>OZ024742.1:154307839-154317839 GCA_964016885.1 Eledone cirrhosa | reverse complement strand
GTAACTATGCTAGAAAGCATGGCGTACAACCCTCTACTGATACTGCCAATTCACCGCCACTTTTTCGTAATAAAACCGAACAACGTACTGCTGGTCAATCCTTCCCCCAAAAGCCGTACAATACATCTCTCTCTCTCTCTCTCTCACTCTCTCTCTCTATATATATATATATATATATATATATATATATATATATATATATATATATATAAAGGAACGAGTAGGACCCCCCACGGCTGAGCTCAAGCCGTTTCGACGGCTAATTCTGGACTAAATGAACATTTTTATCCTGGTATTTGAATAGCCGAGCTTCTCAAGGGGTAATTCCATATATGGTCAAAGTGATTGTCACAGGGATTGGTCAAAAGTTTGTTGTTGAGACAGAAAGAGGGATAGGGGGTGGAGGAGACCCATTCATGCGTTGATAGTGCCGCCTACAGGTGGGCATGAGGTCAAAGAAGATACTAGTGAGGGAGAGGGGGAGAAAGGCGAAACAGTAAGTAGAAAATAAGGGGTAAATATATAGAAAAATACTGAGTGTTAAAAGGCAATTAAATATAAAAAAAAAAAAAACAATTTCTGGTTACTACGACCTAAGTCTCTCACTGGTACTGCTAGGCTAAAAAAAATATACTAGGTGGGACGGAATTATAATGAGACCCTTTTAAGAGGTATAAGTAATAAACCGATTATAACTTACGGTGACGAGTCAACAAGTGAGGGGCCATAATACTAAAGAAACTACCACAAAATAATAAATAAAGGTTTCTACCCAGGCACAAGGCCAGCAACCACCCAGTGCAAAAAAGTAAACTAATACGAAATAATAATTCAGAGTACCGAAAAAGAATACTAATACTATCTCTAAGGGTGCCGCCACGATACAAAAGTTCTTGTGCCAACTACATAAAAGCTCGTACGAAGTAAAAGTAAAATTTGATACGGAAGATTAATTCAGAATCCCGACCCCTCCCCCCTCCCCAAATAAAAAAATAAATACTGATAAACGAGAAATTAAAGCAAAGATACCACTAAGAAATATAGAAAGCACGGAAAAGATGTAGCGGTCGGATAAGAGGGCAAGTATATGGGGTCTAACACATCTGCTATAAAAAGCGGAGTCGGCCAAATCAATCATAGAATAGGGGAAGGGGGTGGGGGTACTGATGCTACGAGGGACAGAGGGGATGCCTCGGGTGGGCGAGAAAAAGACGACGACAAAGAAAGAGAACTGGGGTGGAAGGACTAGGGAGGGATGGGTGGTAAGAAGGAAATATAGAGGAAGCGATAATAACATATAAAAGAACATCTTACGTCTACCTTAGCAAACAGGGGTTACCCATTACAAAATCGGCAAGTGGGGTGTTATAGCCCTAGTCTACCCCCCTGGGTCATTATGGGGTTTGATGGCGAGGTAAGTCCTACGTAATCTGTGTTTACATGCAGTAACCAGTTCATATTTCTTGTTTATGAGTTGGTCCGTCGAAAACAGCATTTCTAAAGTTTCCTCCGAGCATAAATTGCACTGACGGCGTCCTCCCGTGTAAGAGTTGGCTCTGGACATTAATCTCCAAGTGAGATCATAGGTAATGTTGTTATCCTTGAGGTCCGATATGTGGCCCGAAAGTGTAGTGGCGTAACGCAGTGCCGGGTATCGGAAGGTATGTCTGTGTGGGTATAGCCGGGTCTTGAAGTCACATGCGGTTAATCCTATATAAGCTTCGTTGGAGGTGTCCGGGAGGAAATATCCTACTGTCCAGCTCCCATTAGCGGAACCAGCAGGCGACACCTCCGCTCACGCAATGTAACAAGCTTCAATCCTCCCCACAACGCCAAGGTGACAACCCCTATCGGGAAAATATTCTTTAGGCTCATTGAAAAATACTTCCCACTACAACACCGCTACCACAACATAATTAACAAAAATACCATCAAACTCTCTTACAGCACTACACCAAACTTTGCATAAAACATCGTTTCCTCCAACAACAAAAAACTCAACCCCTATGGAAGAAATAAGTTAAAGAGCAGCGGAGAGCCGACCAGGAGGTGCAACTGTCCTGATGGATCCATTTGCCCCTTCGACAACAGATGCAGAGATCGTAATGTGATCTACCAGTGCAACGTGAGGACGGACACCTCCAACAAAGCTTATATAGGATTAACCGCATGTGACTTCAAGACCCGGCTATACCAACACAGACATACCTTCCGATACCCGGCCCGGCTTCACGCCACTACACTTTCGGGCCACATATGGGACCTCAAGGATAACAACATTACCTATGATCTCACTTGGAGATTACTGCCCAGAGCCAACTCCTACACGGGAGGACGCCGTCCGTGCAATTTATGCTCGGAGGAAACTTTAGAATTTCTGTTTTCGACGGACCAACTCCTAAACAAGAAAGATGAACTGGCTACTGTATGTAAACACAGATTGCGTAGGATTACATCGCCCTCAAACCCCATAATGACCCGGGGGGGGGGGTAGACTAAGGATATAACACCCCACTTGCCGATTTTGTAATGGGTAACTAGACGTATGATCTTTCTTATCTTATTATCGCTTCGTCTATATATCCTTCTTACCCCCCATCCCTCCCTAGTCCTTCCATCCCAGTTCTCTTTCTTTGTCGTCGTCTTTTTCTCGCCCACCCGAGGCAGCCCCTCTGTCCTTCGTAGCCTCAGTACCCCCACACCCTTCCTCTATTCTATGATTGATTTGGCCGACTCCGCCTTTTATAGCAGATGTGTTAGACCCCGGATACTTGCCCTCTTATCGGACCGCTGCCCCTTTTCCGTGCTTTCTATATTTCTTAGTGGTATCTTTGCTTTAATTTCTCGTTTATCAGTATTTATTTATTTCTATTTATTTTTTTTTGGGGGGGTGGGGTCTGAATTAATCTTCCGTATCAAATTTTACTTTTACTTCGTACGAGCTTTTATGTAGCTGGCACTAGAACTTTTGTATCGTGGCGGCACCCTTAGAGATATTATTAGTATTCTTTTTCGGGACTCTGAATTATTATTTCGTATTAGTTTACTTTTTTGCACTGGGTGCTTGTTGGCCTTGTGCCTGGGGTAGAAACCTTTATTTATTATTTTGTGGTAGTTTCTTTAGTATTTTGGCCCCTCACTTGTTGACCCGTCACCGTAAGCTATCCTCGATTTATTACTTATACCTCTTAAAAGGGTCTCATTATAATTCCGTCCCACCTAGTATATTTTTTTAGCCTAGCAGTACCAGTGAGAGACTTAGGTCGTAGTAAGCAGAAATTGTTTATTTTTTTACATTTAATTGCCTTTTAACACTCTCAGTATTTTTCTATATATTTACCCCTTATTGTTCTACTTACTGTTTCGACTTCCTCCCCCTCTCCCTCCCTAGTATCTTCTTTGACCTCATGCCCAGCTGTAGTCGGCACTATCAACGCATGAATGGGTCTCCTCCACCACTCTCCCTCTTTCTCCTACTGGCAGGTTAAGCTACCCCTTCCCTCCACGAATTGCCATCATAGAATTATTATGTCTCAACAACAAACTTTTGACCAATCCTTGTGACAATCACTTTGACCATATATCGAATTACCCCTTGAGAAGCTCGGCTATTCAAATACCAGGATAAAAATGTTCATTTAGTCCAGAATTAGCCGTCGAAACGGCTTGAGCTCAGCCGTCGGGGTCCTACTCGTTCCTATTACCCATCCTACTACCCTAAGTATTAAGTACTGTGGTGCTTTATGGTCAACCTGGTTCCCTACCACATTTCCTCCGTTATATATATATATATATATATATATATATATATATATATATATATATATATATATATATATATATTTATATATATATATATATGTTATAAGAACAGGTTAAAGTTTAAACAAAGATTCGCTGCTTTCAACATTAACTTCTGAAACTAAAAAAAATAATCTGTGAACGCAGAAATAAATATTTTGAGAAACGTTGCAACCGAAGGAAAACAGGAAGACGATATTTTGATTCGTGAAGACGTTTCCCTGGTAATGAACGGAAAAAAAGCGAGGCTAATACGTCGTTATGTGGACTGAGAAGAACAATTTCATGCAAAGACAAGACCAAGTTTATGGTATAAAAGGAGTCGTTAGACTAATATTCTATTTAAAATAACAGAATGATTTCCAGTGGAGTTTAAGAATGATGTAAATAAAATTGAAAACGAAAATGACAGAGGTTATTAAAATAGTAAAAGTAAATAGTGAAGATTTAGGCCAGTACATACGAATGCCCCGACGGACATACACATACATACGCACGCACACATAAATATACACACACCCACATACCCACCCACATACACACACACGCACGCACGCAGGCGCGCGTATGTATAAACATTATGCATTTCTACAGTATTTTCACCAAACTTAAGACATAGGTTACTTATGTACTCCGGATGGTGATGGGCACTTTCATTTTTCCAGATAGTGATGATAGGGCCTCCCGGCAGATAACCTCCTTCAACCACTTTCTTGGAGTCGACTGAAGCACTGCAATGCAATACAACAAAACGTCATAACATCTGGAGTTCGCAACCGATTTTCACAAAACTTGACACATTTGCTACGTTTGTCCTGCATATGAATGTGAACTCTCAGAATTGTCGCATATTGAGTATGGGACCACTGGGTGTAGGAACCCCCTTTTGGAAAAAGCCACTGATTTTGTCAAAGTATAGATTTCAAAGCAGTACTGAATTATTGACATAAATGCATGGTATACACAACTGCTATGTAATATCCGATCAACGCCGGGTTCCCCTGCTAGTATATATATATATATATATATATATATATATATATATATATATATGGAAAAAATGAAATTGAAATTTCATTTCTCATTCTTATTACGGGTGATACTTAAACGTAAGTATGTATACGTACGTACATATATCTATACGGACGTACAGCAGTATGTATATATATACATACATGAACATATATACACATATGTACGTATGGGTTTACCGAACATTTATTATAATGTTCGGTTTGTTTGTAAACAAACACCCCGAATTAAGCCGCACTGTGTTCGGCAACCATCGTTGCCACTTTGTTCAACACTGACAAAGGAACGATGAACTAGTTTCGAGCTTCTTAGCTGTCATCACACCGTATACATACATGTATGTACGTATACATATTACATTTAAGTATCAGCCGTACGAAGAGTGAGAAATGAAATTTCAATATCATTTTTTCCATTTATCGTTTTCGGTGCCCCCGACCGACTAACTCACTCGATATGCAAATTAGACTGCCCAGCCGTTAATATGCATGAGGAAAGTATTTAATTTCAAACGTTCAATCATCTGACAGGAAGGTTAACGGCGCTGATGACAGCTAAGAAGCTCGAAACTAGTTCATCGTTCCTTTGTCAGTGTTGAACAACATGTCAACGATGGTTGCCGAACACTGTACGGCTTAATTCGGGTTGTTTGTTTACAAGCAAACCGAACATTATAATAAATGTTCGGCAAACCAATACCTACATATATATATATATATATATATATGTGTGTGTGTATGTATATACATACTGCTGTACGTCTGTATATATATATATGTATGTATGTATACATATATATATATATATATATATATATATATATATATATATATATATATATATATATATATATGTGTGTGTGTGTGTGTCTGTGTGTGTGTGTGTGTGTGTGTGTATTTTCTGGCATGTGCATATATATATATATATATATATATAAAATGTACTCATTAACGCTTCGAAGCGTTTATCTATATACAGTTTCTTTTTATATATAATCATGCCAGAAAATACAAATTTACTCTTGTCGAAACAGATTTGTATATGAAGGTATGTGATAAGTTTATGTGTAATGAACATGCAAGTATAGTTTACGTCGTGCTCAAATCACAGTCATCCCAGTACCCTTGTGATAATACCTGTTTCTGTATCATTATCTGTCACACCTAATTCATAGCCAGCCCCGATGGAGGTAACAATAATATGCTTCAACTTCTATGTACTTTTGTGTATGAAATATCGTCGGGAGATGCTGATTTGCATATAGTGTGACCTTGACCTGCTAAGGTTAATTATTAGATGCACTATTATGAACTACGCTTGTGTTACAGTGCATGATCCCCCATTTGCTGATATTAGTGAGAGATGTGGAGAGCAGGAGAGATGGTGGCAGTGACAGTGGGAGTTTGGTTCCTTGTTTTCGGACCTGGTGTATAGGTTTGATTCTTTCTAATGATGTAAATATTTTCACATCATAGCACTACTACTTAGTTTGTTATTATACATGTCGACCTTGTTCAATTCGATTTCCTGTAATTAAATATTTTGATTAACATAGTTCACATAGCTGAACAGTGTGGCGTGGTTAGGTAAAAGTATTTATATCTAATCAACAACCAACCTAAAAGCTATATGTATTTCACAAGAAGAAAAAAGAATCAAACCAGGTTTAATAGGACAGGATTTAGAATCAAAATAGATGAAGTAAGGCTTTTAGACATTGATTGGCAGTATCAGTAGAGGGTCAGACGCCATGCTTTACAGCAAAGTGTTACGGCCCTTTATGGTCTGAGTTCAAATCCTGAAAAGGTTAAATTTGCCTTTCATCCTTAAGGGGTCTATAAAGTAAAGTACCACTAATGCACTGGGATAATTGCTGGCCTTGTGCCAACGAAAGTAGAAATAATTGTTTCTACTTTTGGCACAAGGCCAGCAATTACCCAGTGCATTACTGGTACTTTATTTTATCGACCCCGTAAGGATGAAAGGCAAAGTCAACCATGATTACATATATGTCGTTTGATTCTTAGAATCGGTTTGGTTTTGTAGTTTGAAAACCATGCTGTAAATTCATGTTGTTTGCATATTTCATTCATAACATATCGTCCGGAAGGTGGGTATAACTTTCAAGCCACAACTATTTTGTTGTTTTCCATATACGTTTTGTACACTCAATATGTTTTATTATTAAAAAAAGCATGTGTTTGTTTGAGATGTATTCTATTTATAGTATGGTTGGCGTTTTTGTTTCTGTTTTTTACATTTACAGAGCCTTATATAACACAATTGCTTTACCCTTGTCTGTTTGTGATATATTCAAGATATATGAACTCAATATATTTTTAATGCATCTTACAAATATAATATTATCAAACATTAAAATAATATCTATTCGAAGATACCGTCTACAAAACAACTACTGCAATATACGTAATGTTCCCAATGCAATTTATTTGAGATTACATTTATAATATGCATTGTAAATACCATTTTGCCAGTAAATCTCGGCTTAGAGCAAAATTCTCAGACATATTCTTTTATGATTATTCACTCATAAACCAACGCAGGAAATGACTGAGATATGACGTCATATTTCTCATAAGTGTAGTGATATCTTTTGGCAACAGGGGAACCTCAACAGCAATACTAAATTTTACAGAAATTGTATTTTACGTGGTATTGAAATACATCTGCGAACATTATCCCATGTGGCCTCCTTCTGAATACAAAGCCGGGGAGATCGCATTTGCAGCGTCATTGATAATAGATCTGTTCAGTCAGGATGGATCTGTAGGTAATGAATATATTTCAACAATGCAAATTGTTCATTCGCCTAACTTTCATTTAAACATATTTCTATTCCTAAATGAATGATTAAAACCGCAGTAAAATTAATTATAATTAGGCATTTTGAGATAGAACATAGTAAATTTCGTAAAAGTAGTAATACAAGTGAACGAGTACGTATTTTCTAAATATATGTTGGGTATTAATTTCATAGTTCAA
Organism: Eledone cirrhosa; assembly: GCA_964016885.1. Lineage (NCBI taxonomy): Eukaryota > Metazoa > Mollusca > Cephalopoda > Octopoda > Eledonidae > Eledone > Eledone cirrhosa. Next base: position 154,310,003 of record OZ024742.1, on the reverse strand, counting down.
ATAAATATAAGCGCTTGACACGCAAAACAATATTGAATGAATCCATTCAATTTTAATACAGTGGAATACATAGCAGCACATAGCTAATCAATTCGCAAAGATGAAAATTAATATTCTTTTAGTTATATCATTATTATTTCTAACGTATACAAAACATCTCAATATGTAGTTTCTTTTAGAAGTATGTATTGTTGAAATATAAAGACGCTAGTAATGTATCAATGTTTATTTAACGTACATGGAATTATACAAGGCAAATATTTCCCCTGTGTGATTCGAACATAAGTATATGCCACATAGCATTTTATCTACCAATCTACAGATTTTTCTAGATCTCCTTCATTTAAGTAGTATAATAAAACATTAACCGTTATGATTGTTTTTTCCTGAAAATTATTTTATTCAGTAAACTACAACTTGTCACAGGTTCAATGGATCAGTCTATTATAAATCCGTATGTAGGTAGATACAAACTTCAAACATATTTACTGATGTAAAAATAAAATTGAACACATACATACGCACATAGAAACGCACGTAGAAACATACATCGAAAATGCACATAAATACAAAATATATATATGCATATATACCCACATATATATATATATATATATATATATATATATATACATACATATACATATACATACACATATAAATACATACATATACAAATACATACATATATATATATATATATATACATAAACACACACACACACACGCGCGCACAGAGAGATGCACACACACACACACACACACACATATATATATATATATATATATATGTATATATGTATATATGTGTATATGTTTATATGTATATATGTATGTATATATATATATATATATATATATATATATATGTGTGTGTGTGTGTGTGTGTCTGTGCGCGCGTGTGTGTGTGTGTGTATTTATGTATATATATATATATATATATATGTATGTATATAATTTGTATGTATATATATATCACTGCTACAATATCCATAGAAAAAAGTAAATTTATCGGAAGGTGAACGGCTTTATTTTAATTACCATTTGTCCCATTTTATATGGTTAATGATAAATATGGACACATATAACAGCAATAACAAACTACCATTTGTCTAGATTGTATTCGACTGTTGGCCTCTTCTGAAATATATTTGTTTATGTTTCCCCAGATATGCAATGTGATGTCATTGCAGATTTTCTATTCTTTTCTTCATTTATACACGCATACACACACACACGCACTCACGCACACACACACACACACACACACACACATATATATATATATATATATATATATATATATATATATATATATATATATATATATATATATATATATATATATATATGTATATACATATATATGTATATATATTTATATATATATATATATATATATGCCGGGGGGGGGGGGGGGTATGTGTGTGTAAATATGTCAGTATGTGTAGATAAATAGATAGATAGATATACATAAATGTTGAGTATAATAAATCATCATTGGAAATAATTTTTATTCGTTCTTTTCTTTTTTACACATATGTCTATTAAAATCTAGCATTGTTCTCTTGAACTGAGTGAAAATAAAAAGGAAATCGTAATGATATCAAAACGAAACGAAAGGCTTTGAAGATATTTATGAATGTAAATTACAGTAACACATGCATCGACTACAAACGAATGTATTTGATGTTAAAACTATACGGAAATAGAAAAAGAATATAACTTAATTGTACTCGGTATAATAGGCTCTATTATTGTACAAATATTGTTCACTTTTGTATTAATAAAATTATATTATTTGGACCTTTTTACTTTATACGCGTTAAAAACAAACAAAATACATGGCTATAGAACTGAAAGAAAAGACCAAACGACATTTATTCTTCACAAATGTTTTCCAAAATTTTATTCTCATCCTCAAAATTGGTATAGGAATGATGTCGCATTAATTGTGTTATATGTATATATGTATATATATATATATATATATATATATATATATATATATATATATATATATATATACATATATATGTATATATGTATATATATATATATATATATATATATATATATATATATATATATATATACATATATATATATATATATACATGTATGTTTGATTGTGTGCTTACTTATGCGTTTATATATATATATG
>OZ024742.1:154287139-154307639 GCA_964016885.1 Eledone cirrhosa | reverse complement strand
AAGAGAGCTCGATAAGGGTAAATATATATCAAATATATAAGAACCGTAGAGCAAATATTTATTAAAATAACAGATTAAAGTTTAAGCAAATAATCACTGCTTTCACCCTTAACGGGATCTTCTGAAACTAACAAAGTCAATCTGTAAACGCAGAAGTGTATATTTCCAAAAACATTGCAACCGGAGGAAGACAGGAAGATGATACTTTAGTTCTTGGAAACGTTCCCTGGCAAAGAACGGGAAAAAACGAATATCATGCGTCATTATTTGGATATATTATATATATATATATATATATATAATGTTATACTTTGAGAGGGTTATGCTGAGCTGTTTCGACAGCTAGATCATATTACCCACTCTACTACCCTACATATTGATTACTCTGATGCGTTATGCTCCACCTGGTTCCTTACCACAATTTCTTTGTTATATATATATATCATCATAATCATAATCATCATCATCGTCATCATTTTCCGTCCGCTTTTCTCTGCTTGCAAGGATGGGACGGGTCTTGTTCAGCACAGCATCTACCCATTCGTTGCGGTCCTTCGTGATTTCCTCCGTGAGCTGCAGCGATCTGAGGTCACCTCTCACCACTTCCGCCCATCATTTTCGTGGTCTTTCTCGACTGCGTCTCCCTTCCACTGGGATTTCTTGGCACTTCTTAACCCAGCGATCATCGTCCATGCTCATCACATTTCCATACCAACGCAGTCGTCTCTCCCACACGCCAAAACTTATCACACTTACACACACTTCCTATCTTAACTCGTCTATGCTTGGTCGTTCACGCACATTGACATTGCATATCCAACGAAGTATGCTTGCTTCATCTCTCTCCAGCCGTCGCATATCCTCTGTAGTTACTGGCCATGTCTCACTACCATACGGCATCGCACATTTAACACAGGCATCATGTAACTGGTCTTTCGCTCGTAGGGAGAAACCCTTCTTTGAGAACAGAGGAAGCAGCTCCCTTAACTTCTTCCAACCCATCCTTATTCTAGATACTATGGCCTCGGGGCACCCTTGCTAATCTGATAGATTCATTCAGTGTGTGAGTTGTGGCCAGAGATTCATGAATTAATTTCAACCATTTTCGTAAACTTTGTATATATATTAATATCCTAATGATGCTGGCTTAATTAAAGCGGGAGTGAGTGACAGAACGATCGGAGGTATACCGGTTCTTCTGACGACTTGGTTTCTATATATATATATATATTTATATATATATATATATATATATATATATATATATATATATATATATATATATATATATATATATATATTTATTAAAATAACAGATTAAAGTTTAAGCAAATAATCGCTGCTTTCACCCTTAACGGGATCTTCTGAAACTAACAAAGTCAATATGTAAACGCAGTAATGGATATTTCAAAAAACGTTACAACCGGAGGAAGACAGGAAGACGAAACTTTGGTTCGTGGAACGTTCGCTATGCAAATAAGTAATGGTATAAACAAAACATATACTTAGCTCCCACATCAAGACGTAACATATCTCACGTATAGATCGTACTATCCGTTAGGGTATAACGTGGGGCTGTAATACAGGAAAGTTTTGTGAAATTTATGTTTGCAAGCCGAAATTGCCTCAGATTTTTTGTTTAAGACTTGGTCTGTGGCGTAGAGTATTTCCAGGCCCTCAGCGGCGCAGAGGTCACATGGTCTTTTATTTCCGTTATACGATCTAGCCCTAGCTAGGGTCTACCAGTGTAACTTATATTGGGTGTGGTTGTCTTTTAGACTCCAGATATAAGCTGAAAGTGACGTCATATTCCTTCTTAGAGGGTAAGCAAAAGGATGGGTGTTCATGTAAAGACGCTGCTTGAATCTATTGGCGGTTAACCCTATGTAGGCCCTACGGGACGTGGGTGTTACAACCTTACATTTGTAGACAAGGTTACTAAGAAGGCATTTCCCAGATAGGGGGCAATCAACCCGATTCCTACAATTACAGTTAGTACTAACTACAGAGTTGCACGTGTTCCTACGGCTAGGTAGTTTAGCTAAATTTGAAGCTGTGATGTTATGTGCAAGGTTAGGAGATGTAGAGTAAGAAATTAATAGTATTTCTATTAACAATTTTACTATTTTATGTGTAGGTGGAAAATGCTTCGTAATAAGGGAAAGAAAGATATTAGCTAATGGTGTGGCCACCTCCATATTATATGGTGGGTTATACCAAACAATGCGACGAGATCTATTTCTTCTATGTCTATTTTCGTACTCTGTGTATGCTACCTTATCGACAAATCCACTTCGAGAAGAGCTTCATTGTAATAAGTGGAATGGTCGTTGAAAATACGCTCGTTGGTGGAAAGACGGGAAAGCCTCAACGAAACGTTTCTTACCAGGTTCTTGGTTATGCTGGCAGGATTGTTGGAATGCTTACTTACGTAATTAAGCGTATCATTCGGCTTTCTATAAGGGTAATACAACCCATTTAATAAATTGAGAGTAACGTCGAGGTAATTAACGACCGAGAGATTGGCCTCAACCTGTATAGAGAGGTTGAATCCTTTAAAGAAGGCTGTGAGTTCTTTTCTGAACCTGTCGCAAGCACGAGGTCCGCACTTAGTCATGGTAAAAAGACTATCGTCACGGTACAAACCACCACCCGCGTTGGGGAATTCGTCCTTGATAGAGAAAAGAAGGAATAGGTTCTTATATATTTGATATATATTTATCCTTATCGAGCCCTCTTTGGATTTTAGTTTTCAAATTTATTATTATTACTATATATATATATATATATATATATATATATATATATATATATAGAGAGAGAGAGAGAGAGAGAGAGAGAGAGAGAGAGAGAGAGATGTGGGAAGGAGGGAGAGAGAAAGAGAGAGTTTCTATTTGACCAAAATATTGCTAATGTAATGTAAGTAATATTTTACATATTCTGATTGTTTCGATGTCATTTATTTGTTTCACTAACATTATGTTTTCTAGTATAGTTACGTCCCTTTAAGTCTGAGTTCAAATCCCGCCGAGGTTAACTTTGCCTTTCATCCTTACGGGGTCGATAAAATAAAGTACCAGTAATGTACTGGGTAATTGCTGGTCTCGTGCCTATAGTAGAAACAATTTTTTGTTATAAGAAACAATTATTAAATAATTAGTAGAAACAATTATTTGTTATAAGTGCGCTCTGATTTGTGGCATGTTCATGCCACATTTACATTGAGGGCTCATGGTGCACACGCGACACGCACACACGCATACGCACACATAAACACATGTACATAGACACACATATCGTTTTTGTAAAAGTGTGTTCGTGTGATTGTGTATTTGTGTGAGGTTCTATGTGTGTGTGTGTAGGTTGAAGTATGTAATGCAGTAGCACAGTCATTCCGGGGAAATTCATGTATTTCACAAATATTTAGGAATTTTTGCTGAGAAATCATCATTTAGATTTGATGTGCGAATAAGAATTCTAGAATATATTCTGCTGATCAAATTTGGCATTTGAAGCTAATAATACTCAAATACCTTTAGTTTAGGCAGCGATGAATGTTGTTATGGCCAGTGCTGAGTATTGGTGTTAAATAGCTTAGTGATTTTTTAATAAACGCAAAGTGACAAAATATGATTTTGGCAATTATAATATTCTACAATCGATACGCTGCACTCTATTTATATCCTCAATGAATAAATTGTTACATATCAACAATAAGTCAGAAAGCAAACATCGGAAACGAAATAGGTGTTGATAAGCTTTAGTAGTCAACTACAAGTCCATGAGAATAGTGAATATGATGAAACGTGTATTGCTTTAGGCTACAGCTACAGTTGGATTGGAGATACATCTGAATATGTGTGTTGAGTACAGAATTTCTTTGTTTTTTAATAATTGTTTCTACTTTTGGCACAAGGCCAGCAATTACTCAGTGTATTACTGGTACTTTATTTTATCGACCTCGTAAGGATGAAAGGCAAAGTTAACCTCGGCGGGATCTGAACTCAGAATGGCAAGGGTCGTAACACTACGCGTCAAAGCATGGCGTCCGACCCTCTACCGATACTGCCAATCCATGTTTCATATCTAGCTAACTCAGTGACAAATAGCAAAATACAGATATTTGAAAATCAATTGTTTAGAATTGAAACAAATGAAAGCGAAAAGTTCATCATTTTTGCAAAACAGATATATCTTACTTGTTCATATTGCATAGGTTTCCGACTGGTAAAAGAATGTAAATATCACGTACACTTGGTGAAACAATAAAGGAAACAAGAATGAAGGTGTATCAATCCGCCAGTCCTCCAGTCTGAATTTACTTTGTTATAAGGATGTAAATCTAGCCAATGTTTTAAAACTTACTAAATGAATAAATCCTAGACATATATGAAAATATGTGTAGACGGCAGCAGCTGTGTTACTTGGAGATGAGGTTATGTGATCCTCATGCCATTAAATATCGGCACATTTATTCGAAAATATCTGTATTGGTTGAAATAAAAGGTATATCTTTTTTTTAGATATTCGTCTTCAATTTCTGCAATGAAGTTTACTCGTACAACATGCATGTAATTATTACATAAAACTATGCAGTGAGTATGTAACTAAGGATGATGTCAACATTTTAAAGCTCTTGAAAGTGTTTTATTAACAATAAAAAGTATTGACTATTTCAAGATAGAATGTATTTCATGCTGCTAGATTATTCCTAAATACGTATAGCAACAATAGCATATTTTTAGTCTGAAAAAGAAGAATCTTTGGTTCGAAAGCCATTTGTAAACTTATAAATTTTAAATTAAAATTTCGGGTGATTATAATGAAGAGCAAATACACTTTTTGATAGATTTTCACTCTAAAATCCCAAACCCAACAAGTGGAAATAAGATATGTTAGATTTCCTTATTAATGAAACAAGGAATTAGTGAATTGTCAGTATAGGCAGAACATCGATCAAGCTGTTTGCAGTGTTTACTTACCGCATTCTTTGTACTGAGTTCAAATCCTTCCGAGGTTAACTTTGCCTTTCCTAATTCTGAGTTCGATAAAATAATCTAACGATCAAGTATTGGCGTCAATATAGTCTATAGTTTGCTTTCTCACAAATTTCCGGCTTGCTGGTAATGTTAGAAATAGCCATTAATATATTATGTGAAATAATCATTTCATTGTAATCAGTAACAACATGTGTACTAACACCCTCACTGTTAAGTATATATGCTTTCGGCAACTTGAAGTATGAAAAATGCAGTTAAGGTTTTCAAACCTCATAATTAAATAATCAATTTGTGTATAATGCTTATTTTTTTGAATAGGCGTAATTGTTTGTTTTTAGTCAATAAATGTTCATTGTAAAACTCATTTTCTGAATGACTAGTCATTTTAAAAATAATTTTTAGCTATCTAATCCTCAAAGTAAATAAAAATAACTAAAGTATATTTATGTAATGTTATGTTAATGCCTCATGTTGAATGTGTATAAAATATTTCGTCAAATATATTTTAGTTTCCGGAAAGTTTGGCTTAATATATTAGGTCTCATGTCTACGAAAATCTCGGAAATCTAGCACTAGTAGAAAGATTTATAGTGTAGACCTACATAAGCATAAGGCCTGAATATGTTTCAAGCACCAATTGTAGATAAATTAAACAGATTAAATCAGAATTAGAAACGTACAGGGCAAGTGTCAACGTTGGTAGTGTCGGACGCCATGCATTGCAGCACAGAGTTACGGCCTTTTATGGCCTTAGTTCAAGTCCTGCCGTGGTTACATTTGCCTTTCATCCTTATGGTGTCGATGCTGTCGATAAAATAAAGTCCTAGTAATGCACTGGGATAATTGCTGGCCTTGTGCCAAATGTATAAACAATTAAATGTGTACCATCAAGCCAACGATGGAGGAAGACTTTACCTTCTCGTTTAACTTGCCAGAAATTTACCATTTATTACAACCTTTCAGTTTTCAAACGTAATGATACAACATGCAATATGCATTAAAATAAAGACACGATTTAGAAAGCTTGAATATCTTATGGCTACTGGGTTTTGACAACATATCATATTCCTCTGAGATGGGAGGAGTGATTGAAAAAAATATGAACAAGGTAATCCCAGCTTCACGAAATGATGACCCTCCCTAAGATCAAGAAAGCTTCAGTATTGTCAGTAGCCAGCGGTAGTTGTAAATCGTTCACGTCAAAGGGGAAGCCATCACTACATCTGGAGATCTGGAGGTATATGAACAGCCAACAAATGTGTCGCACAATTTCAAAGAATTCTAAAGGTACGTGACATCATTGGATTAACATGAACGGGATGAGTGTTAAGAAACTGCTCGTTCTATCTATGAGTAATTTTGACATACAGAAAAGGAGAGTCATGATTCATGTGGAAGTTCGACACCGGGGAAAGGAAGGAAGAAAAACAACGTATGAGTGTAAAATTTGTTCCGTGAAAGGCCTCCTGTGAGATATGTTATTCGTCCTGATCTACGGAGGTTTGAATATTTCCGAATCTACTTTTTGTTGCAAGAGAGGTACTGCGCTTGCAGGTATGTACAAGAAAGAGGAATAACTGCTTAAACATTGTAACATATGCTATGTTAGAATGTAAAATTGCACTCATCAAAAAGGAGATACAAATGACGTCCGGGGCAATGTGTTTACGATGCTTGCTTTTAGCATGTATAAAGGTAGACGCAAGAAATTCCAAACACAAAGGAGAGCATGGAAACAAATAAGAGTTCTGAGAGGAGAAACACCGTGTTCCATATTCAGAACACCATACAACCCACTTTATATGGCTAAATCGTGATAAAAGTAGGTTTGATCTAGAAAAAAATTCGCACAGAAAAACTAAGGGGAGATGTGGTCATGTGGACAAAATGGATGAGTATTGTCCTGAATAAATTCATAGTCTGGAGACTTTGAAAGGGGTAAATACCAAACCCTTATGCTGGGAGAATTGAGGAGAGTTATGGTTATCGCCAGTTGAAGTAGTCTGTAGAAGATTATCGGTATGATGTATACTCACAGCTAAATTAATGATAATAAGAAATAAATAGGGCAGAATCTCACTGGATGGAAGGTGTAAACAAACACCAACTTTAGGTTCGTATAAAGCAGGAAAGAAGAGAGAAGCTGGAAGCTTATTGAATCTTTTCCCAGGTAGATGAATATTCTACTTATACAGCAAGGGAAGATGCAAAGAAGGATAGATATCGTCGGAAAATGAACAAAATCTATATCAAGGGAAAAAAGTAAATTGTGGAAAACATTTTCGTTTGTGGTTTAGAGACGCCAATTTAGCGCACCAAATCAAATAGATAGATGAACACATTGAAGTAGTTAAAATAGTTAGTAGGACAAATTCAATTAGAGCAACTCTCTCTATATATTACTCATATATTTTAAATACTTCTAGGAAATACGACACACACACGAAGCAAACGAATGAAATGGTAACAATATGATGTTTATTAGGAGAACATAATATCTTGCATAGTAGTAAATCTTAATGAAGCCACGAGAAAATTGGATTTCTAGACGCGTGAATTATCTTAGGATTAGTTAGTCTGGAAGTTTCTATGGTTTCCATTTGCAAAACACACAGACACATACACATAATCACACATACACATGGTTACAGACGCACACATTCACACACATACATACATACAGACAGGCAGACATACCCACAGACACACACGTACACACACATACACACAAACACACACACACACAACACACACATACAAACACATACACACAGACACACACACACATACACACATATACACACACACACACACACACACACACATATATATATATATATATATATATACATACGTAGACAAGTATATATACAGACGCACACAGAAATGCATGCACATACGCATTTTTGCACAAAACAATGTACTTACACAATTATACAAAGAAACACTGATGAAACACATACACTTGTATTCACGCATACGTAAAACAAACAAAAGCAAAGGTACATAATAATACTTACAAAACGTACACCTTGCAGCTGACAGATAGATTTCTTAAATAGGGGACGGTGGTGTATATATAAAGACATCTACGTCATAAATGAAGTCGTAGACTAATATTCTAATAGGTAAATCGTGAACAGATATTTGCGAATATTATTTCTTTCATAAATGAATTTTATCTTTCCAGTTAAATACTATAACTACTATATAACGATGAAAGAATGGTATTTAACTAATGTATTGGTACGCGATGGGTGCCCACTCACAGCCCCGGCGGACAGAATGGAGAAGGCGTTTCCACGGAAGACGGCAATGGAGACGCGCTGGAAAAGCCACTCCAACTCGCGGGGCTCACACCTGCGGCTGGCCAGCTCAGCGCCTATGGTGGTGAGTAAGGAGGTAGCCCTGGAGCCGAGGACACCAGAAGTTTCCACTGCCAGGGGAACGACCGCAAACCTGTCGGAGAGCGACCGGTATTTGAGGGGTTTGGCACCCTCAGCCCGACGTGCAGCAGAACCTGGATCAGTCGCAGACTGCACCAGGTTGCGGCTGCAGAAAGTGTCGGTGCAAGTGGCATCCCAGACGAGGGGTTTGCCACCGCGGAACGGGAAGATGGTCATGCCATCTGGCCTTTTGCCGTCCCCTCGATCCAGCCCCACCGGCTCGAGCTGGGAAGGGAAGCATGCAGCGTCCAAGCTATGCTTAATGACCTCGTTGAGGGCAGTATGGCGTGGAATGCGGCCGGCACTGTGGCGACAGGAAAGCGCGTGGAAGCCGAATGAGTCCACGGTGGAACCGCCGCGACATTGGTGTGGCTGGCAGATCCGGAGGCCGAGCCTCAGAGAAACGCCGATTCGCAGGTTATGCTTGTCTAGCTGCGTGCCAGTGGAGAAGGAGGGCAGAACATGGAGCCATGCACCACTGTGGGGTTTGGAGGCCGGACGAAAACAAGCAAGGCGGTGCTGCTCGAGCTGACGCGTGAGCCTGCCTGAGGCCAAGCTGCACTGGATGGCATCGCAAGTGCGTTTGGGGGACTTGACGTCAACAGGGGAAGAAGGAGGAGGGACGTCTACTGGGCTAAGTCCCAGCCGGTCCCACGTTTCACAGGCGGCCTCACGTTCTCTGAACACAGAGGGTTCTGTTGTTTTTTGAAGAACCCTGCTGACGAAGAGGAGGCACGAGGTTACCGACGAAAGATACGCCGGCAAAGCTAGTGAGATCGGGGACCGGAAGCCTAGGCCGCCATACCTGACCGGTAAAGTGGCCTGTTGCCACACTATGTCGTCAAACTTGATGTTGCATATCCCCTCGGCTGCTGTTCGGATACAAGTATCGAGGTCAGCGAGGAGAGATGGCTGTGTGTAGCATGGAGCGCTGCGGAGTGTATAGAGGAGATTCGGCATGGCGAAGCAGTTCCTCAGCAGAAAGAGAGATGGGTGGCCGTCAATCAAGCCCAGTCGGCTCGTGAGAGTCTGGATCTTTTGAAGCCTGGACCTAATGATGGAGCGGATGGCCGGCGGGTGGATCGGTGACCCGAGGATGAGGACATCCTCTTTGGGGTCAACTGAACCTGGCGGAGAAAGGACCGCGCGTCCAAGACTGAGGCTGCAAAGCTCGCACTACCGAGGTTGACGTTCACCACCTCCTACTTGGCCGAGTTGACCTGGAGGTCGATTCCCGCCAGGGCAGAATCACCGATTGAAGGTCTTGGCTGACCGTCCGTACGGGCCCGCCCGACGTATCATCATCCAGATACCAAACGTTGAGAGGGGCCGTGATACTCCGGGCGATGTGGTCAATACTAAGGACGAACAGGAGGGGTCCCAAAGGGTCGAGGGTATGATCGTATCAGCAGCTAGGAGCATGCTCGGGGCTACACATGACAGGTTGGCCAGCGGGTATCAGAGGGGCCTCGGCTGAGGCAGGCCTGGAGAAGATGATCCCGGCGTAAAGACTTAAAGGCATGTCTTGAAGAGTATGTTACTTCTGTGTATATTATTTGCAGCTTCACTGCATTGTTTGCTTGAAAATATTATTTATATATATATAAGTTAGAGTGTGGTAAAATACCTGGTCGATCATAAGCCACCAGATTACTCGATACTTGGGCTAGTAGAGAGGGTAATATGAACAGATTCAGGACCCCGATGGCTGAGCTCCGGCCGTTTCGACAGCTAGATCCGAACTAAAGCGCCAGTATTCGAACGGTGGCAATCTAGCTGAACTTATCAAGGGGTACAATCCATATATGGGCAGAGAGTAAAATATTTTAAGTGTACACTTTTATAAAACACACTAACACACACCCACATATGTACATATATATATATATAGAGAGAGAGAACGAGAGAGAGACAGAGAGACAGAGAGAGAAAGAGAGAAAGAGAGAGAGAGAGAGAAAGAGAGAGAGAGAGAACTAGATAGATAGAATATGGATATATTTGTAAGTGTTTGAGTCTGTTTATGTGTGTCTGTTTGTGTGTATGTAACTCTGCATCTGTGTGTACTTTGTGTCTGTTTGAGCGTGTGAAATTTATTTCAGTTTTATTGTTATAAGTGGTGTAATGTTATTTAAGATTTGGAACGAGGTGGATATAATTAGCTAATCAAATTTAACTTATAAATATACTGGGTTTATTAATGAAATTTTTTAATTTTATTTCATTCGTACGCATGGAAATATTTTTCTTTCCGTGTTATGTAGAATCCTTCATTCGTTACAACTTTCAGTCATTGCAGATAGCCATTGGATCTTAGAATTTACAATAGGTTTCCTCAAAATGACATAATTGTTAGAGCGTAAAAAAAAGTACTTTTTTTTTATTTGATCTGGCATTCGGGGTTCTGATTTTATATCTCATAGAGGCTAACATTGACTTTCATTCATTCAGCGTTGATCGAATAGCGTAGCCGTCCAGGCTGTTGAATTGGGGCCACGCTTAGCGTTTGGCATCATCGTTGGCGCGTCGGACACCATGCTTTACTGCATAGTTTTACGGCCCATTACGTTCTGAGTTTAAATACCACCGAGGTTAGCTTTGCCTTTCATACTTACGCGGTCGATACAATAAAGCACCAGTAATGCACTAAATATGCTAGCCATGTGCCTATAGTAGAAACTATTATTGGTAGATGTTTTTATATATATATATGTGTGTGTGTGTGTACAGAGCGAGAGAGGTAGAACACTGGAAGGTAATATCCGTAGTGGTAGAGCACTCAGTCCATGGGACGAGTTTGGTAAAAGTGGTTACACAACAGTTAGTTCATTTGATTTAACTCGTATATTTTTTATTTTTGTACTTTATAATAATGAGACTACTTTATAGCATTTATGCCATTGTTGTTTCATTCTATTCATAAAATATTGTATCTCAGACGCTCTAAATTTGTTAGTGCACCATATGGGAGGATTTGCTGTGTCTTTTATGTCGACTCTTAGTGGTGAGTAGCGTCAGATTACAAATCCTAGTATTCAGATTTGTGTATGTGTTTGTGTGGAATTCTCATTCTGTTATGTGTGACAGTATATTGTTTTTGATGTTCTGAGTTGTTGGTGTGATCCTTGGATGTTTGTGTTATATCTAAAGGTAATATTCAGTAATAAGTATTGCAGTGAACATTGTCAAAATATGTTGAGGTGTATTTAGTTGGTAGAAATATTCAATTGGCCATTTTATTGTCGTTGAAGATCATATTCATTTTTTTTATGATTAGTGTGCTACTTGTGGATATAAATCTGAATCTGAAGAATAATATTATGAATAGATGTGTACTATAATTATTTCCTTTTAGAATTTTAATAATTTTGCCAAACGTTTCTGTTTCTGGTGGATATAATTGTACATGCAATTATTGTAGATGCAATGATTTTACACAGTCGTTTGAGGTTTGATACTATGATTTAGAATTATTTATTCCCATTTCTGTGCCTGTTAGAAACAATCGTAATTATATGAATTAAAGCTTTTTATTTTGGCTAAATATAAGTATATATAGAACAGTTTTCAGCACATTTTACTTCAAACAAATTCCACTCATAAGGTATCGGTCAACCACAGTAGGTTCTGCTTAGCAGAGGGGTCGAACACGGAACTAGGTATTTGCAAAACAAGCTTATTTAAGCATATGATTATATATGTTCTCCTTACACCACCCCTTCCCCTTCATATATATACATATACATATATTTGATTTGAATGTATGAAATTGCAATTATCAATGTTATTGCCGAAACTTACTATTTCTGGTACTGCTTAGTCTGATTTGAAATCGGATTTGGCCAAAGAAAACGTGGCTATACGCCATTGTAGGTGTATAGCTCATGTATTTGCTTACCTCACCTGAACTCATATTTATAAGATGTGAAATGTTATTACACTGCCAAATCGTCTTAAATTAGCTTCAAAAATTTGATTGTTATCATTCGCATTTCTATACACAAACAAAAATAAACCAACTCATACATTAAATATAAATACGAGGGTGCTAATTAATTAATATTATATATTAATATAAAGTACCAGTAATGCACTGGGTAATTGCTGGCCTTGTGCCTAAAGTAGAAACAATTATATATATATATATATATATATATATATATATATATATATATATATATGTGTGTGTGTGTGTGTGTGTGTGTGTGTGTGTGTGTGTGTGTGTGTGTGTGTGTGTGTATGCGTGCGTGTGCGACGCGCATGTGTGTTTGTATACATACAACAATACATGCATGTATGTGTTGCTGTATTTAAGGTTTGGTTACAGTAGTGCTTTATATGAAGATATATAAAAAGAATCATTGGGGAATCTAAATATATCTCGCTTCAGCTAGAATTGAAACGATATCATGGTCCTGTGTTGCCCGAACATATGAGGGACGTTGTTGGAAAGGGCCCATTTAAACCCTGGTGTAGTCGTAAGACAAATCACCCGTCACACAACGAGTCTGGTATTTTAATCCTGGTCCAACTTTAGAGAATTTGTTCGAGAGAAACAACCGTCGCCGGTACTGAACTGGTTGATCGTTTATCGACCAAGAAAGGGTGGAAGGCAAAGTAGACCTTGACAGAAATTGAACTCACTATGTATTGTGACCAGAAATCAGACGTCTTTCTCAAAATGTGAGATACAACTATTATTAAGAAATATCATTGAAGAAGATTATAGGTATATATCAGTTTATTTTTTGAAGATATTAAAATATGTAAAAGTACCAACTTATACACCATTGATTATTATATAAAAATAAACATCAAAATTAGTTTTACCATTTACCGAGATGCGTTTATTATATATTCTTCTCAACTATTTCTATCGATTATTTGCAGCTTCGGGGAAAATGTGAATGGTTCACTGCTTGAGGAATGCCAATAAAATAATGGAACTCCATTAGCGAAGTCATTGACACTTTGTGTCATGTTTTTCAACTCTTTCATTCTCAATTTTAAGTACAAATTCTTGGAGCAGACATCATCACACACTGATGACCGATGCGTCAAGAAGCACTCAAATCGCATATAGCAACTAAGCAAGCAATCCTTGTAGTCACTAACCATAAACTTTTAACTTTTCTACTTGTATTTAGTTTTATACTTAGCAATGATAAGTAATTTCCTTAAATAGTAGACTTCATTTCAGAATTGATGTTTTTATGGTGGTAATTCACTCAATCGTGAAGTGAAATCCGCTCAAAGTTCGCAGTGATACAATGAACGTCAGCACCGTTTATTTTCTTTTGAGAAATCTCATTAAAACACGAAACACTCTGTAATTCGGGTGTCATTTCTCAATTTAGAGCAAAGGCTTAATGTCAACTTCAACAAATTTCAGCAACTTGCTTTTCAATCGTGTAGACGTGCCAGCTTTGTTTTCCTGTGTAGAATAGCCTTTCATCTAACGTACCTAACTACTTTCTTCACATACACAAACAGAATAACGCACAAACACACACACACACACACACACACACACACATACACACACACACACACACACACACACACACACGCACACACACACGCACACACACACACACACACACGAACACACATACACACACGAACACCGTCACACCTACATAAGCACACATACGCACACACATACGCAAACATATATATATATACATTTATATAAGGAAATGGAATTGGAAAAGTGTAAGTATGTATGCAATTATATATTTATGTATATATATATAAATATATATATATATATATATATATATATATATATATATATATATATATATATATATATATATATATATATATATATATTTATATATATATATATATATGCGCCTGTGTGTGTGTGTGTGTGTGTGTGTGTGTGTGTGTGTGTGTGTGTGTGTGTGTGTGTGTGTGTGTGTGTGAGTGAGTGTGCGTCTGTATTTGAAATAGCCCTGTAGTAAATGTATCAGATAGATGACACTTGAGTTCAAGTTCTCTCGGGTTTCTAGGCAGATAATTGTGTAAACGCGGAATAGAAAATGTACTTTATTCCTATGAATCTTCTACATAATTTCACAACATATTTTCCTAACATCCAAACAATTCAATAATATATTTATCCCACATCCATTCTCCTCATTTATCCCGATCGACTAAAATGTCTTCTAAACGTCTCATTTCATATTTCATCATGAGTCACCGGATGACGGTTGCCTCATGCCCAACACGAAACGAAACTAATCCTGTAAGAGAGAACTTTCACTAATTGATATATGGACATTTCTACATTAATTGTCTTTTATGTTTTAAAACGGATTAACGTTTCAATATATATATATATATTTATTTATTTATTTATTTTTATATATATATATATATATATATATTTATTTATAAAAATAACAAGTTAAAGTTTAAGCAAATAATCGCTGTTTTCACCCTTAACGGGATCTTCTGAAACTAACAAAGTCAATCTGTGAACGCAGAAGTGAATATTTCAAAAAACGTTGCAACCAGAGGAAGACAGCAAGACGATCTTTTGGTTCGTGGAAACGTTCCCTGGCAAAGAACGGGAAAACACGAATATAATACGTCATTATTTGGAGCGTTGAAAAGCAATTACACACCAACACAAAACCACGTTTATGGTATAAAAGAAGTCGTAGACTAATATTCTATTGGGTGGTTCATGGAGACGTTCTCTGGCAATGAACGGACAAAAACGGAGAAAATGCGTCATATGTGGAGCGGGGAGAACAATTGCACGCAAATACAAAACCACATAAATGGTATAACTGAACTCGTAGACAAGAATTCTAACTAGGAAACCGAAGGATTCTCGGCTTCAGAGTTAAGAATAAAGTAAATAAAATACAGAAGTAATTGAAATTAAATAAATACATACACGCATCCATAAACGTACATACACAAGCATACGCGAAAACACTCGCCATAGGTAAAAAAATACACGCACGTACACAAAAGAAAAACCCTCACGCACTTACCAAACCCACGCAACGCCTGTACCCGCACGCATACGAATGTATACACCAAGTACACTTTAAAATGCATATTAAAAAAATGTATATAAGTGTGTGTGTGTGTGTGTGTGTGTGTGTGTGTGTGTGTGTGTGTGTGTGTGTGTGTGTGTGTGTGTGTGTGTGTGTGTGTGTGTGCGTATATACATATAATTAAATAAACGTATATAAATAAATAAATACGCATATAACAAGCGCACACACATACCTACATGTAAATACACATATATTCGGAGACATACGTCAACCAAAACACAAATTACACATTTACACACCCCTACATACGTACGACCTCGCATGCTCACACAAACGCAGAACTCACGTACACACATAACCAAAAGCATATGTACCAGAATATATAATATATACACCATAACATATACAAGCAAATATACATACGAGAAATTATACGTACCTTCAGAAAATATACAGGTAATATATACTTACCTATACAAATAAGTAATGGTATAAACATAACATATACCTAGCTACCACATCAAGACGTAAAATATCCGCGTATAGGTCGTACTATCCGTTAGGCTATAATGTGGGGCTGTAATACAGGAAAGTTTTGTGCAATTTACGTTTACAAGCCGAACTTGCCTAAGATTTTTTGTTTAAGATGTGGACTTTGTCGTAGAGTATTTCCAGGGCCTCAGCGGCGCAGAGGTCACAAGGTCTTTTATTTCGTTATACGATCTAGCCCTAGCTAGGATCTCCCAGTGTAACATATATTGGGTGTGGTTGTCTTTTAGACTCCAGATATAAGCTGAAAGTGACGTCATATTACTTCTTAAAGCCTAACGAAAAGAATGTGTATGCATGAAAATACGCTACTTGAATCTATTGACGGTAAACTCTATGTAGGCCCTACGGGACGTGGGTGTTTCAACCTTACATTTGTAGACAATGTTACTAGAGAGACATTTCCCGGATAGGGGGCAGTCAACCCTATTCCTACAATTACAGTTAGTACTAACTACATGGTTGCACGTATTCCCACGGCTAGGTAGTTTAGCTAAATGTGAAGCTGTGATGTTATGTGCAAGGTTAGGAGTCGTAGAGTGAGAAATTTTAATAGTATTTCTATTAAAAATGTTACTATATTTATGTGTAGGGGGAAATGCTTCATAATAATGGAGAGAAAGAGATTAGGTAATGGTGTGGCCACCTCCATATTATATGATGGGTTATACCATATAATGTGTCGGAATCTATTTCTTCAAGGTCTATTCTCGTACTCTGTATATGCTACCTTATCCATTCCGAGGAACGTTTTTTGAAGTATTCTCTCCTGCGTTCACAGATTGACCTTGTTAGTTTCAGAAGATCCCGTTAAGGGTGAAAGCAGCGATTCTCTGCTTAATCTCTAATCTGTTATTTTAATAAATATTTGCTCTACGGTTCTTATATATTTGATATATATTTATCCTTATCCAGCCCTCTTTGGATTTTAGTCTTCAAATTTATTATTATTACTATATATACATACACATTTTAGCACACCATCAACGAAGCTTTTGGCTGCAGCCAAGCTAACAAATGCAGTTTCGGTGTGCATCTAAGCACTCAATAGAGAATATTACCCTAGTGTTATAACATTACGTTTAGACAGCTTTTCAAATCCAATACAGCGACCGATAGACGGGCCGCAGTGACCATAGCGACGAAGAAACCGAACTCAGGCAAAGTGTTTGACTGACCTGGACCATCGCGTTAATATCATACACAACACATAATATATACCATACAATATACATCACATATAATATATAACATCTCCGCTAGTTTTCTGTAAATTCGAAATCGATAAAATCCACTTGCAAGGGTCTGCAAGTTAATGGTTTTTGACGACAGAACAAAGGAGTTTCCTTCGTCAACAAATTTTTCGTTCTTGTCCTCGCGGGTGTGCGTTCTAGCAGTAAGCACCGCTATAAGACACATGGTTTTCCCAAAGGGAGGTAACCCCCGGTTTTGGCAGTCAATTCAAAATTTGGTACAAAGGAGTAAAACTCCCTTACACAAACCGAATTAAGCACTCAACTAGAAGTTATCAAACAAACATAAACAATTATTGAAGCAATATAATTGTCTAATTAAATTTATCAATATATATATATATATATATATATATATATATATATATATATATATATATATATATATATATATATATATATATATATATATATATATATATATATGAAAGAGAGAGGTTCTAATGAGAGAGATAGAGAGATTATGATTTTCTGCACCTGACGTGTATGATTGTGCACATACATACATCAATATGTATGAGTGTATAGCTATTATGAGTATATAACTATAATCGCGCTAACACAAACTTATAAAAATACACTCTCACGGACATAATTCACACAAATACACACACTTTCACATAAATATACCTACATGCACACAAACATAGATACTTTACCACAGATATACATACATTCACACAAACATTCATTGATTCACATATTTTCACACAAACATACATACATTCACACATACATTTACACAAACACACACATACTTTCATGATAGCGGTCGGTTTATTTGGAAATGGGAAGGTAAAACAAGTATACGTTTTATTTATTTATTAACTCCTTTTTTTTAAACGAAAACACTAACAAATATAATCTATATTACTAAAACAGAGAAAGTATGAGTGTCTGTCCGTCCAATCACTAAAACTCAAGAACCACCTAACCGAGTTTTTTCAAACTTTACACATGTAAAACTTATGGTCCAGCGCGTGCTTTGAGCAAAAAATATTTCAAATTTTCAATGCTCTACGCAATGCATTAGGCGATTTAGCGATCTCTTTCAATAATTCTTAGTCTTTCTCTTTTTAGATAGATACATGGATTTAAAGTCGCGCCATTATAATTCTTTCTACTTTTGGCACAAGGCCAGTAATTACCAGTACATTACTGGTACTTTATTTTATCGACCCAGTAAGGATGAAAGGCGAAGTTAACCTTGGCGGGATTTGTAATCAGACCATAATCCAGCCACCCTTATAATATGTGTCCGTATGCCTGTCTGTCTGCATTACGTCATTACGACGCGATCAGTGTGCGTGTGTGTATATGTATATATAGTGTGTGTGTATATGTATATATATATTCTTATGCCAGCGAACATCTTCACGAACCAAAGTATCGTCTACCTGTTTTCCTTCGGTTGCAATGTTTTTCGTAATATTTACATTTTTGGAAATGAAATCAGTATGTGTATATCATGCAGAAAATTGCATAGATAGCACAAATCCAATAAACACTCAACCGAGTAGTTATTAAAATATACTTATGCAATTAATGTATCAATAGAATTATTAATATGTTAATTGTAAGACTCGTGAGATAATACAAATATAAATTCAGCGAGAATCGTATTTCGGCGGGTAGAAAACGCGAAACGAAACGCAAAATGTTAGTTATGCTGGCAAGCACACCAATAGTTAAAACAAAAATAGAGCTAAACAATATGTTAAAACGCCATACAAAGTGAAAAAGTGGATAGAAGGCATTAACCACCTAAGCTAAAAAACATTTCAAGCTAAAGAGGTCAAACAAAATAAATGATAAAAACAGACCTGGACCCAATGGAATTGATGGTAAAATCCAAATGCAGATTTTCTATGACATCTAAATCAATAATACTGTCTGCTTCAAACGATAAGCTTTTAATATACTGATCGAACAATAATATCACGTTATCAACAGGTATTTTGCTCTGCACCAACTTTGTAAAAGCACATGCGTAATTTACAAGGGAATAAACCCCAGATTTTGGCAAATTAATTAAGTATGGTATATCATGCAAAAAAATTGCATAGCTAGCTTATCGATAGTTTATCCTTATCGAGCCTCGTGAAATAAATACGTTTATTTATATTTTGTTATTGCGTATATATATATATATATATTTATATATATATATATATATATATACGCAATAACAAAATATAAATAAACGTATTTATTTCACGAGGCTCGATAAGGATAAACTATCGATAAGCTAGCTATGCATATATATATATATATATATATATATATATATATATATATATATATATATATACGCAATAACAAAATATATATATAGAGATATAGATATATATATTCGTGTACAGATATTTTTCCATACACAATAACAAAATATAAACAAACGTATTTATTTCACGAGGCTCGATAAAGATAACTATATAACAAATATATAACAACCCTAGAACAAATCTCGAGCAACACCGGGCCAATCTGCTAGTCTAAACTATAATAAAGCAAGGAGCGCGGGACTGCATCCAGAATATCATTTTTATCCCGTTTGTAAAATAAGTTGCATTACTTTGAATATATGATGAATGAATATTACATAAGTTATCTACTAAAATTCGTAACACATCATTAAACATAAATTTCAATACTTCCGGTATATGTATACTATAGAGAGAGTGAAAGAGAAAGATGAAGCGATTTGGATTGTTTTCAACACGCTGATGTGTATGTGTGTGTATGTGTGTATGTTGTTGTTCTTTGATTTCATAAAGTTGCTAGAGCGAGAAACAGAGATCGTATGTGTGATTATATAGAGAGAGGAATGACTGTGATATATATATATATATATATATATATATATATAGAGAGAGAGAGAGAGAGAGAGAGAGAGAGAGAGAGAGAGAAAATTAGAATTTGTGCTCTGAAATACCAATATATATATGAATGTATATATAGTGTATTTCGCAATACACTGCTTAATTAAAAGCATGTTGAAGACCTTACGCTATTGTTTTAAAGTAGCGACATTGTCGCTTACTTAAGTTTTCGTGGAGATTCATTTATATATCGCTATTTCAGAGCACTAATTCTTAATTTTCAATTTCTGCTGTGCCGGCAACCGATCTGTAAAATCAGTTCCTGATTGTTACTGAGATTCTATAAGAATCCAACAAACATAATTTTCGGGAGATGGGGAGAGTAGTGAGTTTTGACAAGTAACAAATAGT
>OZ024742.1:154272139-154277139 GCA_964016885.1 Eledone cirrhosa | reverse complement strand
CACACACACTCATACGTATATATTATTATTATAACTATATGGATATTGAGGCGCACACATAAACACGGCCACACACACTTACATCTAGATGCAGAATTAAAAGAAGGTAAGGGAGTAAGTAGTTAAAGGAGGGTGTCAGACTCAGCATATTTATAAAAATGTATCAATAACTTTAGAAATAAAAAGAAATATAATAAAAGAAATATAATAAAAACATAAAAAAACATAAAAGAGAGACATAAAATATACATGCTTATATAAATACGCACATTTACACATCTATCCGTTCGATACATACGTACACACACACACACACATACTTAACCTCACGCATATTAACCTGTTTGTATGCATATAGATAAAACCAAGTAAAACATATACTCATACATATAAATACACACCGATATATATATATATATATATATATATATATATATATATATATATACATACATATATATATATACACATACACACAACACACATATATACATATATGTACACACACATACACACATACATACACACATATTTATATATATATACATATATATATACACACATATATATACACACATATATCTACACACAGACACATACATATACGTATATATACATACACACACATACCCATATATATATACACACAACCACACTCAGACATACATACACACACACACACACATATATATATATATATATACATATATATATATATATATATATATATACATATATATATATATATATATATATATATATATATATATATATATATATATATAAATAAATAAATACACACAGTCAGACAATTATGCACATATATACACATACATACACACATCTCTAAAAATACATATACATACACATACATACATACACATATATATACATATATTTATATATATATATATATATATATATATATATATATATATATATATATATATATATATATATATATATATATATATACACTCATACACACTTATTTACATGCGCACATATGTATTTTTATACTCACATACAAACACACAAACATACATACATACTTACATACACATACATACATCCACGCTTACAAATACGAATGATTATGGGGGTGGGGAAGTGGGATTACAATTATTAGTGGGAAATAGTAAATATAGGTTTCAAGGAACATAGAATATTAATCTGCATTTAAATCATAATATGTGTTTACATAGTAGTGTCAGTATTAGGAAATGGTATTTGTAAGGAAGAAGGCTAAATTATACATTTTAATATAAGTAGACTATTAATTATAGGTTAATTAAAGTAAAAATAGTTAATATATTAATTTCTAAGGTGAATACTACTTAGGTTTATAATATTTAAAGCGGAATTTTGAAGTTAAAAAGTAGTAGAGTATTAATTATAGCATAACTAAATTAAAAATATTAACATGATGGTATCAATTTTAGGAAATGAATTTTGTAATAGGGAAAGCCAAATCAAGTATTTCATCGGTAGTAGAATATTAATTATAGGTTAACTAAATTAAAAATTATATATTAATTTCTATAGTATATGTTAATTAGGTTTATAATAATTAAAGCAAAATGTTGTATTTAATCTATAATAGAATATAATTATAGGTTAACTAAATTAAAATTAATCTATATATTTATTTGTAAAGAATATATTAATTAGGTATATATTTAAAAGTTTTTCTCAGTTTATGATTACATGATATTCTGCAATCCATCTGTATTAGAATTTTAATTTTAAGCTAACTAAATTAAAATTATAGGTTAACTAAATTAAAATTAATTTATAAATTAATCTCTAAATTGTATATTAATTAGGTTTATAATATTAAAAAGTATTTCTCTGTTATTGATTACACGATATTTTGTTATATTTCATCTGTAAAGGAATTTTAATAAAAGGTTAAATAAACTAAAATGAATCTATATATTAATTTCCAAAGTATATATTAATTATGTTAATAATATTTAAAAGTTTTTCACAATTTATGATTACACGATATTTTTTAATTTCATCTGTAGTAGAATTTTAATTAAATTAACATTATAGGTTAACTACATTTAAATTAATTTATATATTAATTTCTAAAATATATATTATTAATTAGGTTTATAATATCTAAATGTTTTTCTCAGTTTATGATTACACGATATAATTAATTCCTGTCGCTTATTTAATAGGATATCCTTAGATTTCATTATTTCAAATATTTATTGGGACCACAATCTACATTCATTTCTATTATTTTGATAAGGGGTGGCTCTTTTGTATATTTTGTCTGTGGATTATAAACATACAGAGACATTAGCCCTAATTTTTTATATTTACATACACTTTTCGACATGCGTATGCATGTGAACATACATTTTTATGCATATCTGTGAACGAAGTTACTTACATATATACACACAACTAACTGTATTTTCTTGATGAATTTTTATGTATTTCATTGGTCTATTTAAAATCTGTTCCCAAACAGACCTGTAATTTTGAATTGTTGCTATTATCAATAAATATACTTCATTATTTCTGAAGACAGCATATATATGTGATGGTATGTATATTCTCTTTGATAGTTTGTATAATTTTGTACATAGATCTTTTGAATATGCATGCCAATTCCAACACATCGTCCTAGAAACGATCGTTAAATAATGAACTTTTTTTGTTTAATATAAGGAACTGTTTCATTGTTTTATTCATTATTTTTTTTATATTTTATATATATATATATATTTCGCTTCTGAATTTGTTTAGCACGATTCTTTATCTGAAATCTTGTGTTGAAACCGATATTGTTATACTTTAGGAGGGTCATATTGCCAATAAGAAACACACGCACCAGTTGCTTTCACTTCAATTTATTATATATTTATAAATTTATAAATTTACAAATCTACAAACTTATAAATTTCTGGTTGGTTGGTTGGTTCCACAACCAGATAGTTGTTTATATATAGTCATAGTCCTTTCGTCACACACTCTGTGACCTCTTCAGTGACTGTACTACGCCATTTTGAGAAACAAAATGGCGTAGGATATAAGAAAGGAAAGGCACAGAAACAAAGAAAGGAATCCCCAGTCACTGAAGAGGTCACAGAGTGTGTGACGAAAGGACTATGACTATATATAAACAACTATCTGGTTGTGGAACCAACCAACCAACCAGAAATTTATAAGTTTGTAGATTTGTAAATTTATAAATTTATAAATATATAATAAATTGAAGTGAAAGCAACTGGTGCGTGTGTTTCTTATTGGCAATATGACCCTCCGAAAGTATAACAATATCGGTTTCAACACACGATTTCAGATAAAGAATCTTGCTAAACAAATTCAGTAGCGAAATATATATATATATATAAAATATAAAAAAAATAATGAATAAAACAATGAAACAGTTCCTTATATTAAACAAAAAAAGTTCATTATTTAACGATCGTTTCTAGGACATATATGTGTTGGAATTGGCATGCATATTCAAAAGATCTATGTACAAAATTATACAAACTATCAAAGAGAATATACATACCATCACATATATATGCTGTCTTCAGAAATAATGAAGTATATTTATTGATAATAGCAACAATTCAAAATTACAGGTCTGTTTGGGAACAGATTTTAAATAGACCAATGAAATACATAAAAATTCATCAAGAAAATACAGTTAGGTGTGTGTATATACGTAAGTAACTTCGTTCACAGATATGCATAAAAATGTATGTTCACATGCATACGCATGTCGAAAAGTGTATGTAAATATAAAAATTTAGGGCTAATGTCTCTGTATGTTTATAATCCACAGACAAAATATACAAAAGAGCCACCCCTTATCAAAATAATAGAAATGAATGTAGATTGTTGTCCCAATAAATATTTGAAATAATGAAATCTAAGGATATCCTATTAAATAAGCGACAGGAATTAATTATATCGTGTAATCATAAACTGAGAAAAACATTTAGATATTATAAACCTAATTAATAATATATATTTTAGAAATTAATATATAAATTAATTTAAATGTAGTTAACCTATAATTTTAATTTAATTAAAATTCTACTACAGATGAAATTAAAAAATATCGTGTAATCATAAATTGTGAAAAACTTTTAAATATTATTAACATAATTAATATATACTTTGGAAATTAATATATAGATTCATTTTAGTTTATTTAACCTTTTATTAAAATTCCTTTACAGATGAAATATAACAAAATATCGTGTAATCAATAACAGAGAAATACTTTTTAATATTATAAACCTAATTAATATACAATTTAGAGATTAATTTATAAATTAATTTTAATTTAGTTAACCTATAATTTTAATTTAGTTAGCTTAAAATTAAAATTCTAATACAGATGGATTGCAGAATATCATGTAATCATAAACTGAGAAAAACTTTTAAATATATACCTAATTAATATATTCTTTACAAATAAATATATAGATTAATTTTAATTTAGTTAACCTATAATTATATTCTATTATAGATTAAATACAAAATTTTGCTTTAATTATTATAAACCTAATTAACATATACTATAGAAATTAATATATAATTTTTAATTTAGTTAACCTATAATTAATATTCTACCACCGATGAAATACTTGATTTGGCTTTCCCTATTACAAAATTCATTTCCTAAAATTGATACCATCATGTTAATATTTTTAATTTAGTTATGGTATAATTAATACTCTACTACTTTTTAACTTCAAAATTCCGCTTTAAATATTATAAACCTAAGTAGTATTCACCTTAGAAATTAATATATTAACTATTTTTACTTTAATTTATATATATTTATAAATTTATAAATTTACAAATCTACAAACTTATAAATTTCTGGTTGGTTGGTTGGTTCCACAACCAGATAGTTGTTTATATATAGTCATAGTCCTTTCGTCACACACTCTGTGACCTCTTCAGTGACTGGGGATTCCTTCTTTGTTTCTGTACCTTTCCTTTCTTCTATCCTA
>OZ024742.1:154174639-154264639 GCA_964016885.1 Eledone cirrhosa | reverse complement strand
ATCACAAAAGGATCAAACAAGATCACTTTCACTATTAAGAATGATGAAGGAAATTGTGTCCATGCCCAAAATGAGATTGAGACCTATATCAATGCACGGTACATCTCAGCCAGTGAAACATTCTGGAGAATCTATAAATTTCCATTACATCATCGAAAACCGCCAGTTGAAAGGTTGCTTTGCCATTTACCTGGGGAACAAATGGTCGTGTATGAGCGAAGGCAGGAAGAAAGTGTTGTTTCTAGGGGACAGCTAATGACTAAGTTGACGGAATATTTTCAACAGAATATTAGAGATCCACTGGCACAAAACATATTGTATATTGATATTCCTAAATATTTCACTTAGACAAATAAAAAGTGGCAAAGAAGAAAAAAGAGGCATTTGGATGGTGATCAACAATTTATGAGTCAATCTCTTGGACGCATTCCAACAGTATCTCTCAGTAGACATAAATCTGAATTATATTACCTCAGAATGATTCTACATCTCAAGGCTGGGTCAACTTCATACAAAGAATTGAGGACAATTGAAGTAGTTGAATTTCCAACATTCCAAGAAGCATGCAGGAAACTTGGTCTGTTAGATGAAGATAGGGAAAAAGACAAAACTATGGAAGAGGTTTCATCCATTACGATTGGTCTTCAGCTGCGAAATATCTTCTGCACCATTTTATTGTACTGCATGCCAAATGACCCTCTACAGTTCTGGGAGAAATGGAAGCTTTCTCTAGCAGAGGCTATCATGCATAAATGCCGTGAGCAAGTCATGCCCTTGCAAACCTTGCAGATTGTTCTACAGAAGATCCAACAAAGACGTCAACATGATGGTTTGGACATACATGCCAACTATTTACTTCTTCGGCCAGATCCAACTATTGTTGCCATACCAGAAATCAACAGGACTCAGAAACTGATTTCAATACACACCAACTGCAAGCAAATATAAATGAACTTCTGCCAACATTGAATCCTGAGCAACTGTTTATTTTTCACAAAGTAAATCACCTCTGTAAATGAAAATGAATGTAGAATGTTCTGCTCGAATGCAAGTGCGGTACAGGAAAGACCTATGTCATAAACATCCTATTGGATTGCCTCCGATCTAAAAAAGGAATTGCACTTGCCACTGCCATACTGCTTCATCAAGGTAGAACTCTTCATTCCAAGTGCAAGATTCCTCTCAATCGGACTGCTGAATCAACTTGCTTCTTCACAAAGAGGGATGACACAGGTAAACTTATGCAGGAAGCTGACCTGCTAATCATTGATCACATAGGTATGGGACATAAGCATATCTTTGACTGCCTTGACAGGAGCTTTAAAGATGTTCGAGATTGCAAAAAAACATTTGGTGGTTAACAGTATTACTATCTGGTGACTGGAAGCACATTCTTCCTGTTGTACGTCATGGTGCTAGACCACAAATAGTTGAGGCAACCATCACAGTATCCTATCTCTGGGACTATGTGGAAACCATGGAGATGACAACCAATCAACGGTTAATTATGCAGGGGATTCTGATGAAAGACAGTTTGCAAACTACCTTCTTGATGTTGGAAATTGTAACATTCCAACTGTTCGTTCCAACTGCAGGTGCATTCACAATTCTTCTGCCAAATGAACTTCGTCTGGAATATGGTAATGTGTCTGGACTGTGTGATTTTGTGTATACAAATCTTCCAGGAAACTACAAAAACCCACTATGGCTTGCATATAGAGCCATTATCACTCCAATAAATGATGGAGCAAGATTAGTGAATGAGTTCATCGTCAACAAGTTTCCTGGAAATGAAATAATCTACAGAAGCTCTGATACACTAGATAATTGTTTCCACTTTTGGCACAAGGCCATCAATTACACAATACATTACTGGTACTTTATGTTATCAACCCCGTAAGCATGAAAGACAAAGTTAATCTCGGCGGGATTTGAACTCAGACCCTAAAGGGACGTAACTATGCTGGAAAGCATGGCGTCCGACCCTCTACCGATACTGCCAATCCACCACAGTAGATAATGAACTGCAATATTCAATTGAGTTCATAAACAAACTTACCCCATCAGGCTTCCCAACACACATACTTAAACTGAAGAAAGGCAGTTGCATCATGCTTCTGAGAAATATGGATCCTCTACGGGCATTGCAATGGTACACGCTACATCATCATCAGTTTACATAATCATGTAATTGAAGCTGAAGTGGCATTGGGTCCCAATGCTGGAACAAGGTTGCTAATCCCAAGGATACCACACGTACTCGCAAGCAATTTCCTGCCAAACCAGCCTTTGCCCTTACATGCAACAAGGCACAAGGGCAGACATTTGAAAAGATAGGTGCATATCTACAAACACAATTCTTTTCACATAGTCAAATGTATGTTGCATTATCACGAGTTACAAAAAAAGAAAATATAAAAATATTAAATGAAAGGGGTCTGTTTTCTGAAAACTGTGCCTACAAAGAAATTCTAGTGATGTGAAACAGCTATCACTCTCTTTTAGTTGAAATGCATTTCAGTTTCTTTTTAACTGCTAGAAAAGGGAAACTACAAAAACTTAGGAAGTCCATATGTGAATATAGTAAAACAACATATACCGAAGGTCAACTCTTCATATTGGTAAATGTAATTCATTCATTCATACCAGCAGCACCTATTTTCAAATTCACTGCTTGAAGATTCCCATGGATATTCTCAAGTGAAGATTCATGAATATTTTCCGTCAACGGTTTCATCGCTTTTCCATCTCCGTTATTGCTTTTTTTTAAATTTATCATGGATTACTTTACTGATTACAGAAGTAAGTGTAACACAGTCTCTGTTCAGTTTATGTGCATATTGTCAATTTATGTATCATATCTATGTGCATAAATATTTGCGTATATCAAAATGCACACTACATAGGCTAGCAGAAAACCGCCCGATTGACGGTTCTTCGGTTCTTCTGCTAGTATATATAATAATGGTTTCTTATATAGGCACAAGGCCACCAATTGTGGTGGCAGAGGAAGTCGATTAAATCGACCCCAGTGCATGACTAGTACTTTATTTTATCGACCCCGAAAGGATGAAAGGCAAAGTTAACCTCGGCAAACATTCATCTGTCGTTCACTTCTAAAAATATATAAACGGACATACACCCCCCCCCCCCACACACACATGACATGTATATCTTTCTATCTCTCCCTATATGTATATTACTAACATTCTTTGATTGCTTGCTTCCTTGCTTGTCTATAATGTAATACAGCCAAAAGGGCGCATAATGAGAAAATAATTTGCCAGGAAGTTGACCCTGAAATGGGAATACAAATGGAATAATACAAGTGTCGCATACATCGGACCACGGGTTCCCGAGATAAGGGGTTATCCGAATACCTTCATAAACAGAGAGAGAGAGAGAAAAAAAAGAGAGACATATAGAGTGGGAGAGGAGACAGAAGAGAATGGCAGAGAGAGAGAGAGAGAGAGAGAGAGAGAGCTGATGGTGCTGTTGTGTATATATGTGAGTGCGTGTGTGTATATATATATATACATACAAATCACAGGCACACACACAAAATATATATATATATATATATGTGTGTGTGTGTATATAAACATACATTTATTTAAATATACATACACACACGTATATATATATATATATATATATATATATATATATATATATGTGGGCCAGTTTCATTTAACATTATATACATATCCATATATATTTTAATTATTTAAACATTATTTTTAAGTGAACATGATTTAACATTTATTTTTAAAATGAACCTGTGGTGTAGTGATTACTTTCATGCTTGCTTGTCTGTAATGTAATACAGCCCAAAGAGCGCATAATGGGAAAATACTTTGTAAGGAAGTTGTTCCTGAAATGGGAATATAAATGAAATAGAAAAAAGTTTGGCGTAAATTGAAGCACGTTTTCCCGAGCTATAGGGCTTCCTTGGTACCTACATAAAGAGAGAGAGAGAGAGAGAGAGAGAGAGAGAGAGAGATAGATAGATAGAGAGAGAGAGAGAGAGAGAGAGAGAGAGAGAGAGAGAGAGAGAGAGACCGATAGAGTGAAAGAGATAGATGTTTTGAGAGAGTAGATTGAAAGTGACACATAGAGAGAGGGAGTGGAGACAGAGAGGAGAGTGGAAAAGAGAAGAGAGAAACAGCTGGTGTTGTTATATGTATATATATATATGTATGTGAGTGTGGGCGTATATGTGTCTGTGTGTATATGTGAACAAAATCCTTTAATAGTGGTACCGATTTCAGCATTATATGCTTTTTCAACGTCGGATGTGCAAAGTGCAGTTAAGTTGCATATTTATACGAATAATAATAAAATGGGGAAGAAGAATTATTAGTTTTTATATACATATTTAAAGTTCATGTTTCTGTCGGAAATTATCCTTCGTTCTCTGTATATATATATGTGTGTGGGTGTGTGTATGGGTGTGTGTATTTATATATATATATATATATATATATATATATATATATATATATATATATATATATATATATATATATATATATATATATATATATATATATATTTATATATATATATATATATACATATATACACACATACATATATCGGTAACCGGTGCTCTCCTTTGGCCGCAGTCCAATAACTGAAAGCTGTAAAATGATATTAATATAATACACACGCACACACATACACACACACACACACACACACACACATATATATATATATATATATATATATATATATATATATATATTTATATATTATATAATAATATTTCATATTATATTAGGTTATATTATATTATATTGGGTAACATGAATCGTAGAATCGGAAATACTTAATAAAATGTTTCGAAGTAATTTTCACAGTATCAAATATGTTATTTAAACAGGAATGTAAATGACATTCATAAGAAGTACTTTCTCAAGCATTTTGAGTAATTTGAAGAATGCTTTATTGAAATTCGAATTTTAAAGGATGAATTATGAAAATAATTGCAATATATAATTGCAAATTGCAATTTCATTAAAAGCATTTTATAATAGTTGCTCAGATTTTGGAGGCAATAGATATGTTTAGTGTTTATGATATATTCTACAAGTAATAAATATTGTTCCTCTCTTTCTGTTCAACCGCTTATAATAAAGGCTTTTTTTCTTAATGTATGAATCCGTGAATCCCTATGGAGATATAGTGAGCAGTAGTGAGTTACTTTATGCCCCATGTCTAGGGCATTTAATTCTGGGGAACTTATTCCACTTTTGGTCTGAACAGATCTGGCTTCTTCCAGAGAAATACAGAGACTTAGAGAGAGCGATAGTGAGAGAAAGAGAGAGAGAGGGGCGTGTAGAGAGCGAGAGAGAGAAATAGAGTCAAGGTGAGAGAGAAAGAGGAAGTGAGAAAGACATAGGGAGAAGGATAGAGAGAAAGAGGAAGTAAGAAAGAGATATAGTGCTAGAAAAGATCCCAGTTTCAGACTGATATTTTTTTTTAAAGAACAGACGTCAAATTTACCGCGGTACTCCTTAAATTAGATTCGGAACAAAAGGGTACATTGGATTATCGTTGAATTTATTTAGCTTCAGTTGCGCCAAAATTCGAGTTACATATGAACAAAGCCATTTCCTCCGTTACCAGCCGTTTTGGCTTCACAGATATGTTGATTTGAATTAGACAATATGACATTCCATTTCCGAAACAGATTCGGTGAGAATTGATGGTGCTTTAGGTAGTGTTTCTAGGATATCAAACAAGTATTGGAGTTTTTACTATTTTATCAGTGGTCATCACTCGTATTAATGAAATATTTATTTTGTATTTCTGAATTTGCTTTGCTCATAACCAGTAGTGTTAGAGAAGACCTATCATGAAAATATTCTGGTTCTGATCGGCCCGCCCTTTCATGGGGATGTCTGCCATTACATTATTCGTCCATTTTAAAGATAACCGGATCCGATTGAGGAAGAATTTCCTGCTGTATCTAGCTAAACAAGTCAACGTGTAGCGATTCTTTATTTTACTAATGCTGGAAATTCTTATTTCTAACAGTTCGATGTCTGCAGAGAAACTCACACATTGATTTCTATTGATTTTAATATCTAAGTAGAGTGATTGGATTGGCAGATTTGTTAAGGAGTTCAACAAAATGATTTGTAACATTTATTTCTGCTCTTTGCAGCGAAAATCCTACCGAGATGATCTTTGCGTTTCTTTATTATGGGGTCGATGAAATCGATAGATAGGTGTATACACACCTGAATATAAACACTCACATTAATACGGGGTATTGTATTGTGCAGAAAGAAAGAACAGATTTGTAAGAAAGGAAAAAAAAAAAAAAAAAAAATGGTTGGCTGATTCAATAACTAATATCAGAAACAATTCATTTAATTACAACAGTTACGTTGTAATATTGTTTTTATTGTTAAATTTTATTTATTTCTAAGGGAGATGGATTGCCTGAATCAATAGTAAGTGAGATAAATCTGTATGCCCTGTTTATTTAAGGCCTGAATGCAGAACTTGGCGAGCTTAACCTTGCCTTTTACAATTCTGGTGTCGAGAAAATAATGCACGAGTCGATTTTCTCGACCCCTAGAATTGCTGCCATTGTGCCAAAACTAGAAACTGTTTTGGCACAATGCCAGCAATTATATATATACATATATATATATATATATATATACATATATATATATGTAGTTATAGGAATAACCTAAGAGTGCTTAGAAATACATTGTTTTATTAGCTAACTCTGTTTCATCCATACACTATGGCAGGAATAATCAGAGCCTATAAACATGAGTATATCAGTAGTTGCATGATCCATCGAGCTGCGTTACCAGAACAAGGTTAAAGGACCAGCAGGGGCGTCCCGAGGCCAGCGCTATATGGAAAAAGACAGAATAAATGATGCACATAATGTCATCAAATATCTTAAAAATAAAAAAAAAATAAATTAAAAATTACACCAAAAATGTATCACTTAAATGGTGCAATAGTTGATAAAGAGGTTGGGAGAGGGTAGCAAAGGATGAGTGAGGGTATTACTCAGCATGATCAGAAACAATAAACAATAATAAAAAAAATAATAAGAATGTACAAAAATACAGAGATAAGAAAAGAGATAAATTAAAAAATAGAAAACAATATAGGAACAAAAGGCCCGGAAAACCCCCTAAAATATAAGACAAAGCAAAGCATATATGCATCAAAGCACAAGCAGCAAAAAGAGGATGTACAGGCAGATCAAGAGAGTTTGCAAGCATGAGTCTGTGAAATGAATAGTTGGTTAGCAGTGATGCAGCCTTACATATATGATATATATATATATATATATATATATATATATATATATATATATATATATATATATATATGTGAAAAAGGTTTGTCCTTCATCAGTGATCTTCCAACCATCATAGGCATTTCATCACTTTAAAGAACATATACCTCCGGTTGGTGCGAGCAACGGCTAAAAAAAGACGTTGGGACACGTAAATAAAGGGGACGCGAGGGTAAACAAACAAAATGGTGAAGCAACAGAAAGTGAGGAAGAAAGAGACAAGTCCCAGATTTCTATGAATTTAAATTCGGTGAAATCGTGAACGAATATTTATATATATATATATATACGCTTTTTGCGTGTAGGGATATATATAACTTTATTATTATTAACCTCCTCTTGCTCGAGATAAAATTTGGTCGTTTTGACTGCTGCTATTTATAGTGGTAGTAGACTGAACTCCCTGCTTCTGCTTCTATCTTTACACACGGCACAGGACAAATTTGCTTCCACATCATTCATTCTCATCTCCGGAACAATTTTGAATAGCGCCAGTTCGTAATTTGAACTCGGGAATGTTATATTCTCCGAGTGAAAAGAACCTTCTGACGAGAGTTTATCTGTTCAATGGAAGGCCGCAAGGAGTGTCCATTTATTTTGGAGACTCGAAACCGTTTCGGTAAAGGTAATAATAGTAAGTACAGTGAATTTTTGAAATTTATTTTGAAACTTTTTCTTATTTGCTAAACCTTGATTATATATGTTGTGGCTCGTTAATTTATTAACCTGCCATTGGACCACATTGGCATATGTTTGGACAATACATGTGACCCTATACGCTTTTTGCGTGTAGGATATATACTTTATTATTATTATTCGTCTTTTGGTCGAGATAAAATTTGGTCGTTTTGACTACTGCTATTTATAGAGGTAGTAGACTGACCTCCCTGGCTCTGCTTCCATCTTTACACCCGGCACTGGACAGAATTGCTTCCACATCATTCATTCTCAAATCGGGAACAATTTTGAATAGCGCCAGTTCGTAATTTTAACTCGGGAATTTTATATTCTCCAAGTGAAAAGAACCTTCTGACGAGAGTTTATCTTTTCAATGGAAGGCCGCAATGATTGTCCATTTATTTTTGAGGCTCGAAACCGATTCAGTAAAGGTAACAATAGTAAGTACAGTGATTTTTTTGAAATTTATTTTGAAACTTTTTCTTATTTGTTAAACCTTGATTATATATATATATATATATATATATATATATATATGTGGGGGGGGGGGCAGTTTCATTTAACATTATATACTTGTCCGTATATATTTTAATTATTTTTAAGTGAACATGATTTAAATCTTTTTTTTTAAATGAACGTGTGGTGTAGTGATTTCTTACTTGCTTGATTGTCTGTAGTGTAATACAGCCCAAAGAGCGCATAATGGGAAAATACTTTGAAAGGAAGTTGTCGATGAAATGGGAATATAAATGAAATAAAAAAAAGTGTCGCGTAAATTGAAGCACGAGTTCCCGGGTGAATCCCGATGAGATTTCTGGCTACCTACATAATTATATCCGCTTGATTAGGAGGAACATGGGTTCGATCGAAGGTTAACTGGAAAAATGTGTGCAATCCTGAGTTAAAAGCACTTGGGTCGATATACTCGAAATCCTTTTCTCCTATATTTGTTGTCTTGTGCCTAAATTAGAAAACATTAAAGAGTGGTGGATTGGCAGTATCAGTAGAGGGTCGGACGCCATGCTTTCCAGCATAGTTACGTCCCTTTACGATCTGAGTTCAAATCCAGCCGAGGTTAACTTTGCCTTTCATCCTTACGGGGTCGATAAAATAAAGTACCAGTAATGTACTGGGTAATTGCTGGCCTTGTGCCTAACGTAGAAACAATTATTTAACCCTGAGCACCATCCCTACGATAATATTCATAATGTCCGTATCATTTATTTTTATGTTTTCCCCAGACGTTTGGATGATGGAATTGTTACTATATCTAGAAGTTGAAACAAACATGAACATATTGTTTTGATGAAACATATATAAGTTGTTTTGTTGGTTCATCGTCATTGTTGCTCTCCTTCTTTTTGTTGTCGTTTTCTTTCTTTGCAGTCGAAAGTTTTTGTTATCATTTTTAAAACGTTTAATCCTCAGTCTTGTAATCCGGTTCATCAAACTAAGGTCATCTTATTCCATTTTCAATCATAGATTTTCAATCGTGTATTTTCATATTCTATGCATAGGTGTTTGTTTTGAGTGAGTTTCTATTGCAATATCTATCAGTGTAAATTATTTGGAAGAATTTATAGAATAATTTGAAACTCATTGTAAAAAAAAAAAAATGCTCGTAAAAAAAAATGATCGTAAATGACGACGTTTTTTTTTGCGTTGAGTTTCAAATTATTATATACATTCTAATACACTCGCGCTTCACTCGATTGTCGAGAAAACCATTTCTTTATATTTGTAGAGCTTCTCTCAAACCGGATATTATAAAAGTCACCTGCAGCTGTTATCACCATTTCAACATCTTGCCAATCTAATTGTGTTTCAGTCTCTAAATGTTACCGATCTTCAATCTACAAATCTCATCGGGATTGACTTTGCCAATTACATTTCTAAAATTCAGTCAAATAATTATATATATACAGAAAATCATCCCTCCCTTTATACAGTGGAACATATAATTATCCTAGTCTTACAATGTTAACAGTCATATATTTACCAAAGTAGAGAGTGTGAAATTATATGGCATAATTGAGTTTTGAAATTCAATAGACACAGATCAATCTAAGCTCATCAATGACGTACGATGCATCTGTTACTTGAAAAGGTTTCTAACTTAGGTACAATTCAACAAATTGTGAGAGTGGAATATCGGATATATTACGTAACTGGTATTTAATTTGAATGAACCAGGAAAGATGAAAAGTAAGGTGATGCACTGTGGGAATTGAACTTAGAATATAAAGAGCCGGACAAACTAATGCTAATCATTTTTCCGGCGTTCTAACAATTCTGCAAATTCACCACCCTCGTCAGCTTAATAAAGGGAGAAATAATTGCAAACATTATTCCTAGTTAAACATAAGGTATTGGATGCCATATCTAGAAGTCCATTGTTCATACGCCTTTTCATCAAGAACTGATCTGGAGTCACACTATAAATGCAACTGAACGCAAAAATACAGTTTTCTCATATATACGTATATTTGATTTATGTCATGTCTCATTGCAGAAATTCAAATAATTGGAAATATTATGGAACGGGATTATATGCCATTATGGACACTGCCCATTTCTCCAGACTTACCAATAAAACAATGTTTCCAGGAACATTAAGAATTTCAGTTCAAGATGATTAAGAATTTCAGTTCAAAACCATGATATCCCGGGATCAATTTCCTCCCAAGCTCGATTAGATTTAACAAGTAGTAACCACAATATCGAACAATCACTTTATAACGGATAACGTTATAAATCAATGTTATTTATTACTTTGAGACAAAAACATCTGTAAAGAGACGTCGCATATAAAATAATAATTTTATCATTTACAGCAATAACATGAGTAATAGAATATATACTGGAAGTCGAAATAATTGATTAAAGCACTTGAAAGCGGTGCCCCAACATGGCCAAGCTGAAGGATGGATGACATCAATAAAAACATAACAGAATAAAAGTATACATTTCACGAATAAATCTGTATTGAGAATGATATGAGAGGTGTGAGTAGAAATTGTATTGTCAACACTGTAAGTTTAGAAGATAACATTTATACTTCCTCTACTGTACGTTCGCCCCCTCAGTTCAACTGACATCATTTTGTTTATATCAACTTACTGTCAGGAATACATGTTGATCTACTCATCAAGTTTACTGAAGTCACAAGGTCTAGTTGTCACTGTTTGATAAAGTTGGATATGGGTATATCCATTTATTATTTTATTTAATACTATTTTAATTCTTTTTTTCTGAATTCAAAGATTTAAATGAGGCCTTGTTGTTGCACTGCTATATAGGGATATGATAGGAATATGGATATTGGATACGCATATATAAATACCGAATAATAATAGTATAAGCTATGCAGGATCCATGTTAAGAAAACATTAAGATCGACAAAATACGGTACAGAATGGCAGATGATGGTACATAATTACACATGACTGTACAATGTGGGATTTAGCATTTAAAAAGTGTTTTTAACAAAAAAAGGAGAGGATGTAAAAATACAAACAAAATAAATTCCCCAATAGGGCGACTTTTGAGGAGAACGGTTTTTAAAAGCTTGTAGGCGTGAACATGAAAATAACGTTCAGATATTTGAATTCCTTATTTTTGCATCCAAGCAACAAGCACTGAGAACAAACTAAATGGAGTTCAATATAGAGGTTAGTGAATTTCTCACTTTGAAGGATGAAACAATATATCCCATTAGTGAATGTAAAATGCTTGCAGAGAAAGATTACAAGAGAAGGCACGACAACATAGATAGGTTGTTTAATTGGAAGCTCTGTCAAAAGTATGACATGAGCAGAAGAGAGAAATGGTATGAGTACCCAACGGAACGGATTGCTGAGAGCTGATAACGTAAGATCATTTTATCGTGGTTAAAAAACCTGATGTTGTTGTGTAACAAGAGTAACAAGACAAGTATTGTGAAATATTGCTTCACCGTGGGTTCACAAAGTGACTGAGAAGGAAAGTGAAAAAGTTAAACAATACATGGAGCTGAAGAGGTAAATCAAACATAGATACATAGAAGAGGTACCGACTGTGGCTGGCGCACTGGTAGCAGTTAGTAAAATGTTGGATGAATGGCTTGTGAAGCTAGTTATCACCATCAGAACAGTACTGTTGAAGAAGACAGCCTTGCTAACAACAGCAGGGAGTTTAAGGTGAGTATTAGGAAGTTGAAGCAGAAGGAATGAACCAAAGGACTTTGGGCTATTGGCTATGACTCGTTCTTTTGGTATAGTGCGGGCATAACATTTAACATTTAACAGGGTAAAGGCGTTAAAAATGATGATGATGATGATGATGCTGATGATAATGATGATGATAATAATAATAATAATAATAATAATAAGTACTAATAATAATAATAATACTAATAATAATTGTTTCTACATTTGGCACAATGCCAGCAATTACCCAGTGTATTACTGTTACTTTATTTTATCGACCCCATAAATTAAAGTACCAGTAATACACTGGGTTTTGCTGACCTTGTGCCAAAAGTAGAAACAATTATTATTAGTATTATACTAATAATAATAACAATGATTTCTTTATTAACCACAAGGGTTTACATAAAGTAGACATTAAGGACAGTGCAGGACAATACAGGACGGTACAAATGGGCATTTCTGCGTGTAAAAAAAACAGAGGATGTAATAAAAAATAACAATAAAAAATTCCCCAATAGGGGGGAGACTTCCGAGGGACATTTGTGGAGAAAGCCCATTAAAAGGCCACAGCGACCCTGACCACCAGGGCAAGTGCTCTCTCCCAGTTTTCCACCTTTAATTTACAGACACATACTCAGAGAAGGCTCATTCACTCGGGTCATACTTGCCACTGTCACCCATCTTTCAAATAAATGCTTGGAAGAGAGGACTTCCCTCTCTACCCTGATTTTCCTTTTCAAATGAAATTTGAAAAAGTTAATCAGGGCATCACTGAAGAGGTCAGTGCTCGTCTTCAGCCCTTTCAAACGTGTCCACTATACTATCTCTTTCACCATGGCCACCAGACAGATAAAAACTGCCTGCCCTTCCCGGCTAAAGGAAGAGGGCGGGGCAATCCTCGCTATGGTCTCAGCTGATAGCTGGATCCGTCCTACACGTGACACAGGTGTTCGACATAAACCCACAAGTCAGCAATGCTCGGACACTGGACGAGTGCATGCAGGACGGTTTCGTCGCCCTGCGCGCATCGCGGACATGTCCGGCTGACGGCAACTCCATGCCTGTAGAGTTTATCCCGAACTGGCAAAGCTCCTCGAGGCACTGCCAGGCCAGGGATTTCTGGAAGTTGTCCATAGGCCCCGACCCGAAAGTCCTTCCGAAGAGATTGGCTAGTTCATTTTCGTCGACGCCTTGAGTTTCTCCAAGTACGTCGTCGCTCTTCCCCTCCACTAATCCTCTATAGAACACCAAGGTGGAGTTTCCACCGATCACATTGCTCGATTGGTCGAGGGCTGTGAGCGCCTGAAGACATTTCAGTCTCCAAGCGCTCACTCTCGGTCTTCGCTTGACACAGGACTGCAGCTCCGTCAAGGAGACGAGCTGGAGAAAGACGTGTCTAGCAAACGGCGACAACACCTGATCACCATCGAGGAAGAGGTGGAGATGTCGTAGCTTGAGCGCGTGTCTGCGCATCATCAGCCACTGCATGCCCAGCCCTCCACGTAGCGGGTGTTGACAGCAGATGGACCGGCTGACCATCGGAGCGCGTCCCTTCCACAAAAAGCGACAGAGCAAACGCTCCAGCGCAGTCAGGCGGGGCTTAGGATAAGGTACGACGGTCAGGCGGTAGTAGATGATGGACTCAATGTACGCGTTAGCCACCTCCGCTCGATCTTTCAGGAAAGCGTCCTCTCCGCCCATTTCTGGGTGAGAGAAGCCTCGTCCCAGTTTTTGTCCGTCTAGAGGTCCAGTGCGAACCAGACCCCTAGCAATTTAACCGGTCCCTCCGTTCAGCGTCCGACGACGCTGTTGGACGGCATGGACCTGCCTCTCCAGGTGCCGAGCTGCAGGCCCACTGACTTTTCCTGGTTGATCATTGCTCCTGTCAACGCTTCGTATGCTCTTAGTGTAGTGCCGATCGCCTCGATATCTTTGGCCATCGACACCACTGCGGTGACATCGTCCACATATGCTGACACGGATCTTCCGGATTCTAGTTCGAGCGGGACCAACATCAACGTCTCCAGTTTGTGCAGTAATGGCTCGAGAGTCAATACGTACAGGAGGGACGAGAGGGGACATCCTTGGCGGACCGAGCGCATGATGTTGAACGGTTCCAAAAGGTGACTGTTCACTCTCACCACAGAGCAGATGTCGCTGTGCATGGCAGCGATCCAGCCTCTGAAGACGAGCCCAAAGCCAGCCGCCCTCAGGACTGCCGCTAGGTAACGATGGTCGACCCTATCGAATGCCTTCGACTTATTTAAATTGATCAAGGACCCACCCGTGCCAGGTACCCTAGCTACCCTCTCTACGATGTATCGCATGAGATGGAGGTTGTCGTGGATGGATCTGTCGCTAATGGCGCATGTCTGCGCCTCTCCCACCTGACCACCAATGACAAGCGCCAACCACTTTGCTAGCACCTTGGCCAAAATCTTGAACTCTGTGTTTAGCAGAGTTATGGACCTGAAATTATCTATGTTATCCCCCGTTGTTCGGATCCTTTCTCAGCAGCGCCATAGCTCCTCGGCTCACAGAGCTGGGAGTTCTCCCGTTCTGTTGCCAGTTGCAGTAGACGTCCGCCAAGAGGCCTCCGAACAAGTCTGTCATCTGTACGTAAAGTTCATAGGGTAGACCATCCAAATCAGGCGATTTACCCCTTGTGCAGCCAGTCAATGCCTCCCGTACTTCAGCGGCTGTTATCGGCTTTTTGCAACACTTCGCTTCAGTGGCCGAGAGCCGCGGCAGTCCGTGGAGGTAGACACTAATGTCCATACCTCGGTCCGGCCCGCCGCTGCCCCTGAACAGCTGTGCGAAGTGTCGCTGAAAAGCTTCACACATTTGCCCGGGATCGTGTAGCATGCGCCCGTAATGGTCCACCAAAGACCGTATCGTGGCTTTGTTGCCACGACGCGCCTCCGCCACTCGGGCCCATTGAACTGCTTTCGTCTCCTCGTGTCTGAGAGCCCGCACCCTAGCTCTGACAACGCAGCCTTCGTGCTTTGCATTGAAGAATTGGTCAAGGGCCAATTTCGCCGCAAGTACGTCGGCGATGCCTTTGTTAAGCGCCTCGTCTAATTTTCTAACTAATTCTCCCTCTGCTCTATTTTTCTTTATTGCTAAAGCCTTACTAAACCTAATGGACTCTAT
The DNA here is from genome assembly GCA_964016885.1 of Eledone cirrhosa. Lineage (NCBI taxonomy): Eukaryota > Metazoa > Mollusca > Cephalopoda > Octopoda > Eledonidae > Eledone > Eledone cirrhosa. The sequence continues at coordinate 154,249,276 of OZ024742.1, read as the reverse complement.
TATAATTGCTCTTTTCAGAGCAAACCACCACTTGTTGTTGACGATGGCCCCCGTCAACGCCCGCTTAACTAGTTAGCTAATCCGGTCTCTGCAGGCCTTGGTGCGCTGGTAAGGACGCGTTTAACTTCCAGTAGCCGGGTCCTCGTCTATGAAGCATATCTACGTCAAGTACACAGATCACGAATTTGTGGTCCGTGTAGCTGACTATCTTGAATTGTGGACAGCCTATACTAGACCTATCTATTTCCCTACAAAATACTCTATCTAGATATGATCTGGATGACCTTATGCGAATTGTCCAATTCCACATTGGCACATTCGGGAAATACAATCAGTACCTGTCAGACAGGTCAAAACGCCTCAGCAGGTTGGTGAGTCTCTTGCACCCTCCTCCCCTATACACTAATCCCACACAGTCCCAGCGTGCATCTAAGATCCCGTTCCAGTTGCCCACTAACACTAAAGAGCGGGACGTTCCAAGAAAGGTCTCCAGATGCCGGAAGAAATCAGGCCTCCCTGCTCCTGTCGGGGCATAGACGGCCACTAACCTGAAAGCTTGCCCGTCTCCGCTGGTCACGTCCAGCACGACCAACTTACCTTCAGGGTCCAGGAATATGGCCCGTATGGCAAGATCCACACCTCTCCGAAAAAGCATAGCAACTACTCCCCCCGATCCCGGACGGCTGAGAGATGCGTACACATCGTAGCCGCCGTAGATCGGTGCGAAGGCCCGTGCTTCGGAGATTCTGGTCTCGCTTGGCCACTACATCTATGTTTAGTGACCTAAGGCCGTTGAGCAGATGGCCCTGCTTCCATGACGACCCCAAGCCACGCGCATTTATGCTGCCTATTCTGAGTGAGGTCATGTTGAAATAGAGTGGAAAAGATGGGAAAGAGCACTTACCTTACTTCTCGAAGAGGAAGGACGATTTCTCCATCCTGTTCACTGCTTGTGGCCTCCTCAGGAATGATGTCCTTATAAATCCTCCTGGAGTGTGCTTGTCGGAAGTCTCCGATGTCTTTGGGGAATTTTTGTTTTAGTGTCATGTACGTTTTCTGTGTGATGCGAGTGACTTGTATGTGTGGAGGTGGTGTGAAATTTTGGGTTGTTGTGTAGTCTTTTCCTGTGATGCTGGTGTTGTGTTGGATGTAGTGTAATTGGTTGTTGTTCAAATTTAATGTTGTGTAGTGTGTATCGTTCTGGTTGTTTTGTTTTGTTTGCGTTTGTTGTGGGTTTGTTTTTGTTTCGCTATTTGGGGACTTTTGTGGTGTTGGTGATGGTGGTGTTGGGGTTAATGATGGTGATGGTGTTGGTGTTTGTGGTGATGGAGTTGGTGATGCTGGTGTGGATGGTTGCATATCTGTCCTAACTTTTTTGTTTGATAGTTTATTTGTTTCCCTCAGTATTTTGTTTTTGGAGGGGGAGGGAACAGAATTTTTTTCTTTTTGGTTTCTTTTTTTTTCTTTTTTCCTGATACCGTTTCCCACTCCTCATCGTCACAATCTCTCTCCAGTTCTGATAGGCCGGGATTGGAAAATCCTCCACAGATCTTATGGGAGAGCAAAAAACAAGAGACACAAAATAAAAACTGAGTAACTGAGTAGGTCATAGAATGTGTGACGAATGAGCTTTGACAATATATAAACAATCATCCGTTTAACCAACGAACCAACCAACCGGAAATTTATAATAAATTGAAGTGAAAACCAACCGGTACAAGTGTTCATATTGGCAGCATTACTCTCCTAAATTATTAAAAAAAAATATATATATATATATGTGTGTGGGTGTGTGGTGTGTGTGTATGTATATATATATATATATATATATATATATATATATATATATTAAAATAAATGTATTAATAAAATATATGTTCTTTTGATCAATTACACTTTATTATACATATTTCGGATGTACAATAGTACGTCCTCGTCAGACAAAATATAATGATACATGACATACCCTGAGATATTAAATGGTTAAGATTTAATCAGGGGATGATTACCCGATAGAAAATTTTGCTTATATACTATCTGTGTGAGAGTGAGAACACGAAATGAATTCATTAGAGAATGTGTGAGTAAGAAAAAACGTTGCATACTTAAAGTGTTCTAAAATTTTTAATTGTATGATACGATAATATCTAGGGAAACGTCTCGTGAATCATAACAGCCAGTGATAGCCACTGCAAAAATATTTATAAAGAGGGAAAGATAAAGTCTGTGTGTGTGTGGGGAGGGGGGGGGGTTCGAAAGTTAAACAGTTAGAATTTGGAAATATTTAATTTACAATATTAATGTGAAGACCCCAGATTTCAGGATTATTTGTTATTTAAATTCGATAAGTGTGTTATCATTTCTAAAGTTCTGAATTGTGATAATAACATTTTAAAGGACGTACAAAATGAAATACAATATATAGAATATAATATATAGAATACAATATATATACAATATATATATTATAAAACATCATATTATAAATAAATAAATAAATAAGAGATCGAAAGTAGAGCGAACAAAATACACATTTATATATAAGTTCGAATCTATATTTTATAAATTAAATATTTCCAAATTCTATATTCTATAAATTAAATATTTCCAAATTCTAACCGTTTAACTTTCGACACCAACACTTTATCTTTCCCTCCTTATAAATCTGTTTTTCCAGTGGCTATCACTGGCTGTTATGATTCACGAGACGTTTCCCTAGATATTATCGTATCATACAATTTAACAATTTAGAACACTTTAAGTATGCAACGTTTTTTCTTACATTCTCTAATGAATTTGTTACGTTTTCGCACTCTCACACAGATCGGGTAATCACTACCTTGATTTAATCTTAACCATTTAATATCTCAGGGTACGTCATGTATCATTATATTTTGTCTAATGAGAACGTACTGTTGTACATCCGAAATATGTATAATAAAATGTAATTGATCAAAAGAACATCTATTTTATTAATACTTATATTTTAATATTAATAACTGCTGGCAATTATTTTACAGTTGAGAGGTTCCAATCTACTGTAAAACTCATTCTTTGACATAATAAATCGAATATTGTTTAACAACTTAATACTTATATATATATATATATATATATATATATATATATATATATATATATATATATATATATATATATATATATATATATATATATATATATATATATATATACATATTATGGTCCATCTGGTTCCTTACCACACTTCCTTCGTTATATATATACATAGATAGGTCACACACATACACACGGAGACACTCTCACACACACCCACGCATAATTATAAGTTTGAAGAATAATCAGACAAAATTTATCCAATCTTTTCTTCTTAGTCCGTAGAAATCAACTAGATAACATATATATAAATATTATTATCATGACTACACCTCTCTCTCTCTATACACAATATTTAATTTTTCCAGTCTCCTTCGCAACAAGGAAAATGAAAAAAAATTGCCTCAACACTTAATATTAGATCTTTACTTTTTAGTTTTTCATTCTTATTAATACTTATATTAATTCTTTTTAATTGTAATACTCAACATTTGTTCATATGAATGTTACTAATACATCGAAACTGGCTATACTTTATATTCTTTACATATATCATAAAACGCTTTTTACAAGAATTGTCCCTCTCCTTTTTTTAATAATGTCACTTTGAAGAATCAAAAGAGGAAAAAAAACCCAGATCCTTTAAAAAAAAAATAACAAACGTCTCTTAAATATATTTTCCGTGCTATTTCCAATTTCAACTTTTCTGTATATATAAATATATTTACCCCCCCCCCCATATATATATATATATATATATATATATATATATATATATATATATATTTATATATATATTATCTAGTTAATTTTTACGGACTAAGATGAACAAGTTGGATAAATTTTGTCTGATTATTCTTCAAACTTATAATTTTATATAGCTCTGATTGGTAAGTATTTACTTAATTCATTCACCCATCGAGCCACACCGTTGAAGGTAGCCAACACTCATATATGTATCTGTGACTATGTTTAATTATATATATGTCCTTATGACTTTGTTACATACTCCCTTACGATTGAGTAAACCTTAGGAGGTAACTAACTGCTTCTTGTAGCAATGCACTTACTTGCCACCGGCCTACCCTTCTCAACACTTCTATCTTGACCGCTAGCAACGTGATGTTTTTCGCTCCTTTTGAATTCGATACTAACACCGATCAATATGGAAATGTCGGTCCTACCTGAGGGAGTCTCTTGAAAATCTCGGAGCCTTATGGATAATGCAACGATTAAACATTTCCACAAAGTACGAGCGAAACAATCGATAGTCAGGACTGGGAGAATTCTTGGTAATGTTTATCTATTTTTTTCTTCAAACTTACATTTTAGACTTTGCTCCGTTCAATTGATTATTTGTCTAGTTAATTTCTACGGACCAAGAATTCTTCCAGTCCTGACTAGGTAAATTTGATTTGACTGTTCCTCATAGAGGAAGATCGATAACATTTATCTGTTATTTCTTCAAAGTTACATTATAAACTTTGCTCCGTTTAAATGATTATTTATCTAGTAGATTTCTACTTATAATTATATATATATATGTGTGTGTTTATGTGTACAAACGTATATATATATATATATATATATATATATATATATATATATATATATATATATATATATATACTGTAATTAACTATGAAAGATATATGAGAGAACGAATCATATATCGTTTGAGAATCACATATTATTTTGTTTTGCATACAGAAAGTAAATAAAAGTCAGGAAAATATACATATTTTAAAAGGGTAAAAGATTCATTTGCCCGAAGAATTAATCAAGACCGCCCATCTAAGTAATCAATTATCGATTAGAAATTATCGATTTTGATAACGCACCGAACGACAAATCTAATCATCTGAGGAATTGTCTTAATACATGTTCCACACTGTACTATGTATAATTATAAATATGAATAGATATATAGATGGATAGATAGATAGATATGTGTGTGCGAGTGTTTTTGCGTGTGTGTTAATGTTTGTGTGTGTAAGTCACTATATGTGTGCATCTGAGTGTTTGTCTATGTGTGACTACCCTAAGTGAAGAAGTTACGTGTATGGCTAGGTATATATATATACGCAAGTACAATAACAACTAAAACATATAAACACGCACCAGTGAACAAAGATAGAATAGAAAACAAAAACACATACACTCAAACACGAACGCATACACACACTAATCATTAAACAATAGTACCACTGATGATGTCACAAAAATGTGACGATAGAACATTGATAGACTATATATGTATATATATATATATATATATATATATATTAGACCACCCTTGACCCATTGGCTCACGTTCGCATTAAAATATTTAAAACAATCATATTCTCTTAAAAATAATCTTTAATTATAATCTTAAACTAAACACACACATATATTGTAAAATGACATTGGAAGGGCTAATATATATATATATATACATATACATATATATATATATGTATATATATATATATATATATACATACATACATACATACATACATACATACATACATACATACATACATACATACATACATACATATATATATATATATATATATATATATATATATATATATATATATATATATATATATATATATATATATATATATATATATATATATATATATATACATATATATATGTATAATGAATTAGTATATCTACCAACATATGTTGGTAGATATACTAATTCTTTATAATTATCTCCAAATTATTTGTTGAGCAAAACTTGCCGAAATTAGTACTGTGATTAATAGTAGGGGCTAGGCTCTGTCTTAATAGCACCCCCACTCCTAGCTGATTAACCTCAGTGTCACGTGATAGATACTTCTGAATTTGCCACTTAACCAAGTAGGCAGTGAATTTTTCAATGTCTTGGAATCTAGCCCCCACTCGCTTTTTTCCATCCACTGAATTATTGCCTGGAAGCTTAGCTGAGAATAGACTCCCCGATGACGTAAGGCTTCTCTATGAATACGCTAGGTAACCATATTTATCCCCTTACAGAAACTAATTAGTTTGAGTCAAATTTTAGTTCGGCTATTTATTCACGAGGCTAAAAATTCAAACTTTGTCCAGAAATAGCCGTCGAAACGGCTTGAGCTCTGCCGTCGGGGTCATGCTTTTTTCCTATTTCCAACTCTGCTATCCTAAGTATTGAATACTCTGGTGCGCTATGGTCCATCTGGTTCCTTACCACAATTCCTTTGTTATATATATATATATATATATATATATATATATATATATATATATATATATGTGTGTGTGTGTGTGTGTGTGTGTGTGTGTGTGTGTGTGTGTGTATGTGTGTGTGTGTCTGTGTGTGCGTATACATATATATATGTGTGTATGTGTGTGTTTGCGTGTGGGTTCAACAACACCACCAGATCTCTCTCTCTCTGTTCCGTTTTCCTTCTCCATCTCCTTCTCTCTCACTATCTCTTTCTTTATAACTTTCTCTCTCTCCATTTATGAAGGCAACCAGAAAAAAAAACGTGTAACTCGGGATCTCGTGCTCCTATTTTTGCGAAAATCTGTCATTACATTAGTATTCCTATTTCAGCGGTACTTCCTTTCAAAGCATTTTCCCATTATGCACCGTTTTGGGTGTATTAAATTACAGAGAACCATAAATCCATAGAGTTTTAGTAGTATTATATACATATAGACAACCATGCCCTCAAGCGGAGTGGCTTCCGGGCGGAAATATCCTTTTATACAACTTCTCTTAGCGGAACCAGCTTGCGACACCGCCACTAAATGCAAGGTAACGTGGTTCAATCCTCCCCATAATGCCGACGTGGCAAAACCTATCGGGAAAATCTTCTTTAGACACTTCGAAAAACACTTCCCACTACAACACCGCTACCACAACATAATCAACAAAAATACCATCAAACTCTCCTACAACACCACACCTAACTTCGCACAAAACGTCGTCTCCTCAAACAACAAAAAACTCAACCCCTATGGAAGAAATAACCTAGACATCAGTGGAGAGACGACCAGGAGTTGTAACTGCCCTGATAGATCTACGTGCCCCCTCAACAACAAATGCCAAGAACGTAACGTGATCTACCAGTGCAACGTGAGGACGGACACCTCCAACAAAGCTTATATAGGATTAACCGCGTGTGACTTCAAGACCCGACTCTACCAGCACCGACATACTTTCCGAAACCCGGTCCGGCGACATGCCACTACACTTTCGGGCCACATCTGGCACCTCCAAGATAATAATATAACCTACAAACTCACTTGGAGCTTACTGTCCAGAGCTATCTCTTATACGAGAGGAAGCCGTCCGTGTAACTTATGCTCGGAGGAAACATTACAAATGCTATTTTCGAAGGAACAACCCCTTCACAAGAAAGACGAACTGGTAACCTCATGCAAACACAGATTGCGTAGCACTTACCTCGCGCGCAAACCCCATAGTGACCCGGGTGGTGGACAAGGGCTGATACCCCCCCCCCCACACTTGCCGAATAAGTTAGGGGAAACCCCAGCTTACTTAGGTAAATGTATCTCCCATCTTTACTTTTCCTCTTTGTCTTCTTCTCCCCTGTCTCATCCTATCACTTCCTTCCACCCACTATTTCCTTCCTCCTCTGCTTTTCACCTTACGCCTACCCCGATGCAGCCCATTGGGCCTCTGTAGCATCAGTTTCCCCACCCCTGTAATTTTAAGATAGAATTGGCCGAATACGTTTTACTAACTACTTATAGCAGACGTGTTAAACTCCATTAATTTTGTATCAGTTCTGGTACTATTCAATTTTTACATGGTTTTTCTATTCTCAACTTATTAACCTGTAATTGTAAGATAGCATTGTGATTTTTTTAATTCATTTCTCTCTATCTAATTTTATATATTTTTTTTATTTCTTTCTATTATCTTTTATTGTCTCCTACTCTCATTCGATTTACCTATTCTATAACCTCCCTCCTCCACTTCATACACTATCCTTAGAATCTGCTGTATACATATCACTTTCAACGCTTGTCCGCACCACGCACTCCTCTATTGTTCTACAGATAAGTTTAGCCATCCCTTCCTCCCTCCAAATGGCATGATAGAATTATCTGTGTTTACAACACATATTAACCAATACTCTTGACAACTCCGACCCCACATCCTCTACCAACAACAAGTTTTGACCACCATCCATACCTCGTCTCTTCTCTATTCTTCTTCCTCCCAGCGCCTCCAAACCTCATCATCTGCATCCCCACACCCCACCCCCTACTTCCTCCCCAAGATCAACAAACCCGACAGCCACGGCCGCCCCATCGTCTCCGCCTTCAACTGCCCCACTGAACTCATCTCCGTCTTTCTCGACCCCCCCCCCCTCGTCACCGCCCTCCGCTCCCACATCTCGGACACCAACCACGCCCTTCAACTGTTTGACACCGTCACCTTCCCACCCGGCCCACACCCTCATCTTCACCCTAAATATTAAGTTATTTTACACCGTCATCCCTCAGGCCGACGGCCTACGCACCCACCGGCACTGCCTCCACTTTCATCCCTCCGCCGTTCCCATCGCCTCACCGAGCTGGTCCTCACCCTTAACTGCTTCTCCTTCTCGGGTGAGTTTTACCAGCAGGTCACTGAGGTAGCCATGGTCAGAAGAACGAGCCCCACCTATGCCAACCGTTTCGTTGGCCATATTGCGGCCCAATTCTTGGCCCAATACAATGGCCCCACGCCCAAACTGTACGGCCGGTACATCGACGACTGCATCGGAGCCACGACCCTCACCCGAGAACAGCTCGACCCTTTCTCTCCTTCTTCTGCTCCTTCGAACCCTGCCTCCACTTCACCACCTATATCTCCATCACCCACGTCCACATCTTGGACATCTACGTCGCCAGCGATCCCTCCTACCGCTCCTTCGTCACCTCCGCCTTCGTCACCTCCGCCTTCTACAAACCCACCCACTCCCACTCCTACCTCGACGTCACATTGTCCCAATCTACACACATCAAACACTCCATTCCCTACTCCCAACTCCTCCGGGTCCACCGCCTCTGCAGCCGAGATGCTGACTTCGAGACTCAGGCCCTGTCTCTGGTCAGCCATTTCATCCAGAGTTGTTACCCCGCCCCTCCCTCGTCCACGCGATCCTCACTCGCGCTCACGCAGTCCACCGACCCACCGCCCTCACCTCACGCCCCGCGTCCTCACCCACCGTCTCCCCCCTCAACTACCACCACTTCTCGCCACACATACACACACATACACACATTCCACACACATATACAGACCAACCATAACAGCCGTCCGTCTGCCTGCCTTCATCCCTACCACTGCCTGTCTGACACCCTCCTACTGCTATTTCCTCTTTCCCACATTCTTCGCCCTGCCTTGACCCTCTTTACCACTTCCTGTTGTGCGCGCACACCACAACTCTCTACTTCCTTCGCACTATTCCATGGATTCTACACCACTGGTTACACCGCTCCAGTCATCCACCCTGTTATACTCGGATTTTTCACTATCTCTTCTTATACTCATCGGAAAAACACTCAGGAACACACACACATACATACGAACACACAAACACTTGTACTATTTTCGCACACACATAACCATACATCCACACCACACAAAATCACACACACGTGCGTATCCTCACATACACATACTCGGCTTCCGGACTCCGCAAGACCCTTCCGCCCACTGACCCATCTCCATCCACACGGACGCATACACTGACTTACACCCCACATCATGTACACACTGGTTTTCCTATTACCCGAACATGCAACCTTGTTCTTCCCCAAACTCTCACACTCACATCCGCACATACACACACAAACATACCCACACACCACCGTCCGCCATCCCTGCTCGGACCCCCTGTCTCCCTCTCCCCGGTCCTCTTACATCCACCCACCACCACCCCCACACGCCTCACACCATTTCACCACTTGTTTCATTTTAATTTTGTTACCCTCTTTAATTTTTTGTCCTTCCCGTCACCCCCCTCCCTTTAATATTTTTCCACCACTCCCCCCTCACACCATCGGAACTCTTTTCCTTCACACTTTTCTCTATGCGAAGGGCTTATGCTCGAAACGTCGTCCTCCACACACACTCTCAAGCGTGAACCTAATACAGAAAACAAAAACATATATATATTTATATATATATATCGGCTCAACCCCGATCTAATCCGCTGTGACCACTCTCTGAACTTTCCACACACATCCCCAAACTTATTTTTTCCTTTCTTTGCATTACCTTTGATTTATTTATTTACTGTACTTGTTTATTTCTGTCTATGATTTTTTGTCCATGATTGCCTGTGTTCTTCTTCTGACCCCCTTTTTTCTATATGTCTCTCCACCACTCCCCTACGGACCCTTGGAACTCTCTTCCCACACACTTTTCACCTGAAGAAGGGCTTATGCCCGAAACGTCGTTTCCCACCACCACCCCACTCTCACGAGCGTGAAACGAATAAACCTTTGTTCGTACTGCCTCTATGTTTTGTTCCCGTTCAATTTTTTAGTATATATATATATATATATATATATTGGTAAACGGAATAGAAAATGCTGACAAATTGTTCACAGTTGAAAAATGGTTTAATTAGGAATAAAAGAGTATTAGTGATTGTATGGGTTAGTATTCAGTTGTGGTTTTAAGTTTTTAAGTTTTTACCGGTTGCGCATTTCTAAATGCTTTTCAAAAATAATTTTGAGATAGAGTGTCCGTGCTGTTTGCTCTGATCTGTTATTAATCTGATCTGTTATTAATCTGATCTGTTATTAATAACTTGTGTGTTACACCACTATTCTTTTAACTATATATATATATATATATATATATATATAAACTATTTAGTCTAGAAGGGATGTGCAGGGTCACCGCAACTGATTGGGAAGAGAGACGAATTATCTCTAATTCGGGGATAACTTGCAGCATAATGTAATTGGTAAAAGGCTTCTAAGCACCAGCTGGTTGTGAAGATGCATAAGGATCTATATATTATTCTACATATAAATTCATTCTGTGGATTAAAACATACATTTCTAATTAATATTAAATTTTGAAGATTTATGAATCCATATTTCAACTATTTCTTCATGTATGTTTCTCACCCCGGACCTTTCTCTGGAACGAAATTCGATTATATATTTTACCCATTTTCATGACTGGTACTTTATATTTTGACATTGAAATAATTATTTCTACTTTTGGCACAAGGCCAGCAATAACGGGTACTTTATTTTATCGACCCCGTAAGGATGAAAGGCAAAGTTAATCTCGGCGGGATTTGAACTGAGAGTGGCCGTAATTCTATGCGTCAAAGCATGGCGTCCGACCCTCTACCGATACTGCCAATCTACCACCCTTTTTGACATTGAAATAATGAAAGACTATGTCGAAATCAGAAATCAGAACGTAAAGATCCTTAACATTTTGGCGATTCTGCTAACCCAAAACGTATCTTATTTGTGATTTTCTCTTTAGAAACCACAATGCACTCCAGACCATGTTATTTATCTAACGTATAAGGGCAGTGAATTGGCAGTATCTGTAGAGGGTTGGGTGCTATGCTTTCTAGCATAGTTACATTTCTTTACGGTCTGAGTTCAAATCCAGTTGTGGTTAACTTTGCCTTTCATCCTTACCGGGTCGATAAAATAAAGCACCAGTAATATACTGGATAATTGCTGGCCTTGTGCCAAAATTAGAAACAGTTATTTATCTAACGTATTCATTCTACCGTACTGAATGACGATAAAGAAGCTGTTTTGTTTCCTGTTTTACTGTTGAAATATAAGGGTGTTGTGGAAACATCTATAACTATTGTTTAGTTCATATTTAAAATCACTTTAGTTTGTTGTTTCTTTTATTTTTCAGGAACGATATAACACTGAGTGACTTTTGAGGAGTTCACTCTTTACTAGGAAGATAAGTTGCCCTCTTTCTCGCCCTAGTGCCAGTGTTTTGTTTGGGTCAATCAAGCTGCTCTATTTCTCTCACAATTACCAGAGTTTTGTTTGGGCCAATCAATTCTCATTAGTGCCATGGTGTTGTCTGTGTCAAGGACGCTTCTCTCTTTTTCTCACTGGTGCCAAGAATTGTGTGTGAATCAATGTCGATGTACTTTTTTCTGACCAGCTGGTAAACCTTTTTTAAACAGACATCTCTTAACTTTTCTTTACACTTACATTCTCATACAAACTGTAATTCTAATAATATATACATATTGTTAAGGGTGATATTTATACAATACTTATTTCATGTCCCAAAATATCCGAATTAAATAGTTAATACATAGATGTTATTAATATTTGATAATTTATATATAATAACCATGTTCATTTATATATGAATGTCATGATGTTTATACTATGAGTTTATTTATTTTATTTCTAATATTTATGGAGTTAGTAGCCAATACACATATAAAGCACTTCGAACATTTCCCACTTGACATACTATATAATTTGTTTAATTTGGCAAAATGCTCAATGTTTCTTGAGATTACAGTCGGATTATTGTTTACGCTAATATATGAGAATAAGACGTAATCTGATAATTTGTTTTTAAAATATCATCTGGCATATCATATAATGTTAGATATGAAATAGGTTTACTAACTGAATAACATCTTTCTCACTACACTATCTGTCTTGTATTTGATAGCAGTACAATGACATATTTCAAATCTCTCTATATGTATTGTGATTGCTATATATACATTATATATTTATTGTGCAAAGAAATGCCATTCTACCAGTCGATAAAATCCAGATTAGAGAGGTTAACGCTCTTGTCAAGTGAAACTTTGATATTTTCGTAAGTTTTCAGTTATCTTTGTCAATATTCAATAGTTTAGTGAATAGGTAATACTAAGGTCATCTGAGTTCATGAAAGGATTAGTATGCTTTAGTGTATATTAGCTGTAGGATACATGAAATATTTAACATACTTATGTTTGGTACAGGTTTTGATATCTGAATCGCAGTAATTCAAGTGCAATAATTAATTTAATACAATTAACGATTTGAATTCTACAAGGTAAATTATAGTTGATGGCGAAATAAAGAAGAATGAATGGTAAGATTTAAATATCAATAGGCAAATGAAAGCGAAAAGCATTTATCGATTTCAAGTGAAAGCCAAACAAGTATAACGCTTAACGAATAATTAATTGGTACAGAAATGCGTCAATATTTTAACCACATGTTTTCTAAAACTGTAATTAACTTTTAATTACGCCTACGCATTGTGGTTTTTATAATAGACAAACCTGATAATTATATCGATAATGCATAGAAAACGAATCCAAGCAACATGATAATGGATTTCTGAAATTATTTGCGCTTCCAGTTGAGTTAAAACTGATAAGTGCCCTTAATTTATAATTAAGTATCGGCCTTGTAGGAAAATCATCATTAATGGAGCGCAACTTAAAGTAAACATATATTATATAAGTCCATCGTATTCATTCATTTATTATCATGTGGTTTTGTACCTTTGTTTAAGACTGTTTAATTTAAATGTTGAATGTGGAAGGTTTCATTCTGAACTTTAATTCCTAAATAAAAGATCCAACAATATTGATTACAGATTAACTACATTTTTTTCGAAATATGCATCGATTCTAAGGAAAATTTTAATAGAAGTAGATTGCAAGTTTATAATTTTAAAATTCTCTCTCGCTCTCTCATTCTCTCTTTAAATATATATATATATATATATATATATATATATATATATATATATATATATATATGTAGGTGAATTAGCTTACAAATTTAGAAGGGCCCTAGATGAACATAAACTCAATATTAAGATAGTAGAAAGAGCAGGTACCTCCATAAAAACACTTATTAGCAAGACATACCCTTTTCAAAGACCGCCCTGTATAGATAAGAAATGTATAATCTGTAAATTAAGCCCCCGTATTAACTGTAAAACTAGAAATGTAGTATATAGCATAAGATGTACTAAAGGACAATGTAGAGATAAAATTATAGTGTACATAGGTGAGACAGCTCGTAGTATAGGGGAACGGATAAATGAACACTGGCGAGACCTTCAAGATAGTAAAGAATCATCTGTACTCTACTAACATGCTAAAATAGAACATAAGGGTAAATTAGAGAACATAGAAATAAAAATAGAATCTACACACAGAAAATACGCAATGTTTAGACAAATCACAGAGGCAATAAAAATAAATGAATTACAACCAAAATTAAATAGAAAACACGAGTAGAACAGCAACATGACAACTTACAATTAAGAACAAAATGAAAACACACACACACATAGAACAAACAACCAACCAGTAACATGTAAATAAACAAATAAATAAACGAATAGAAACACACACAGACACCCGGATGTAACACATGCGCAAACTAAGCACACAACACACACACAAAAACAAGATGGCGTAGGACAGAACAGAGGAGAGGCACAAACAACAAAGAAAAGAACCCCCAGTCACTGAAGAGGTCACATAATGTGTGATGAAAGAATTTGACAATTTATAAAGAACCATCTGGTTCTGGAACCAACTAACCAACCGGAAATTTATAAATTCCTAAAGTTATAAATTTATTATAATAAATTTAAGTGAAGACACTGGTGCGTGTGTTTCTTATTGGCAACATGACCCTCCCAAAGTATAACAATATATATATATATATATGTGCGCGTGTGTGTGTGTGTATACTTACGTAGACAAATAGTCACACACACAAATGCACCTACTCACGTGTACGCACATTTTTTCTTCTAAAAATTCTCTGTCCATTCGTTTTTTTTTTTTGTTATCCTATCACATACTTTATCAACACAAGGGTTCTCCAGTCTGTTGTGAAAAATTGAACACCAGCAAGTTGGCTGATGTGGTAATGATGCAGCTGTCAGTTCGTAATATAAGTATCTGCTAATACTTAAGTTAACGCTTTATATGAAAAATATTAACGCTTTATATGAAAAATATTAACGCTTTATATGATATCATGCCATGTTTTATACACGTGAAACATTTTATTTTCTATCTCATTTTTAGTTTCTCTCTCTTTACATCTCCCATCCTCTCTCTATCCTACTCTTCATCCCCTCCCCTATCCCTCCCTCTCTCTCTCTCTCTCTCTCTCTCTCTCTCTCTCTCTCTGTTTCCTTTTCTACTATAAATCTCGCAAGCTTGTCTATTTCTACATTGGCTCTTCTTTCGAACATTAGTTTCTCACGTGCCCAGATTTTCCGTCTTTTGTTAATTAGCCTTGGTAGACATCGTTTCCTCAGCTATATATCCTAGTCACAAAACTCATTTTCGGCATTTTATTCTCCAAGGTTTAACAAGTCGCACAATTTACGAAATCCTTTGTATAGTCTAGTCGCGATGTTTTACATATTTATGTTATATGTACACACAAACACACACAAATACACACATACACTCACACACACATATATATATATATATATATATATACACTGGCAACCTGTATCTCAGTGCATCATCTTTCACAACATATACTGATTTGGACTCAATTTCATCTGATATACAGCAACCCCTATCCATCATCGTAGATAACACTTTCATCCCAGAATAACCTGAAATGACTGGACCGAGATCCTTAATCGTCCTCGAACTTAATGTGACGGAAGAATTTGAAATCCAACCGACTTCTACAGGAAAGCTGACTGCAAAACCTCTGTAAGCATAAACAAGTCGGCTTTCAAACTTGGTACAAAAACCGCATTTTGAGGAAAGATCTCACATGTATACGGGACAAATGCAAAAAGGCGGGGGACTAAGCGGCCTCCACGGCACATTTATTGGAATACTTAAACTAAATGGATACACAACATCAACCGTGAGTCGACTTAGGGGTGCGAGTCGCCTGCAACTTAGGTCATCCTCCATAACCTGCTTCTCGAAACGACCACATTTAGTAGTTCTTCAGTACCATTTTATCACTCATCAGTAAGTGTTTTGTTCTTCTGTTATTATGCCTACTCGTCTACTGCTCGCCAGGAAGTAGGTTTTCTCTTTCCATTTGTGTATTCATGGTTCTACTCCCGACTTATTCTGGCTGTGTAACTATTACTCCATGAATGTTGCTGCTATTTTTTAATCAATATATATACAAGCTGTGACCCACGCACTATCCATTTTCACATTTTTCATTTTGATACTTTCCATTTTGACATTTTTCATAACTGATTTCCCCCATCTCTTTTTAGTTTGATGTTTTTCTGCTTGTGTACGCATGTTACCTGTTTCTCAACATTCCTTATCCAATCTGCTTTACCAGTGTATTGAACAGATTTTGTACAAATGTTATTCCAAAAAGCAATGCTTTCTTTTACATCTGGCCTCACATCATTGTTTCTTTCGATTTATTTCCAGTTTCCCAAATCATGTTACTTCTTATTTTGTATTTCTTTAGTTTTGCAGTCGTTGCATTTATTCATTATTTTAACATTATTTAACATAAATCCTTATTCTTCAGATGATATTGTGTTTATTGTATCCATTTGTTTTGTAACCTTACTGTTTTCCATTCCTTCAAATTGCTTAGATCCTTTTTCGATTGTTTAACACTATTATGAAAATCTGTTCGCCCCCATTGCTGCATATGTCTCCCTTTTAATTTGATTTTAAATCCCAGCAAGTCAGCTTCAATATTTGCTTTAGTAAGGACTAGGCAATTTGTATCATTAATGATTTCTGTATTGTGCTCATGACTTATTTGGAAGCTTCATTTTCTCTCTAGATTCTTTCTTTCAGAAGCCCTCCGGTCAATTCTTTCAAGTTGAACTGGGTGTTCAAGTTACACATTTAAATGGTTTATGATTGTTTATTGTTCATCACCAATTCTCAAAATGTTCTGCCACAATTCCTTCAACAACATATCCAACAAAATCTCGCTAGTTTGGCTCTTCATACTTTTTCCTTTATGTATTACCCTCATGTCACTGAATTTGGCCTTGTGCCAAAAGTAGAAACATTTATTTCATTCTCATCTATTTCTGCATGTGACAGCCTCTCTCTATCGCGCGCGTATGCATCCGGTTTGACAAGTTTGCACGAAATACACTTATTGTATTCCGGATTGATCATACTTTTTCAATATACCCTTCCTCCTGGCCTACTTCACAGATAGAACTCCACTACAACCTCGTTAAACACTTTGTCCCACTTAACTCTCTTTAATTCAATATTACATTGAATACGACAGAAACCACCGTGCTGAGCAATTGAAAACCTGTCAGGCGAACGACTTTCACCTAAGGTTCCAACCACAATACGCCGTTCTCTAGATTCAACGTGTTTGGCATATTCACTCATTTCCGCTATTGAACTTTAGTGGGTTTTTCCTGGTATTTTTATCGTAATAATAATGAAAACTATATCATGAATCAGATCTGAAACTGGTGTTTTTTTGTTTTTTTTTGTTTTGTTTTGATTTGTTTCTCATAAAAGTTTATTTCTCTTTTAAGAACGACGTAGAAACAGCTCGAATTATACTATTCTCAGTGAACTTATTACATTTATGACCGGTGAAAACTCCACCATGACATTCTCTAGAGCAAAGGTTCTCAACGGGGGGCGTTTCGGAGCTCCATAGGAGCAATGTTTAGAGCAAGGGGCTTTAGGGGGCGTTTGTAGCTTTGTGGGGGCGCTTGGGTGACACTGTCTGAAAGAACCCGCAGAAGTAGAATCAGCCAGATCCATACAAGGACCATGACTCGAGCTACATGCCGGCGAAACATTTGTAACACGAAATAAACTAAGTCCAGATGCATCACTGATTTTTCGTTTTCTTGATAATATCAACACTCTACTCTGATGAATATCAAGTGGTAATTTTGGCATACCGCATATGGAAGCACCATAGCTACCACTACACACACACACACACACACACACACACATATATATATATATATATATATATATGCGCAGTGTGACAAGAAGCTTGCTTACCGACCACATGTTTCCGGATTCAGTCCCACTGCCTGGGCGGACCAAAGCCCCGTGAGTGGATTTGATAAACCGTAACTAAAAGAAGCGCGTCGTATATATGTATATTTGTCTGTGTGTGTCTTTGCGTTTGTGTGTGCACTTCCACCAATGCTTGTTGGTTTGTTGACGTCCCATAACTTACGAAGGTGATGCTTCAGCATGGGCGTAGTACAGAGACAGAAACAAAGTAATGTGTATATATATATATATATATATATATGTGTGTGTGTGTGTGTGTGTGTGTGTGTGTGTGTGTGTGTGTGTGTGTGTGTGTTTGTGTGTGTAGAAGAGGGGTCTGAAACTGAAGGTCAGGAGGGGCACAGTGGCCAAACATGATGGTAGATGATGATATCTAATATAGGCAAAAGGCATGACATTTAGAGTTTAGTGTCTCTCGATTACATCGATCCCTGTTCACAACTGGTACTTAATTTATCGACCCCAAAAGGATGAATGCCAAAGTCGATATCGGCGGAATTTGAACTGTGAACGTAAAAACGGAAGACGTACTGCTAAGCATTTCGCCAGATGTTCTAACGATTCCACCAGCTCACTGCCTTACTTTCACTAGTTATAATGGAATCTGAAATATTGGTTCTCATGTGCCATAGAAAAGTAGTTCGCGCGCCGCATATTTGAGCCCCCTGTCGGAGAGATAGATAGATAGATAGATAGACGTGCACCAAACTTATAC
Source organism: Eledone cirrhosa (assembly GCA_964016885.1). Taxonomy (NCBI): domain Eukaryota; kingdom Metazoa; phylum Mollusca; class Cephalopoda; order Octopoda; family Eledonidae; genus Eledone; species Eledone cirrhosa. The sequence goes on along the minus strand of OZ024742.1, from coordinate 154,230,478 downwards.
ACGCACACACATTTCTTAATCTCTCTCTGTCTCCCTCTCTTTCTTTCTCTTTCTCTCTCTCTATCGCTCCCTCTCTCTCTCTCTCTCTCTCTATAATATATATATATATATATATATATATATAACCAAAGATTAATATGGTTCATTGATTAATCAACGAATACAATTTTACAATAGATTAGAAGCACACGACAAACGATTTTACTTGAGTATTTAATATTATTCAAAATGTTAATAAATGAAAAATATTCTCATAATGAACATATATATTTTATTACACATATTTCAAAGGTGTTTAAGTACGTTTTCATCAGACAAATTATATTTCGTCTGGTGAAAACGTACTTTGAAATATGTATAATAAAATATATATTTTGAATATGAGAATATTTATATATATATATATATATATATATGTATATATATATATATATATATATATATGTATATATATATATATATATATATATATATATATATATATATATATATATATATATATATATATATATATATATATATATATATATATATGGCGTTGTTATTTGACGTTGTTGAAAAGAGAAATGGCCTTAGACCCGGCAATGAAAACTGGAGACAAAATACTTTCTGTACCAAAAACAAGACACACACAAGTTTTTTTTGTGTGTGTGTGAGTGTGTGTATGTGTGTGTATTTATGTGTGTGTTAGTGTGCGCGTGCATGTACGCGTGTGTGTTTATCTATCTATGTATATATATATATATATTTAAGTGATACAGATATTGTTTGTTCACTGTCACTAAACATCTCAATTCATTCGTTGCAACTCAGTTTGTGATCGAGGCACTTTATTTTGCCAGGTACTATTTTTCGCTTCAGTTGTGATTCAAGAGAAAGGTAAGAATTTCTTCATATGTTGCATCTTTACAGTTTGAATTGTAGAATTGTCTATCCACTCAAAATCTTTGAGAACATTCACGTTTTCTTTTTTTTAAATATATAATTTGAAATAGCTTGCTTTTGTTTTGGACTGAAACTTTTTTGTATTTAATTCGTACGAGCATTTTTTAAATATTTTTTTAAAGATTCTAACATAACTTGATTTGGCCCAGTAATCTACTGATATTAAATTCAGTAGTATATTGATAGTGGAAAAATAGGGTAGGGGGGAGGGGCTTCGTGATTGTGAGGGGCAAAAGAGGGCGTTTGGCCGAAATGGCTTCAGAACCTTTGTTCTAGTGTTTTAGTGGTCGCTAAAAACAATGCCGTTATTTGAGAGACTCATGGCGTCAACGAAATCCAACTAGCCACTTTTTTCAAAAGAACCATCAGTCCAGGGCCTTTGGATAATTACCAGAAATACCTGACCTGCCAGTGCTACTGAAGAGCTTCGCCAGACCGAGATATACTCTACAGGCCTGGAACTGAAGTAAGCCGCGCGAATCTGAGATGCGCGCAAGGCGACGAAACCTTCATGCCTGCACTCGTCGAGTGTCAGAGTATTGATGATTTATGGTCTTACGTCGAATACTTTTTATTTTTTATTTTTTTATTATTTTTTTAAAGCTTTAAATAGGTGTATTTACAATAGATTATAACTTTGCCTATTAATCCGTATGGTGAGGAAATGGGATTCCACGTGCTAGCCTTCTCAACAGCCCCGTCGGACAGGATGGAGAAAGCGTTTCCCCGGAGGATGGTAAGTGAGATGCACTGGAAGAGCCACTCCAATTCGCGAGGCTCACGTCTGCGGCTGGCAGCTCAGTGCCTATGGTGGTGAATAGGGAGGTAGCCCTAGGGCCAATGACACGAGAAGTCTCCAGTGCCAAGGGCACGACTGCGAACCTGTCGGAGAGCGACCGGCATTTGGAGAGTTTGGCCTCCTCAGCCAGACGGGCAGCAGTACCTTGGTTAGTCGCAGACTGTACCAGGTTGCAGCTGGAGAAAGTGTCGCTACAAGTAGCATCCCAGACGAGGGTTTTGCCACCGCGGAACGGAAAGATGGTCATATCGTCTAGCCTTTTGCCATCCCCTATTGGAAGAAACTGTTTATCAACTGATTCCATTATGAAGATCACACCAACGTCTTCTTTGACAGGGGAAGAACATGCTGTTTTTATCTACCTGGTGGCCGTGGCTAAACAGGTCATGTATTTGACACATTTGAAAGAGTATAAGACAAACACTTTCCCCTTCAGCGAAGCTCTGATTAACAATTTCAAGTTTCACCCGAAGAGAAAAATAAGTGGAGAGAGACTAGCTTATTTCCAAGCAGTTTGTTGAAAGATATGTGAAAGAGTCAAGCATGGTCCGAGTAAATGAGCATGCAATACGTCTCTGATTATTTGGGATGAGGCTCCAATGGCCCACAGAAATTTGCTGGAGGCATTGGACAGAACATTGAGAGATATCTGCGGTAGTGACCTGCCATTCGGTGGTAAGACTATCGTTCTCAGACACGTGCTACCAATTGTTAGGAATGCTCAAAGAGCGCCAATTGTCGATGCATGTCTGAAAAAGTCTCCGTTCTGGCGCCATTTCAGAGTTTTGCGATTACACGATAATATACGACTTCGTATTTTCGGGCAAATCTAAAAGGCTGATACATACAGCCGATGATTGATGTAGATGGGAAACGATGAATTGCCACACGTTGGTGATAATCAGACTGTAAGAATCCCAGACCATTTGGTCATGCCACTGGACCGCCAAGCATTGATTGACTGGGTGTTCCCTAATTTGAATGCTTTTTGGCTGAATATCTCCTGGATATCGGAACGCGTTATTCTAACTCATACGAATGCAACGGTCGATGAAATAAATTCACAAGTAGCCGGAATGTTTCCTGGAGAGGAATGGTTGACCGTCAGTGCGGATACGATGCAGCCTAATCAGCAGAACAATATGGATGTTCCGACTGAGTATCTGAATTCACTTCAAATACCCGGATTGCCCCCCACTTATTTTGAGGTTGAAAAAGGTTAAAAATATCAATCATAAAATGGGTCTTTGCAATGGTACCTGATTTATTGTTGAGAGATTGATTAACGGAAGAGTTTTAGAAGCTAAACTCTCAGGCAGAGAGGAATCTGTTCTCATTTCGAGGATCATGCTGAGACCAAGTAGAGATCTGCAACCATTTATTTGGCAAAGTAAACAGTTTCCCGTAAATTTGGCCTTCTCCATGACTGTTAACAAGGCACAGGGACAGACTTTCAAGCTAGTCGGTGTTTACTTGAATGATCCAGCATTCAGCCATCGGCAACTGTATGTTGCTGCTTCTCGAGTGTGCGATCCTGATCGTGTAAAATGTGGAATCGATACCACTAACAGAGGAACAACACTGAATAGTGTCTATAATGAAGCTTTGAGTTGATGTATGCATATCTTTAATGCTAATAATAAGCGACGTAAATGAATCGGACATTGGTGTCCTTTAATCAGTATTGTGAGCTTTGACATAGTTATCATGTATGTTCAATGTCATTTAATGTCGTTATGAGCAATAAAAACAAACTAGTATTGGTAAAAATTGCTTTGACTGCTATGTTACGCAATAAATACCAATAAGTATTGGTAGAAATTGCCTTCAAATTTATCGCTTATGATAGCGGTTGTAATAAAACCTCATCATATGCTGTGTCTGGCAAAAGGCTTGGTGCCTATGGCCGGCAAGGGCTTGAGTAATATTGAAAAACGATTCTATTTTCGAAGTAGAAGGATCCGCCATTTGGAATTCAAACCAGGCCATCTCCCCGAGTGAACTCTGTGCAATATTGACTATCTATTACTCAGTGGCTAAGAGCCTGGAAATTACTGAATACATTTTTGTGTCATATAATTTGTTGTTTTATTATTATAGCTGAGGGCGGTGAATTGGCAGTGTCGGTAGAGGGTCGGACGCCATGCTTTTCAGCATAGTTACGTCCATTTACGGTCTGAGTTCAAATCCCGTCGAGGTGACTTTGCCTTTCATCCTTACACGGCCGATAAAATAAAGTACCAGTAATGTACTGGGTAATTTGCTGGCCTTGTGCCAAAAAGCAGAAACAATTATTATAGCTGACCACTTATAGATAAGCATGTTATTCATATCCATATTAATTTGGCATTTGTATAAGCCATTTCAAGTAAATAGGGACCTATTTTACATTGACGGACATCTTTTATATTCATTATCTATGTCTATATCTACATATAATAGAAAATATTGGAACTACCATCATTCTTTTGAGAAACGTGGAACAACCACGTTTATGCAATGGTACACGATTTAAAGTCAGGCAGAAGATGAACCATCTCCTAGCGGTCACTATTCTAGGTGTGAGCACCTAGAACTTTTCATATACTATGTACACACGGTAAACGAAGAAGCTGATATATATGGAAGATTTTTTTTTTATGTTTTTTGTATCACACCGACACCACGGACTCGCTACATACTGTAACCAGAAAACGTCCAATACAGTCATTTTCTCTATTACCTGTATTCTCTTATCATCTGTTTATCCGGGCGAAGCTGGGTACGTCAGCTAGTATATACTAAACCAGCAAGTATTCTCTCTTCCAGAATATATTGTTCCAATTGGTTTAGTTATAACTCACTTTCGTTATTCCTTTTTGTTAAATATTCTAGTGATAATGAAATTATATTTCAAATTATATAGGTTTGTTCTTTTTTCCTATTCTTATTTTCCCTCGTAAAACTACCAATCTGTTCTGCCAAGTTACTAAACCAACATATCGTTATTAAATTCAAATTCCCGCCACAGAAAAGGAATTCGCGTTTGTATATATTTTATTGATTACTAACAACAGAATATTCGAATGTATTTCTCTATAAAAAGTGATTTCAAAATGAAATATTTATCACATACACGGTTATATATCACCCAACAAACAGATATCCTTATAGCTTTATATAAAGTATTTCATTGGTGGCTATAATAAACTATAACTTGATCTATCTATAATATGCAATATTCATGATAAATTTGGATTAATACGATATATTTCGTGATTTACTGCGATACGACTGCTACATTAAATCTCAGTAAATCGATATGAATGCACAATGCTTCATTTTAGGAGATTTCATTTTAAAATCACAACACAATTTTCAGTCTGTGAGAATTTTCAAGTGTCGACTTCAAATTTATACACGGAAAAGAATTCCCAGGCTGGAAAGCATAATCCGACATTCATTGTGATAAAATGGTGAAATTTGAAACATAATTTTTTGTTTTTTATAAACGAAAATAAAACACATTGTATGTATACACACACATAAACACACGCACATACATATATATATATATATATATATATATATATATATATATATATATATATATATATATATATATATATATATATATATATATGTGTGTGTGTGTATATATGTGTGTATATATATCAATTAGAAATAGATTGACACATATATTTATAAAATAATCACATGAAACAATCTCAAGGAATAATTAGTAAAGTGTGTAAGAAGACATAGCTAGTTAGGTAACTTATTAAAGTTTAACTAGAACTTCAAATATAGATACCTTTTAAAATGATTAAACTCCTTTGTAAATATTTCTTTAAATAAAAAATAAATTTCACCAACTAACCAGTAAATCACAGCGGTCAAATCACGGTCAAATCTACGTTTACACAGCAAATGCAAATCTGTGAATGACTCGAACAACGTGTTGCATTTGGTAAAAAAATACAGACATCGCACCGCGTCATCCCAGTGGCGTGAATAGGATTATCGACAGCTAGAAAAAGCAGCCGATTCCATTCAACTGAATTAGCTCTACAATCAAGGGGCCGTATATATATCCACAATTAAATTAAGGTTGTCATGTATGAGAGACATACGATATATTTACTGCAGAATAAGCTTAAAGATTCCAATGAATAGATCCGAGCATTTTATATCAACTAGAAATAGATTGACACATATATATATAAAATAAACACATGAAACAATCTCAGGGAATAATTTATAAAGTGTGTAAGCACACATAGCTAGTTAGGTAACTAATTAAAGTTTAACTAGAATATCAGATATAGATACGTTTAAAATGATTAATCTCTTTTTTAAAAAAGTTATCTATATTTGAGGTTCTAGTTAAACTTTATTTAGTTACCTAACTAGCTATGTGTGCTTACACACTTTACAAATTATACATACACACACACATTCACACTCTTAATTGCATGTGCCATTCTCCTATGACCCCCTCCATTCTGTTAGTTTACTTCGCTTTTTCCTCTTTCCTTTTTTTCTCTTTACTAGTTTTTCTTACCCTCAGGTCCGTTTGATTGATAAAAGGCCTTGCGCGCGCTGCTGATCGATTTCGATGTCCTGTTTTAAGCGCCGAAATATCTATGATCTACAGTTAACTGCTGATGAAGGGTTTCTTCTCTTGTTTCGTACATATTACCATCTTAAAACTTGTTTACAGTAACCACACAGCCTTCTTCGTTTCTTGTAATTTTATATATATATAGTAATAATAATAAATCTGAAGATAAAATCCAAAGATAAGGATAAATATATATCAAATACATAAGAACACTAGAGCAAATATTTATTAAAATAACACATTAAAGTTTAAGCAAAGAATCGCTACTTTCACCCTTAACCGTGTCTTCAGAAGATCTTTGAGCTAATCAATAGCGAAACGCGCGTCACCAACCAATAAACGTAATGAAGGCTTAACTATTCGTCTTCGTATTATTATAGCACACTTTGTCTAGTTCTACACCTCGATACTGACGTGAACCTAAAATCGAGTGCTCATCCGGGTGAACCTACAGTAACTTCGCCTTACACTCTCAGGAAATATATATATATATATATATATATATATATATACACAATATAGACGGTCCCGTTGATTCCGAGTTATAAGGATCCAATAAACCTATTCAGTTCACTCAGTCTGGATATTTTCCTCGGGCATGATATTTGGAGTAGCTAAGGATTTGCAATGACGTCTGCAGATCGGGAAGATTACTGGACAATGTTGGTTGTATGTTTTATAATGATTTTCTCGTGCCTCTTGCTTCTTTCATCCTAGGGATACAACCGCACTTGGAATTCCTTATCCCATTATGACGCAGAGATCCCCATTTCTTCCCTTCCTAGTCCACTTACTCAAATGATTCATAAGGTATATTGATTGCTGAAAGATTACTCTTCGGCTTGTCTTTGTACCCTCAAACATTTCTATATTCTCTGTCACGCTAACTGTGCTTATGGACATTTGGTATTATTTTGTCACATATTCTCAAGATATGACCAGTTCAAAATAGTCGTAATTTCATAGGAAATGTCTCAGTGTCTCCAATTTAGCACTCATTGAGGCGGTCACCGTTGGACATTTTGTCTTCGAGTGTGTACCCTCAGATTGCCCGGAGATAATATTTATGTAAGACGTCTAATTAGTTGATGTGTGATCTGCATGGTGTCTAATATTCTGTTCCATATAAGAGTGGTGTTGTCATTGTAGCAGCTTTATAAACTTGTAGCTTGTCCGGTTATAGGCACCTCTTATTCCAAAGGTAATTGCGAGGCTTGCGAAATGTTCTCGTGACTTTCATTTTACGATTCATTATCTCGTCATCGAGTGTTTGATATTGGTAGAATTGTTAAAGCACATAATTTAATTCAATTGCAGTATTGGTCTTTGCACATTGCATTTCAAGTTCAAATACTGCCGACGTCAACATTATCTGTCATCTTTCTAGCCGTGATACATTCATATGCCAATGATTTAATCAACTATATCCATCCTCAAATTTGCTGGTCTTTTGTTTTAAGTAGAAATTAATATTGGCACATGCTTTTAACGTTCCGAAATCTGATGTGCAAAAACTAGTTCTAGGGCCAGATAATATATATTCTTTTCTGATGTACAATGACTAGAATTACTTTCCAAAAGCAGATCATGTCTAATCTCTGATGGTTCTCCAAACATCTCAAAGAAGAAATACATTATATTATATTCAGATATATTGTCCGGTGCAGTTCCTACACGCAAACACGCTAGAACGTATTCAATAGCTGATTACCGAAACAAATTTAATCATTACAAAATAAACGTGTATTTCACTAAATATTACTGTAAACAACGCCATCCTATTTTAAATATCATGTGGCATGTCAGCTTTACCAACTCTCAACTGATATAACCGAATCTGCTCTCCCGGTATACAATCCTTACCACAAAACCATGCACAAAATCCTTCAAACAGTCCTGTCATCCACAAATATGTCATCAGAATATTCACCCTAACCTCCGTGTTTGCTTTATACACCAACCCGAAAAGTTGAATGTGCACAAAAATCACACAGCTAACATGAGAAATAATAATTACAACTCATATATTTGAAACTAAATTGTTTAAAATACAAAACATTTTCTGTGCGTGTTAAGGAATTTTATTGTATTGCAGAAAACATTTAACATTTTGTGATATTGAATTATTCTGTCTTCTCATTTATTGTAAGCAACGCATGATTGATCCCTCAATGCGAAATGTCGTTTTTATATTTTCGTTACTCTAAGTTACGATTTCGCATTTGATTTATTTCCATTCTATTTGCCAAACCAATTTCTCAACTTAATGCTGGATATACGAATGTAGATATTCTCTGATTGTTTAATGAATATTTGGCTCTGATTTCACTTGTAGCTATAATTTACAAAGGAATACAATTTTCCTCGAATCTTAACTCACAATTTGCATCTCAACATTACTGTGTGCGACCCATCTCATACTCAATCAAATACTAGTGACAACATACCCTACTAGTAAAGGGGAACAAATATATTTCAAATCGCCATCATATCTCCTAAAAAAGGAGAGAAGACACCCACGCACCGGATAATGTATATCTTTATACGTTATTCCGGAAACAATGGAAGAGATGTTCTTTTCACATAAAAGACTATGATCCTAGACAAGGCATATCTCAATGGTAAATAACAACCCAAACAATAGTTTAGCTAAACGTACGTGAGCTTAGAAGTAGTCATCCGTCTGATCATGTTTTTATTTGAAATAGTTGACAGTCATTGCTTTCAATATATCGATATTTTGGACAATTAATTTTACGTACGCAATTTACCTGAAAACGATTGAATTTTTCTTTCAACGGAATCGTTTATGACAAATGAACCAGATTCTACACGCAGTATCTGTCGAAGATCGCTACCGGATACCTAATAAAATCAGAATTTCGTATAGAATCTGTAATATGAGTGGCTCTCCGCTTTTAAGATTATTATTTATTTAATGCAAAGGAAAAAAACGACATAAGTGCAACTTATAATTTGGTCTAAATATCACAGAAATAATATAGCGAATGATATTGTAGACGATGTTTGAGAATAAAAAGGGGATGACTATCAACATCATCATCAACATAGCCTCTAACACCAACACCTACTAAAAAACAACAGACAAAATCAAGTTGACGATAATGATGATGATGATGGCAAAATATTTTAATCTATAGACAAAGTTAGACAAAGAATCCATAAAAACGCAAACAAAAATAAACAAACTTCTGAAATCTTAGAGAAGCGGATAAAAGTAGACGCAGATAAGCAGCGCTGCAACAAAATAAGTGTTATGTTCATATCAGCGGATTATATTTTTTTTATTCATAGCAAAGCAGAACACAAGACACGCACACACAGAAGTAAATTAAATACACAGACACAAACAAACACATATAGAAATATATATATATATATATATATATATATATATATATATATATATATATATATATATATATATATATATATTAATATATGTGTGTGTGTGTGTTTATATATAAGCGTATATATATAAGCATATATGTATATGCATATATATGTTTATATATATGTGTATATTTATATATATATATGTATATATATATATAAATATGTATATATATATATGTATATATATATGAATATATATATGCATATATATATACATGTATATATATATTTATATTTATATATACATACATATACATGTATATATATATATGCATATATATATATATATATATATATATATATATGTATGCATATATATACAAATGTATATGTATGTATATATATATATATATATATATATATATATGTATATGTATATATAGGCATATATATATGCATAAATATATATACATATATATATATATATATATATATATATATATATATATAAATATATATATATATATATATATATATATATATACGCATACAATACGCATATATATATATATTTACACATATATATATATACATTTTTCCATATATATATGAAATGTGTGAATCACACAAGATATAAAAAGAAACATTAATAAATGAATATACAATTAGCCAACCAGACACACAGTAATACACTCTATAGTTCAAACAAGAATAAATGCAAACTTCAAAATTTATGTTGGTATATTTTATTGTGTTGTTTACAATCAAACAAGAATTCGTGTAAGTATGTATTTGTGTGTGTGTTTGTAAGTCTTTATGTATGCAAATATGTATGTTTGAGAGTGTATGTGTGATCATGAATGTGTGTAATTGTGTATGTATGCAGGTGTGTATGCATGTAAGTACGTATGTTTGTGTCTGTGTGTGTGTGTGTAAGTGTGAATGTGTGCGTAATTGTATATGTATGTATGTATGTCTGTGGGTGTTTGAGAGTGAATGTGTGTGTAAGTGTGTGTATATGTGTATGTAGTTGGGAGGGGTTATGAAGTGTGCCTGTATGATGTATCTGAAGGTGTAGGTACATACATATGTTTTATTTCACTTGTGTATGAATGTATGTATATATGCATGTATGTATGTTGGTAGGTAGGTATGGACATATGTATATATAAATATATATATTTTGGTTTGTTGGTTAAACCACTTGATAGAACTGGTCCTTACGTATGGTCAATCTCGATGTAATATTATGGAGAGCACTCAACGTAATGCAACTCACCCGTCTTCGTTTGTGTAGTTGGTGGTGCGAGTACGGAGTTGATTATTATAAAATAACAGGAGGCTGGGCTGGTGTAAATCCTTGAAAGGTTTATTAAACTATGATCATTTCAATGACCGGATTCAGTATGAATCGGGTGAAATAATCAGGTAAATATCAAAATATAACAAAGGGATATAACAGATAAAATCCATGGGGCTGAAAATCAGAGATAAGAGGTCGACCGAATATTTAACAGCTTCTACCTCAGTCGGCCGTCCTGGAGGGCGGCCGACTGATGTAGAGGCTGCTAAATAGTCGCTCATTCTCACGTGTATGATTTTCAGCCCCATGGATTTTATCTGTTATATTCCTTTGTTATATATATATATACATATATATATATATATATATATATACGTTATTCCGGGTTGAATCGGAGGTAACCACAGTAAGTAAGGTACTCAATACATAGTAGAGTATAAAAGTTTTAATATAGATGAGATTCTACAGGACTAGAACTGTTTCATTCTTTAGAAATCATCCTGAAGATTTCTAAAGAATGAAACAGTTCTAGTCCTGTAGAATCTCATCTATATTAAAACTTTTATACTGTGCTATGTATTGAGTACATTACTTACTGTGGTTACCTCCGATTCAACCGGAAATAAGTTACCTATATATATATATATATATATAGGTAAGCAATATATATATATATATATATATGAAAAAGTAAGTCCTTCATCAGTGACCCTCCAATCGTCCTAGGCATTTCATCGCTTTAAGGGCCATATACCTCAGGTTGGTGCGAACAACGGCTAAAAAAAAGTCGTTGGGACACGTAAATAAAGAGAACGTTAGGGTGAACAAACAAAATGGTTTAAGCAACAGAAAGTGAGAAGAAAGAGACAAGTCCCAGATTTCTATGAATATAAACTCGGCGAAATCGTGAACGAGAGAATAAAGACCATCAAACCTGGTTGAAATGTGAGCAAGGAAGGAATTTCGCACAGGTCTAACGGGTAGAATATATATATATATATATATATATATATATATATATATATATATATATATATAGGAGTAAGTAAGACCCCGACGGCTGAGCTCAAGCCGTTTCGACGGCTAATTCTGTACTCAGCCGTCGGGGTCTTACTTACTCCTATTACCCACTCTACTACCCTAAGTATTGAGTACTTTGGTGCGTTATGGTCCACCTGGTTCCTTACCACTTTCCCTTCGCTATATATATATATATATACGTCGAGATAACATTTGGTCGTTTTAACTGCTAAACCTTGATTATATATATATATATATATGCACGTGCGTCTTTTCACGTATATGTGTTTCTATATAATTAAATATAAGATTTTAAATGAAGCACTACACATCCTTAAGTTAATTATAGATGTAAGGTCAATTGGGAAGCGTGCGATTTTCCTAAACGCATAGTTTCTTTTACATCACCGAGCTTGTATAAATTAATATATTCACACTGTTCAGCTAGCACAGGGATACACAATTTTTTTGGTTTCAACTTCATTTAGTTTTCTCTAGTATGAAGTGTGAACATTTTCTTCAGTGAATTCCAGTTCCTGAACCAACTTAAGAAAATTCTGGATTTTCATTCTTTTTATAATTTATTTATTATATTCTACCTTATGGAATGGAATGTTAAACATAATTTACAGTTTATATTTTTATACGAAGTTTTAATTTTGTGTTTTGGGTAGTTGTTCTTTAGTGTAAGAATAGCGTTCTTCGATTCGATGTCTGGATTTGATGTCAACTGGTGATTCCAGATTACATTGCTTGTAATCTTTAATCGGTCTTTCTGATTTTAATCCCAAATATCTATCCGATTATGGTAGAATTTTACAGCGTCAGATAAAAATCATTACCTTATGCTTTGTTTTTTTTTTAAATACAGAGTTTAATCCTGCAGATGTCCATTTTTCATTATTCCGTGGTCAGTTCATAAATTACAATTGAAATAAATTCACTAGCGTCAATCTAACCAGCATTGCCTTCTTCTAAAATTGATGGTCTTATGCTTCAGATTAGAAAAGCATAGTAATAATAATAATAATAATAATAATAATAATAATAATGATATCTTTATTAACCACAAGGGTTTACATAAAGTGGACATTAAGGACAGTACATATCAATACAGGGCAATACAAATGGGCATTTCTGCGTGTAAAAAAAACAAGAAACAGAGGATGTAATAATAGAACAATGAAAAAATTCCCCAATAGGGGGGAGACTTCCGAGGGATATTCGTGGAGAAAGGCCATTAAAAAGCCACAGTGACCCTGACCACCAGGGCAAGTGCCCTCTCCCAGTTTTCCACCTTTAATTTACAGACACATACTCAGAGTAGGCCCATTCACTCGGGCCATTCTTGCCTCTCTCACCCATCTTTCAACAAAATGCTGGGAAGAGAGCACATCCCTTTCTACCCTGATTTTCCTTTTCAAATGAAATTTGAAAAAGTTAATCAGGGCATCACCGAAGAGGTAAGTGCTCGTCTTCAGCCCTTTCAAACGTGTCCACGATACTATATCTTTCGCCATGGCCACCAGGCAGATAAAAACTGCCTGCCCTTCCCTGGTAAAGGAAACGGGCGGGGCAATCCTCACGCCGGATCCGTCCCACACGCGACAGCAGGTGTTCGACATAAACCCACAAGTCAGCAATGCGCGGACACTGGACGAATGCGTGCAGGACGGTTTCGTCGCCCTGCACGCATCTCGGACATGCCCGCTTGACGGCACCTCCATGCCTGTAGAGTTTATCCCGAACTGTCAAAGCTCCTCAGTAGCACTGCCAGGCCAGGGATTTCTGGAAGTTGTCCATAGGCCCCGGCCCGAAATTTCTTCCGAAGAGATTGGCTTGTTGCTTTTCGACGACGCCTAGAGTTTCCCCAAGTACGTCGCCGCTCTTCCCCTCCACAAATTCTCTATAGAACGCCAAGGTGGAGCTTTCAACTATCACATTGCCCGATTGGTGGAGGGCTGTGAGCGCCTGAAGACATTCCAGTCTTCAAGCGCTCCCTCTCGGTCTTCGCTTGACCCGGGACTGCAGCTCCGTCAAGGAGACGAGCTGGGGAAAGACGCATCTAGCAAACAGAGACCACACCTGATCACCGTCGAGGAAGAGGTGGAGATGTCGTAGCCTGAGCGCGTGTCTGCGCATCATCAGCCACGGCATTCCCAGCCCTCCACGTAGTGGGTGTTGATAGGAGATGGACCGTCTGATTATCGGAGCGCGTGTCTTCCACAAAAAGCGAAAGAGTAAACGATCCAACGCAGTCAGACGGGGCTTAGGACAAGGTACGAGGGTCAGGCGGTAGTAGATGACGGACGCGATTTTACGCGTTAGTCACCTCCGCTCGACCTTTCAGGGATAGCTTCCTCTGGGCCCATTTCTGGGTGAGAGAAGCCACCCTGCTCGTCACCTCGTCCCAGTTTTTGTCCGTCTGGAAAATCCGGACCGAACCAGACCCCGAGCAATTTAACTGGTCCGTCCGTCCAGCGCCCGACGACGCTGTTGGACGGCATGGACCTGCCTCTCCAGGTGCTGAGCTGCAGGCTCACTGACTTTTTCTGGTTGATCATTGCTCCTGTCACCGCTTCGTATTTTTTAGTGTAGTGCCGATCGCCTCGATGTGTTTAGCGTTCGACACCACTACGTTGACATCGTCCGCATATGCTGACACGGATATTCCGCATCCTAGTTCGCGCGGGACCACCCTCAACGTCTCCAGTTTGTGCAATAATGGCTCGAGAGTCAATACGTACAAGAGGGACGAGAGGGGACATCCTTGGCGGACCGAGCGCATGATGTTGAACGGTTCCGAAAGGTGACCGTTCACACTCACCACAGACCAGATGTCGCTGTGCATGGCAGCGATCCAGCCTCTGAAGACGGGCCCAAAGCCAGCCGCCCTCAGAACTGCAGCTAGGTAACGATGGTCGAACCTATCGAAAGCTTTCGACTGATCTAAATTGATCAAGGACCCACCCGTGTCAGGTACCCAAGCTACCCTCTCTACGATGTATCGCATGAGGTGGAGGTTGTCATGGATTGATCTGTCGGGAATGGGGCATGTCTGCGCCTCTCCCACCAGACCACCAACGACAAGCGCCAACCTCTTTGCTAGCACCTTGGCGAAAATCTTGAACTCTGTGTTTAGCAGAGTTATGGGCCTAAAATTATCTATGTTATCCCCCTTGTTCGGATACTTTCTCAGTAACACCACAGCTCCTCGGCTCACAGAGATAGGAGTTCTCCCGTTCTGTTGCCAGTTGCAGTAGACGTCCGCCAAGAGACCTCCGAACAAGTCTGGCATCTGTACGTAAAGTTCATAGGGCAGACCATCCAAACCAGGCGATTTACCCCTTGTGCAGCCAGTCATTGCCTCCCGTACTTCAGCGGCTGTTATCGCCTTTTCGCAACACTCTGCCTCAGTGGCCGACAGCCGCGGCAGTCCGTCGAGGTAGACATAAAAGTCCATCCATCGATCCGGCCCGCCACTGCCCCCGAACAACTGAGCTTCACATATTTGCCCGGAATCGAGTAGCATGCGCCCGTCGCGGTCCATCAAAGACTGGATCGTGGCTTTGTTGCCACGACGCGCCTCCGCCACTCGTGCCCATTGAATGGCTTTCGTCCCCTCGTGTCTGAGAGCACGCACCCTAGCTCTGACAACGCAGCCTTCGTGCTTTGCATTGAAGAATTGGTCAAGGGCCAATTTCACCGCAAGTACGTCGGCCGCGATGCATTTGCTAAGCGTCTCGTCTAATTTTCTAACTAATTCTCCCTCTGCTCTATTGCTAAAGCCTTACTAAACCTAATGGACTCTATTCTAATTGCTCTTTTCAGAGTAAACCACCACGTGTTGTTGACAATTGCCCCCGTCAACGCCCGCTTAACTAGTTCGCTAATCCGGTCTCTGTAGGCCTTGCCCGCTGGTAAGGACGCGTTTAGCTTCCAGTAGCCGGGTACTCGTCTATGAAGCCTATCTAAGTCAAGAACACAGATCACGAAGTTGTGGTCCGTGTAGCTGACTATCTTGAATTGTGGACAGCCTATGCTAGACCTATCTATTTCTCTACAAAATACTCTATCTAGATATGATGTGGATGACCCCATGTGATTTGTCCAAGTCCACATTGGCACATTCGGGAAATCCAATCGGTACCTGTCAGACAGTTCAAAACGCCTGAGCAGGTTGGTGAGGCTCTTGCACCCTCCTCCCCTATCCGCTAATCCCATACAGTCCCAGCGTTCATCTAAGATCCCGTTCCAGTCGCCCACTAACACTAAAGAGCGGGATGTTCCAAGAAAGGTCTCTAGATGCCGGAAAAAATCAGGCCGCCCTGCTCCTGTCGGGGCATAGACGGCAACTAACCTGAAAGCTTGCCTGTCTCCGCTGGTCACGCCCAGCACCACCAGCTTAACTTTTGGGTCAAGGAAGATGGCCAGTAGGGCGAGATCTAAACCTCTCCAAAAAGCACAGCAACTCATCCACCTGATCCAGGACGGTTGGGAGATGCGTACACATCGTAGCCGCAGTAGATCGGTGCAAAGGCTTGTGCATCGGAGATTCTGGTCTCACTGATTGCCACCACATCTACGTTTAGTGACCTGAGGTCGTTGAGCAGTTGGCCCTGCTTCTATGACGACCTCAGGCCATGCTCATTTATGCTGCCTATTCTGAGTGAGGTCATGTTGAAAAGTAGTAGACAAAGATGGGAAAGACCACTTACCTCACTTCTCGTAGGGTAAGGATTGTTTGTCCATCCTTCTCACTGCTTGTGGCCTCCTCCTGGAGAGTGTTTCTCGGAATTCTCCGATATCCTTGGGGAATATTTGTTTTAGTGTCCTGTACGTTTTCTGTGTGATACTAGTGATTTGTATGTGTGGAGATGATGTGGAGGTGGAGTGAATTTGTGGGATGTTGTGTACTCTTTTTCTGTGATGCTGCTGTTGTGTTGGATGTAGTGTAATAATTGGTTGTTGTTCAAATTTAATTATGTGTAGTGTGTATCGTTTTGGTTGCTTTGTTTTGTTTGCGTTTGTTGTGGGTTTGTTTCTGTTTCGCCTTTTGGTAATTTTTGTGGTGTTGGAGATGGTGGTGTTGGGGTTAATGATGGAGATGGCGTTCGTGTCTATGGTGATGCGGCTGGTAATGCTGGTGTGGGTGGTGGCAAATATGTCTTAACGTTTTTGTTTCTTTACTTATTTGTTTCCCCCTGCATTTTATTTTGGCGGGCGATGGAAGGGGATTTTTTCCTTTGGGGTTTTTTTTTTCTTTTTCGTTTATCCTGATACCATTTCCCACTCCTACTCATCGTCATAATCTGTCTTCAGTTCGGATGGGTCGAGGAGTGGAAGATCCTCCACAGGCGTTGATTTTGCTTGTGGCCTGGTGACTGGTGGAGGCGCTGGTGCTAATTCTGGCGCGGTGGGTGGTGGTTGTGTTGGTTTTACTACTGTTGCTGCTACAGTTGCTTCTGTTGTTGTTGCTACAGTTGTTGCTGCCATTTCTGCTGCTGGTGGTTTTGATGGTTGAGTCACTGGGGTTAGTAGGTGAGACGGCCTAAACGTTTTAGCCTGAGAGCAGAAAGCCTTTAGGTGGGTTCCTTCGCCACAAACGACACACCTAGGCTTTCTACCCTCAACGATTACGGTGAGGTGTCTGCCGTCATTGAGGTCTATCACCTCTGGAATTTTGTCAATGTTTTTTTGTTCCGCTTGGATCAGGAGCTCCATCCCAGATCCGGACCAGTTATCCTGCTTTTCATTTGTTATCTCAATTATTTTTGTGTTGGCCTCGATGCCGGCGAGGACGGCAGCCATTAGCCAGGGAATTTCGATGGCCGGTGGAACGTGGGTCACTCTGATCTTCACGAGTCTCTAACCACAATAGCTTAGGACAAGTTACTTCTTAATGCGGCCATGGAGTGCTATCTGGCTTCCTGTGTGGTTCCAAAGAACACGTTCACGTTTCCATTTTTTGCCCACGTCTGATGTGAGTTTTTTTCGCTCACACATGTCCCAAGGCTTTTTGTATCTGGGACTCGGGTGCCCGTTCCACTCGTTGTTATTTTGTTTTATTGTCCGATATGAGACGGTGCATAGGCGCCGATCCTCCATTTTATTAGAAGAGGGGGGGCTGACCTCGTACCCGTCTTTTAATACCATTCGCTTGGCTTCGTTTAAACGATCCTGGCTTACCTCGATTGTTTCGCTTTTCTTAGCTGCTTTGGAAAACGTCACATTTTGTTTTGCGCTGGTGTTGATGATGTTGTTGTTATTCTCATTGTTACTGTTGCTTTTGTTATTGTTATTTTTGTTATTGTTATTTTTAATTGCAGTTATGGTGGAGGTGGTGGTGGTATCAGTGGTGTTCGATGTGGAAGAGTCGATTCTGGGTGAATCCATTTCGATGTCACGAGATAACAATTTTATTTTTTTGTGGGGGTGGTTCTGTTGTTGTGGTGGTGTCAGTGGTGTTCGTTGTTCTTTTTGACATTGTGGTCGTGAGGTGGCGTCTTTAACACCTGCAGTTATTCGTAATGGCGTGAAATCCATGTCTTTATGCGGCAAATCTAAATAATTGAGACTGCTATTAATTATATTTTCAGTGTTGGCAACCGTGGCAAGGCTTACAATGATGTTGGTGGTGGTGGGGGGAGATATGTTGGTCTGTTAAAAACAGGAGATTTGTCGTCCATGTTTTTTTTAAAGAAATATTTTGTTTGATAAATAAAAAGTTTAAATGTTGGGCTCACAGACCCCAATATGTTTTGAGTGTCCTTTTCAGAAAGCAATATATGTGAACTTATAAGCACTTAACAACAGATATAACTGGCAATTTGAAACAATTGAAAACAACAAACCTTTGCGGTGCTCACGATATGATTTCCTACGTAGGTCGCCAATAATAATAATAAAAATAATAATAAACGATGACCTAGGCATCACAGACTGAATAAAAAAATTATGAATAAAAACATTAATATTACTTATTTAAATAATATAATATTTGCAGCAGCCCCTGTTGATTTAAAGAAAGTGGATACCCACTTAAAGCTATAAAAGCCAGAATAACACAATCCATTCAAACGTGGAAATCAACGACACAAAAAAGATAGAAAATAGAACAAAATACCTCTCAATCTAAAATGAAATACGAAAAAAACAAAACTAAGAACAGGGGAAAATATAAAAACACTAAAAGAATATAGCATAACTGAAAGGGAAATCCCAAATACTAAGGAAAGCCTTAAACAACAAATATTGGCAAAGGCACAAAGGATATATGAAAAGCGCCAAAAAGTCTTTTCAGCAAAATCAGCTGTTTCACTCCAGCCCAAAACGACTCTACCAGTAACTTAATAGTATCAAAATAGAAGTTAATGTAGTCCCAAATGTTAAAGAAGTGGAAGAGTTCTGGAGAACAATATCGACAGAAGGGGAAAAGAAAATACCATGCACAATGCTAGCAAGTACAGCAAACACAGCAGACGAACAACTATGGGGGGATATTACAGCAGATGATGTCACACTAAGAGGGGCACGTAACTGGAAGGCACCAACCATGACAATATCCCCACCTTCTGGTTAAAATATTTAACAGAGTCACATGGAATGTTGGCAAAGTAATTTTATGAAATCCTGATAGAACCAGAAGAAACACCTGACTGGCTCACTAAGGGGAAAACGACTCTTGTTATTTTAGGGTATGGCGGGAAATAATTAAAATGCAATAAGTGATATTCATAGAAATAAGAGACTAACATATGCAGAGAAATGAGGAAGAGGAAGAGTGTCGAACACAATTTAAGAATACCAATATCAGAAATTGATGAAAATGAATATGTGACAGAAGAGACGCCATTAAACGTGTTTCACAGAAAATTGAAAGTATCAGAAACACAACAGTGTAGGACCAATTTGAATGACATATTGACAGCATGGATGAGGATATTCCTACGCAGGAACATAAACATCAGATAGAACAATCAAAACAAGAAATTATCAATGTACTTGCAAAAGAAACACGCACGCACACATTAGTATGGGTGAAAAGGTGTCCTTGCAAAAATGTATATGCACCAACCAAAACAAAACAACGCACATGACCTCGAAATCAAACTTTTAAAGCAATAATTGAAGTGATGAAGCCTGATATAGTAGAATTGAATGGGGTTGTTTTGGCAGCACCAATGGTAATAGAAAGGAAATGTGTTCAAAATAAAAAGAGAAAAACACGGAACACTCGAAAATAAAAAAAATACCCTGGTAGAAAAATGAATTGAGAAGGAAATTGAAATGCTGAGGGGAGAAATATCGATCCTGGATGAAATATGTCCTGGGAAATCTTTCAAGTCAAGAAAAGGAAGTAAAGTGATTAAGAAATACGAAGTTACTTCAAATCCCATCACTCAAAGAAAAACTGAAACAGAAAATACTGCTGAAAATTCAAAGAATCAGAAGATTTGGAAAGCAAATTTTGTTACACAGTCAAAATAATCTTGTTATACACAAGGTATATCATATCTCTTGCCAATATCGACAGAAACAAATATTTCAAAACATTATGGTACTCTCACTCGCCTCCCCACATTACACACAATTCTTACAAATTTATGGATGAAAATAATGTTTTCACTTTTGAGCAGAGTGGTTGTTGTCGTTTGTCTTACTGTTGCAAATACCAACTTCTAATTAACCATATGATTATGTAAAACTGTCATAACAATCCCAGAAGGGTGAGTACTGCTTGGATTGACTTTAAAAGCATTTGATATTGTTCCCCATACTTACACGTTGAAATATTTGGATGTTATGAGAATTTCTTCCTGAAATGCAAACTGCTGTATGGATTACAAATCTTTCACTCTCTCATTGCATAATTATTAACTGGTATTTGTCAAGGTGAATCTTTTTTTCTTTTCTGATATTATGCACTGCAGTCACATCGCTTTCTTTAGCGCTCATCAAAACAAAATTCGTATACAAAATGGACATCGAAACCCTAGATCGTATGTTTTATATATGGATTAACTGAAACTGTATGCCAAAAATAACTGCGAACTAGGAAAACTACTGAAGGCAGTTAAGGTGTTCAGCAATGATGAAGTGATATATTTTGGTTGGAAAAAATGCGCTAAATCAACATTAAAAAAGGCAGAATGCAAACACAAACGCGAATGGAAATAGATGTGAATACAATGATTAAGGAACTAGAATAAGTGCAAGCTTACATATATCGTAGGGATCAATGAAAGGCAATCGTAGTTATCATGCCAGCATAATAGAAAAAATCAAGAAGGAATGCTACCTGAGAATACGTAGTCTTGAAAACTAAATCCAACTTGGGTAAGCACACTGCGATAATTGCACTTGCAATCCCTGTTGTCAACTACAATTTGTATATCATAAATTGGAACTTTGTTGAAATAAAGAAAACGGATACCAAGATCAGGAAACCTCTAACCTGGAATAAACTACTTCACCAAAAAGCAGATGTGGAGCACATCTATTCCCTAGACAAAACGGAGGTTGAGGAATGATCCAGCTTGAACTGTCATACAGTATATCACCCATTGGACTCGATCAGTACCATAAAACGCCAGAAGACCGAATGATGCAAATTGTTGCAGATTATGAAAGGAAGGAATGGTTATATTCAGTCATCAGAGAAAGCAGATTTGCGAAGGTATTGCGAAAACATTTCGAAAATGTTGGTGCTTCTGCAAATAAAGCCGCCAAGAATATCAAAATGTCGATAAAACATGAATGTCAACGGAGAGTCTTTACTGATTGGGAGAAAAGAAATCAGTGCATGAGCACTATGTTCTCCGTAGCAAAGAACGTGATGTAGATCAAAGTTTCATCCTTCAGTAGCTGTTGAGTTCTAGGCTAAATGCAGAGAATGAGAGCTTTATTTTATCTGCAAATGCCAGTGTCTCTCAAAGCACCAATTTAAAATAAATGTGATCAGAAATTGAACTGATCAAAATCGTTGATTATGTGATGAGCATACTGAAACGATTGGCCACCTGGGTTCAGGCTGTAAAGTATTAGCTCACCAGGAATATAAAATGAATCATGAGAGAGTGGGTGGGAAATTTACACTGGATATTATACTGTTTTATGCAAGAACACAGGGAAAATTGCATACCCATCACCCAGATGCAGTAACAGAAGGCGAGAATGTGAAAATCATAAGTGATTTCCCTATGGACACTGAAGGAACAATCGAGGCAAACAGATCTGATTTAATTGTGAAGAGTCATAAAGAGAAAACATATTCCTTAATTGGGATATTAACATCGCTAAATTGAGTACAATAGTTAGTAAATATAAAGATCTAACGATCGAAATTGGAAAAATGTGGTATCTTAAAGTATGTACAATATCAATGAACGTCGGTGCAATTAGAATGATAAAGAAGTCCAAAGACAAGTGACGTATGTCCCATTCACAACAAAAACGAAGCCCTGTTAGATAGAAAGTAGGTGTTTTGAAAGGCAGTTACAATGCGATACAATGCATAATATTTCGCATGGGGAGCTGAAACACTCCATGATAAAAGAAACGACAAATTTGCGTTCTCTGATTTAACTGATCCTAGGGTAATAACCCTGAATTATCATGCCATAATAGACTGGGTAAAACAATACTTTATTTCGTTTTGTTCCATTTATCATCATTTGCTCTTCTATTTTCGGCTTTTAAAAAAAGTACCTGCCCTTTAGTACATATCTCATAATGCTTCGTATTAAATAAACTACTCACTCTGTGTATATACATATGTGTGTGTGTGTGTTTGTATATACACTCACACGCACACACGCACACACACACACACACACACACACACACACACACACACACACACACAGGCATATATATATAGGAATAAGTTCAAGACCCCGACGGCAGAGCTCAAGCCGTTTCGACGGCTATTTCTGGACTATATATATATATATACATAAATACAAATACAATAAATGTAATCTGAGTTTTTCGAATATTAATAATAACATTCAAATTCGTTTGCAATTATGCAAACAAGCCTCAATTTTATGCTCATGTCAGTAGAATGAACACTTGATTCTTGCTCTTGTGTTGGCATTGAAAATACTATATATGTTCACTAGCTCTGACAGTTTGGCAGGTGAACAGTGAGCTGTACTGATGAAGGGTGATACCCAGAAACTTTATTGTCTGCAGTTCTGTTCACATGCCAACACAAGAGCAAGAAAGAAAGGTTCATTCTATTGACAAGGCTATAAAATCGAGGCTTGTTTGTATAATTACAAACGAATCGAATGTTATTATTAATATTCGAAAAACTCAGATTACATTTATTGTATTCAGTTATGTAAAGCGACATTGTCTATTCATTTAATATAAATATATATTAAGAAATGTCAAAACAACCAAAGACAATCCTAGCATGCAGAAAAAAGCAGACATGAAAGAAGGAGGTGTAGTGGAAGGTGTCCGTTATTCGAAATGATTGGTCTTTGGGCTTCCTGAGGTTAGTCGTCTTGGTGATGAAGTGCCATGTGTGACAGTGCGGTCGGGAGCCAGTGAAAGATCGGGGAAAGAGTTGGTGTGAGCAAAGGAGCTGCGGGTGGGATTTCGGATGTCGTCTGCCCGCTTGAAGGAGGAGAGGAGTGGGAGGAAGAATATTGTGGTGATGGAAGGTTCCGACTGGAGACGGTAGAAAGCCGGATGATCGTCCTCCTGATAGTCGTGGTGGAGGTGTAGTAGAGAAAAGTAATTGGAGTCAGTGGTTGAGCGATCAGGGCTTGGAGTGAGGTGGTGCGATCGCCTTTCCTGGTACGAGTGAAGGCGGATTTGAACAGGCAGAGGGTACCCATACCGAGTGATGGATCTAGCCATGTAATGGTCCTCGGCCTCGTACTCATTGCATGAATATATATTTGGGTCTGTATATCAAGTGTGTGTTTGAGTACATGTAAATATATTCATATTCACTATTCTCACAATCTAAGTATCCAGTGTATTGTTGTGACAGACATACGCTGATTCCTTTTAATTATTTTTCTTTTTATATTCTTCCTTTTTTCCATTATGTAATGGTGTCAATATTTTTGAAAACAGAACCGAAATTCAAGAAAACTTATCAAAATCATTTTCCCGTGACACGTTATAAAATGAAAAGCAAAAACATATTTATATCTTGCAGGCTTTGAGGCGTGAACGTTTAATGCTGTCTAACATATCACAGTTGAAACTTGAGAACACACAAGAGATACAAAGATCGGATAATTATCCGTTTAGTTTCATATTGTCACCAATACATTTTGTTTACGTTTATTTCTTGGGAGGTTGAAGTCAAAACACATCAATCTCAGCTTTATCTTCTATAAACTTCAAGATTTCTATTGCTTTCATATATATACAATGAAGAATTTAATATATGTAGTAGAAATAAGATTAAGTATTCCTTACATAAATCTATGTACACAAATTCATACACGTATTTATATAAACACGCAGTTTCGTACGCAGACACGCATATGTGAGCAACACACTTTGTGTATATAATACTAACATTAAATCAAGACAACATAGTAAGGTTCAAATGGGAGAAAAAGGCATAATATACTTGAATATTTATGTTCTTCTCACTCCTGTTGAAAGAAGGCCTCATCGGGTGACTAACACCCCTTTCTTTTCACTTTTGTTCTTGACAGCAGCGTAGCCGTACACTCCAAGCTAGACAAACTTCGGTTTGGTGAGGTAGTTAATCCTTATTTTTTTATGTGGATAGCTGTTGACACACAGAATTTCACACACTATTTTAACAATTCTTTTTTTGTGATGTTTTGGTTCTTTGGCATTTTAAACTTCTTCAGGTCATAATAGATTTCTTCCTGAGAAAAAAAGGTCAAAATGATAGAAGGGTTTATTAGGACATTTTGAGGCAGAAAAACGATCCAAACAGTGAACTGGTATTTTTATCGACCACGAAACAAGGAATATGGGTGATATTGACGGAATTTGAAGTCGGAGCAGAACGAGCCACAAAGAATACTGCAAAGTGATCTCGTCAACTTTCTACTTCGTCGTTACTATTTAACTCATGAACATTGAATACAGTGTGTAAACTCCTTCAAAACACATTTTAAATTCAAGAGTTTCGCCAGCATATTTAACTGAAGACGAACCGTTCTAGTAGAATACCATCTTTCTCAGTGGTTAGTGTCATTACAGAACTATATTTAAGTGCGTCTTAAAAGCATGATATTTATTACTACAGTAGGAAATGAATGAAGACTTATAATCCAGTAGCCAGACTACTAAGGTTTCTGATATTAACACTTAAGCGGATGTGTATGGAATGAAGATAAGAAGAACATAGAATCCAGGAAGTGAACCGATTCAGCATTAAGGATTCAGTCTCAACATGTATGGTAATGGTATGCGCCTCATACATAATGTGTGCAATATCTTTTAAATACACAGTATGACACCTGAACCAGCTATGGACGTATTTAGTTTTCTAAGTTTATCAGAGTAATTTCAAATCGTACTGGAACATAGTGTAAAGCGCAATAGAACAAAAAAAACGGAATTGTGTCTACGTGAGACATAAGATACTCTATTCCAGACCAAGGATAGTGAAGATGTATAAACCTGAATAAAATCCTGGGAAAATGGACGTATATCTTCGAAGAGATGTTATCAAAAGATTTTTTTTATTAAATTACTCAGTCGGTATTTATTAAATTAGATCCATTCAATCTTTAAAAACCTTAAAATATAATCTTTTATAAACCACTAAGTGACAGAATCTCGTGTCCGGTAAGACATGTGTTTTGCAGTCGCTCAAACATTGACATTATCTCCTTATTGAATATATCATAATTAGTTCAGCACTACAGATGCACTTCTATAGTTAACTTATGTTTAAGCAAGAATGAATGCTATATCCTGGAATAGGACTCAATGATCCAATCACAGGTACAAAACAAGAGTGTAGTTATAAACAATTACCTACGAGATTTCCCTCACATATCATGCGTAGAACACATCTATTGCTACAGTGAGTGTTGGGTAAAAATATGACAACTCACGGTTTCATTATAACTATAACTTTTTATAACTAAACCTATAGTATTATGAGTCCTAATGTGAAACAAATCTGGTTTAACTAAAAGCCTTAATTTGATATTCTTCTCGCAACCAACTGAAGATAATAATAAAATACATAGTAAAGAATTCAAATTACTTGATATATTTCTTTTTAACAACTCGATATTTCATGCTTTCCAAAAATAAATATGTTATTGATTTCAAATTGTATTAATTTTGGTGAATAAAAAATGCCCGCACTACAAACGCTGCTTAGTTTTTATCCCTGTCTTTCATTCCAAAATGTCAGTCTTTCCATGGATAATGAGTAATGTACAGTTATTCGAATTGGCATCAAAGTTTAAATACAAGTATCGATATGAATTGAGGTAAGAAAGAATAAAAAAAACATATTACATTAAATAATTACATAGTCTTATTAACTTAATTGTTCAGAAATCTAAATTCCTCAAATCAAAAGATGTTTGTGAATCATAGAGACACGTCGCAGCTACTGTTTTGCTTCCTAGAGTCCTTATTCGAAAAACAGAGCTTACCTCTTATTATGACGAAAGGCCGTTTCAATTTCAAAGGACATTCTATTAATTTATATTTTTTTAAATAATTTTTGTTGTGGCAAATCATTTATGTTTTTCACTCTAGTCGTTCTTTACCCCTCGTAATTGAAAAACATACCTGTTCGTGTTTTCTTCTCTATATATTGTATGATGAAGAGCCCGGTAATTATTCCTTGAGCTCATTAAATTACAGGGATTAACACGAGTCTTTATCTTCGTTTTTTTTTAATCTGATATTTTGGCTCCTAACTAATTTTTTTATAGTGTTCAGCTTTTTAAGTTGAATGATTATAGGCTGTTAGGTCTATCCGTTTTTTTTTTATCCATTGAAGCCACTACGTACTGTCTGGCACTCGTGTTTCCATCTCTTCTCTGATATGTGTGATATTTCAGTTGTTTAAAGTCTGTTTAGAAGTGTCGACCATATCGTCTTTACACCTGCCCGTGACCCAGGAGAGGGTAGGGTAACGACACTGTTTATGGCGAAACATTCGCTGCTTTGAGTTTGTTCAGGCGCATTATAGTTATAAAGGTGGTCTGTACATTTTAATTTACCTTTTTAATTTTTATATATTTTCACACTTTTCGTAGAGTTTCTGTTTTTCACTCTAGTGGTTCTTTACCCCTCTTAATTGAAAACATACCGTCTCGTGTATCGAGCCTCAGACTGACACTCCTTTGACTAATACACTCCCTTCCCTGTATATCATTCCCATATATGTGATCGCGCGTGTGTGTGTGTGTGTGTGTTTATACGCGTGCTTTCATACTTTTATGTGTATATATTTCATTCCTTAATACCTGAATCTGGATGTATGTTAATTATATTATCTTACAATTTCTTTTTATTATATAATTATTTGTGGTCACACATACACTGATATGCTTGCCCTCACATATGTACTTACGCACACATTTTCACTATCCACATGCATTTGTACATACACACATATGTACATTTGTTAGTGAATATACACACATTTCTGCACATACCCTAACTATGTTTCTTATTTTTTTATATATCTCTTTCATTACTTTTATTTATATATTTTTTTGGCCCGTTAAACCTTTGCCTTTCTTGAGGAGATTTTTCAAATATGTCACTATGTTTTAATTTGCCTTGTCCGATGAACGAATGAGGATGTTTTTTGTATTCGTCTTATTCGGGAAATCTCTGGTAATGAGGTAATTATATTGTATTGTTTATTTTACATTATATATATATATATATATATATATATATATATATATATATATATATATATATATATATATATATAATCGAAGAAATTGATGAAAGAGAAGCAAGCCGTTAAAATATAATTATAAGAAGCTCTTACACTGTTACGCGCAAGAAGGTCTCTTCAGAGGCACACAAGGAAATAAAGGATATAATAAAGAACCCTGTATGGGTAAGATTTTAACACCAAAATTCATATCTCCGTGTTACAACGTTAAATGTTTATGTTTGTGCGCAAAGAGAAGTAATTCCGGTGTTATTTAGATTTATCTACTAAATTAAAGTCCACTATTAAAACATATTTATTTATTCCCTACTTCTAGTTACTACATGCTAATTTAATTATGCTTTGTCGAGCTAATTTAATGCGGCACAGTTAATGTATGAATGTGAGTGTTCAATCAGATTAAGGTCAATAGGGATTATACACCACTTTAAATTAGTATAACGCTGCAATTTCAACATAGGCTTAAGCGCCGAGAAATGTAAAGCATATACGTTGGGCCCAGTACAATTACATAAGCATACGTCCACGGTGTTTAAATGGTACAATCATCGATTCTGCAGAGATACTCAAAATTTAGTCTATAAGTGTGGAAGAATACGAACAGGTAATCCGGTCTGAACATTTGTAGTGCAACACCCTCGAGGGATGACGATTGTTCACAGATGTTTAATTTTTAGTCCAAAGTTTTAAGACATGCTTCATTAAATTGGCTTGACAAAGCATAATTAAATTAGCACGTAGTAACTAAGAATAAATAAATATTTTATAATAGTGGGCTTTAATTTAGCAGATAAATCTAAATAACACTGGAATTACTTCCCTTTGTTCACAAACATAATCACGGAGATATGAATTTCGATAATAAAAGCTTACTCATACCCATACAGAGTTCTTTATTAAATCCTTTATTTCCTCGTGTGCCTCTGAAGAGCCATTCTTGGGCGTAACATGTATAAGAGCTTCTTATAAATATATTTTAACGGCTTGCTTCTCTTTCATCTATTTCTTCGATTATAATTACTCTACTTAAATTCACACACTAAATATTAACGCTTCTAGTATTTAACTCTGTCTGTACAAGCATCGAGCACTAATGCACCTGCTTATGGCAATTAATTATCTGTATCGTTTCTTTCTATGACGCTTCTTCTCTCTATTCTCTCTCACGATTCTGTAACATTTTATTATTGGCAGTATCGGTAGAGGGTCGGGCGCCATGCTTTGACGCATGGAGTTACGGCCCTTGCCATTCTGTGTTCAAATCCCGCCGAGGTTAACTTTGCCTTTCATCCTTACGGGGTTGATAAAATAAAGTACCAGTAATGTACTGGATAATCGGTGGCCTTGTGCCAATAGTAGAAACAATTATATATATATATATACATATATATATATATATATATATATATATATATAATGGAACGTTTGAACAGGAACAAAACAGAGAGGCAGTGCATATATATATATTGGACCGGTCATGATATATTACTCCCGAGAACCTGTAAATAAATTGTAAATCTGAATATAAGTGTGAATCTTCGTCATCAGCGGGTCGTCAAAATTGGCAGTATCGGTAGAGGGTCGGACGCCATGCTTTCCAGCATAGTTACGTCCCTTTATGATCTGAGTTCAAATCCCGCCGAGGTTGACTTTGCCTTTCATCCTTACAGGGTCGATAAAATAAAGTACCAGTAATGCACTGGGTAATTGCTGGCCTTGTGCCTAAAGTAGAAACGATATTTGTTAAAATAACAGAGGAAAATACGCATTATAAACTAAATCATAATATACATGTTGGTGTTAATGCTCTTTAGCGGTTTTCCAAAGAGCTATCACTTTTATTGAAACTGTTGATTGTATGGTCATAGACTTGTATTCTTTTACATGCAATTCTCTCACATAACCATTTTGAGTTCAAATAATATCAATAAATCTATTGTATTTTTGAATTAAGCCCTGGGGAGTGTTACCTCCATTTCATGTGTGTGTGTGTGTATGTGTGTGCGTGTGTGTGTGTGTCTATGTGTGTGTGTGTGTATGTGTGCGTGTGTACTTGTATGTGTGTGGGGGTCTGGGCGTCTGATGATCCTTTCAGCACAGAGGTGACTTACAAGACTCATCACTTAACCATCATACAGAATATTGAAATATACTTCGCATCTTTAGCAACTATTTAGCATTACGATGTATCATAAGTGGTACATTTATAGGGATGGAAGATCTTTTAATATTTATACATGATTAAATATGCATGTATGCATATATTTGGAGAAGAACAACTTTTTCTAATACTCTTTGTATTATATTAATTTTGCCTTTAGGTTTTCCATTTGTCCATTAAACAATTTGAACGTTGAAGGGGAAATTCAAAGAAAAAACAAAACACCAATTCTCTTAAAAATACATAAGGCCTGTCAAAGAATGTAGCTTCCCTTCATATGTATTATTTTGTAGGTAATTGTATTGAACGTTATAATAATAACCACTTACGCAGCATCATCAATAACGATTCAACATATAATATAAAACTTTGAAAACTGAGATGAAAATAAAATAAAGCAGGCACACACACATCATCAATACACCAATATACATACGATGTTTAACCGTGTACAAACTAAAACTTATGAATATATATGCGCAGTTATGTGCAGTTATGTGCAATTATGTTTATGTATGATTAGATATGCATGCATCACAATATACACCTATACATACGTACACATACTTATACACACACCTATCTATATACGTATATGAATATATGTATATATATATATGTGTGTGTATATATATATATATGTACATACATACATAAATATATATATACATTAATAAATTTAATATATATATATATATATATATATATATATATATATATATATATATATATATATATATATATATATATATATATATATATATATATTATATATATATATATGCATGTGTGTGTTTACGTGCGTATATCTATGAGTTTGAATGTGTAAGGTTCCCAACAAAGAGAAACGACAGATAAAACATAAAAACGGTTTTAAGGAAACGAGTTTGCGTTTATTTAATTATTTGTCAGACTAGCGATATAAAAGTACAGCTGTCAATTGTAGAAGGTGTAATTTAATTTATATTTTTATAATGCATACTGGCAAGACATTCTTTTTCGTCAATCGGTAATCTCTTTTAGAAGATAATCTGCTTTATGGAAAAAATACGGAGCCAAAAGTCTGACATTACGGTAATTTTTCATCGAAGTATTATAGAGTAAAAAAATATATTAAATAAAAGAAAATTAAACATAATTGAAAAAGATGAAACTGTATGTAATCTTCACTAAGGACATCATAATATATAGAAATACACATATACTGCACACACACACGAAACTCACATCCATGTACAAAATTCTTGTATATATATATATATATATATATATATGTGTGTGTGTGTCTGTGTGTGTAGGGTGAGTGTGTGTCTTTTTAAGCGTGTGTAAACGTGTAAGAGCATGTATTCATATGTATATGTGTATATATATATATATGTAAATATATGTATATATTAGTATATATATATATATATATATATATATATATATATATGTGTGTGTATATATATATATGTGTGTGTGTGTGTGTGAGTATGTATGCAATATGTCTGTATTCATAAGGTAATAAATAGAAATATATACATACAGGCTAAAACTTTACTTATTGTCCATTTTCATACAAATATGTATGACGAATATCTAGGTAAAATTACATTGCATGTAATTCGTATAAAGCGAATTTATTCTGGAAGTAATTCAGTAAATGTCATCTATTGAGAATCTATTTTAAATCACATTATACAATGATGTAAAACTTAGAGTCGTAGAGCAATTCAATTAGAAATAGTCACTGTCATTTCTTCGCACTTTTTGTTCCTTACTAGAAAGTTTCCTTTAATATTACTATTAAGTATTTTTACAGTTGCAGTGTGTTCGAAAATATACGATGCCTAACCACTGACACACACACACACTCTCTCTCTCTCTCTCTCTCTCTCTCTCTCTCTCTCTCTCTCTCTCTCTCTCTCTCTCTCTCTCTCTCTATCTCTCTCTCTCTTCTCTCTCTTCTCTCTCTCTCTCTCTCCCTCTCTCTCTCACACACACACACGCACACACACTCACACACACAAACTCACACATGCACTTACACACACACACCCACATATATATACATAATATATATATAATAAATATATAATTAGAAAGAGTCACACCGACAGCCGAGCTCCGGCCTTTTCGAGCAAATATATCCTATATATATGCATATAAATTTATATATATATATATATGTATACTTTAATCTGTTATTTTAATAAATATATATATACATGTATATATATATATATATGTGTGTGTGTATGTATGTGTTTTTGTGTATTATATAACTATATATATATGTATGTGCACATGTATATATATATATATATTTTGAGTTTATGTTGGTTGTATACCAACACCTCAGTATGCAGGCTGGAGCACTCGACGAGGTGCGCAGGTTGGTTTGGTTACTCCGGAGTAGTGTAAAATAAAGTTAAATAAAAGTCAAATGATTAAAATTTAGCTTCGTTTATTACTGATATATATATTTCAGTGACAGCCATCTTTGGCTGTGACCTCTTCAGGCAGTCCGAATTAGTGTGGTATAGACAAGTACATATGTTGTTGAGGTGTATAATTTTGTCAATACTCTAATATGCCCAGTTCCTGGTTGGGTTGTTATTTCACTGATGAACTGGAATCATATGATTCCAGTTGCTCAGTGAAATAACAACCCAACCAGGAACTGGAGTCATATCAGAGTATTGACAATATTATACACCTCAACAACATATGTACTTGTCTATACCACACTAATTCAAACTGCCTGAAGAGGTCACAGCCAAAGATGGCTGTCACTGAAATATATATAGCAGTAATAAACGAAGCTAAATTTTAATCATTTGACTTTTATTTAACTTTATTTTATATATATATATATATATATATATACCTGTGGTTCATTTCATATCTTTTCTTAATCGTAATTTGGAAGCACTCCCACCCCTTTAGTGTAAGAAGCTAAAACTGGAAACAGCTGCTTGGTAACTTTAGCTGTCCACCTCTCCTAAAAATTCTTACCACACATTATATATATATATATATATATATATATATATATATATATATATATATAATATATATATATATATATATATATATATATAAATATATATATATGATAATAAGGGCGCTGCGGAGTTGCAAATGGGTTACATATGAAAAAAGTTTGTCCTTCGTCAGTGATCTTCCAACTATCATAGGTATTTCAACCCCTTCTTCCTCCCGTTAGACCTGTGCGAAATTCCTTCCTTGCTCACATTTCAACCAGGTTTGATGGTCTTTATTCTCTCGTTCACGATTTCACCGAACTTAAATTCATAGAAATCTGGGACTTGTCTCCGTATTCCTCACTTTCTGTTGCCTCACCATTTTGTTTGTTTACCCTTGCGTCCCCTTTATTTACGTGTCCCAACGACTTTTTTTAGCCGCTGCTCGCACCAACCGGAGGTATATGGTCTTTAAAGCGCTGAAATACCTATGATAGTTGGAAGATCACTGATGAAGGACAAACTGTTTTCATATATATATATATATATATATATATATATATATATAAATGTGTGTGTATATATGTATATATATATAGGAAAATGTTTAACCACGACGGCAGGGGTCAACCCTTTTCGACGTCTATTTCTGGACTAAATTATAATTTTTAGCGTGGTACAAAAATAGCCGAACTTGTCAAGGGGTAATTTCTTATATGGGAAGAGTGTAGTTGTCAAAAGGATTGGTCAACATTTGTTGTAAACACAATTAAGTCTTTCATGGCAGTAGGTGGGAGGTGGGGTGACTGAACTTGCCTGTTGAACAATGAGGGAGTGGGTGGAGCTGGTCAAGCGTTGAAATTGAATTCTATACACCAAATTCTAAGGAGTATGTACGAAATTAGGCTTGTTAGGAAGCAGGCGAAACAAGATTGTGGAGAAATTAGAGAGGGGACGTTATAGAATAGCTTAATAAATAGTGATTAAAAGATAATATTTAAATAAAAAGTATACAAAATAGTAAAATTGGATAGTAAACTGTGATTAAAAAAACTCTAGAGTCTAAAGCAGCTGCTAAAATTAGTTGGTAATGGGTTTTCGACCAATGCTATATATAATTTACTGGGGTGGGGGTACTGAGGCTACAAAAGCCCGATAGGCTGCCTCGGGGTAGGGGAAAGAGGAAAAAGGAAAAGGAAGAGGAGGGGGAGTGGAAGGAAGTGATAGGAAGAGATAAAGGGAAGAAGAAAAGGAAATGAAAAGAAGTACATCCACCTATGCGAGATGGGGTTTCCCTTATCTTGTTCGGCAAGTGGGGAAAAGGAGTATGTTGCAGCCATTGTCTACCCACCCGGGTCATGAGGCGGTTTGAGGGCGAAGTAAGTCCTACTTCTAATATTTCCTCCGAACGTTATACCAAAAGTTAAACAAAACGCGAGTCTTAGCCTTAGGATCAGCACCCAGGAAGTCATCTCATGGTTCAGTAATATTGAGGACAAACATGACACCAAATTCATCCAGTTCAACATAGAGAGTTACTACGCCTCCATTACCCTACCGCTCCTTACGGCCGCTTTGGACTTTGCCAAAACAATCACACCCATCACCGACCTGGAAAGAAACATCATTCTCCACGCCAGGAAGACAGTCTTCCTTTTCGACAACTCCAAGTCGATAAAGAGAGTACGCCACTCCCCCTTCGAAGTCAGTATGGGCGCGTGCGACTCGGCCGAGTTGACCGATCTTATAGGATTATTCCTACTATATAAACTCACCGAAACGTTTCCTGCATTCGGCGCTGGATTATACCGAGACGATGGGCTCCTTACCCTCAAAGGGTACAAGCCCAGTAGTACAACTAATGAACTTCTTCCGGACTGCTGATTTAAAATTACTTTACAAACGCCCATAACCCGAGTCAATTTCCTGGATGTTACCATCAACCTCGAAAATGAGCTGTACTACCCATACAGGATACCATACGACAAACTGCACTACATCCACCACCTCTCTAACCATCCTAAAACATCACCAATAACCTGGTTAAAAACATCTCCCTCCGCATATCTCGTTTGTCCGCTAATGAGCAGATATTCGATGAACATACACATCATTACAACCAGGCCCTCAAGCGAAGCGGCTTTCGGAAGAAAATATCCTTTTATCCAGCTTCCCCTAGCGGAACCAGTAGGCGATGCCGCAACTCACGCCACGTAACGTAGTTCAACCCTCTACACAATGCCGAGGTAGCAACACCTATCCGGAAAATCTTCTTTAGGCTCCTCGAAAAGCACTTCCCACCGCAACATCGTTACCACGACTTAATCAAGAAAAACACTATCAAGCTCTCCTACAACACCACACCCAACTTCGCACAAAACATCGCCTCCTCAAACAACAAAAACTCAACCCTTGTGGAAGAATCATCCTAGACATTAGTGGTGAGCCGACCAGGAGGTGTAACTGCCCTGAGAGATTTACGTGCCCACTCAACAACAGTTGCCAAGAACGTAACGTGATCTACCAATGCAACGTTAGGACGCAAACCTCCAACAAAGCCTATATAGGATTTACCGCTTGTGACTTTAAGACCCGGCTCTACCAACACTGACTTATGTTCCGAAACCCCGCCCGGCAACATGCCACTACACTTTCGGGCCACATCTGGGACCTCCAAGTTAATAACCTAACATACAATCTTACTTGGAGCTTACTGTCCAGGGCTAACACCTACACGGGAGGACGCCGTCCCTGTAACTTATGCTCGGAGGAAACTTTACAAATGCTGTTTACGAAGGACCAACTCCTAAACAAGAATGACAAACTTCTAACTGCATGTAAACACCGATTGCGTAGGACTTACTTCGCCCTCAAACCCTCTCATGACCCGGATGGGTAACCAATGGCTGTAACATACTCCTTTTCTCCACTTGCCGAACAAGATAGGAAAACCCCAGCTAACATAGGTAAATGCACTTATTTTCATTTCCTTTTTCTTTTCTTCTTCCCTTTATCTCTTCCTATCACTTCCTTCGACTCCGCCTTATCTTCCTTTTCCTTTTTCCTCTTTTGCCTACCCCGAGGCAGCCCATCGGGCTTTTGTAGCCTCAGTACCCCCACCTCAGTAAATTATATATAGCATTGTCCTAAAACGCAAAACCAACTAATTATAGCAGCTGCTTTTATTACTTTTTATTTATTACTTTTTACTATCAAATTTTACTATTTTTATATACTTTTTTATTTAACTATTATCTTATAATCTCTATTTATTAAGCTATTCTATAACGTCCCTTCTCAAATTTCTCCACAATCTTTATTCGCCTGCTTCCTAACTAGTCTAATTCCATACACACTCCTTAGAATTTGCTGTATATAATTCATTTTCAACGCTTGACCGGCTCTACCCACTCCCTCATTGTTTTACAGGCACATTCAACCACCCCACCTCCCACCTACTGCCATGAAAGATTTAATTGTGTTTGCAAGAAATGTTGACCAATCCTTTTGACAACTAAAATCTTCCCATATAAGGAATTTTCATTGAAAATTCGGGTATTTATTTACCACGTTAAAAATTCTAATTTAGTCCAGAAATAGCCGTCTAAACGGCTTGAGCTCTGCCGTGGGGGTTCAACATTTTCCTATTACCGACTCTACTAATCTAAGTATTGAGTACGCTGGTGTTATGGTCCATCTGATTCCTCACCACACCTTCGTTATAGTATATATATATGGCTCAGCATGGCCTCAGCTGTCTGGCTGGAACATGTAAAAGAGTAAAAGAGTATATATATATATATATATATTCGTTAAGTGTTTGCCTTACGTCCAATTTTTTATATGCGATCTATTCTCAATTTTTTGAATTTGCTAACAGTTTATCCTTAGGATATATCCTAGGAATATATAGGCACACACATATGTAGGAATATATAGGCACACACCATCAATCACACGCCATGTACATATACATCCACATACATACATTTTTATATGTGTCTGTATATGTTTTTATGTATGTATGTGGATGTATATGTACATGGGTATGTGATTGATGGTGTGTGCCTATATATTCCTACATATGCCCGTGTGTGTATGTACGTATATACGCACATATATGTGTGTGTTGAACAAAGGACTAATTTTGGGATGGACGTAGACAAATTCTTCAGAAAAAAATAATTGTTTACAAGCTTGGCAGGTGCGGTTTGCCTATGACTATCTTCGATACAAAGGAATACTAAAAGCGTTTTCCCCTGAATAAAGGAATTTTTTTGAGAATGACCGGGGCAGGCCGCACTTGCTACAATTCTCCCCACCCAACCCTACTCACTGTCTCAACTCATTACTGCTATTAACATTTTTTCAACACACCAACACCCCTACACTTATTAAAGGGCGAGAAAAAATCCCCACCACACCACAAACATGTTAAATCCCTATATA
The DNA here is from genome assembly GCA_964016885.1 of Eledone cirrhosa. Lineage (NCBI taxonomy): Eukaryota > Metazoa > Mollusca > Cephalopoda > Octopoda > Eledonidae > Eledone > Eledone cirrhosa. The sequence goes on along the minus strand of OZ024742.1, from coordinate 154,192,971 downwards.
TAGAACAACACACCACATACACATCAGTTTGACAATGGCACCTCAGCGTGAAAGGTCTTTCTAAAAACGAAACAATACCTCCTACGTTAACCAAGAACTCCTAAGACCTAACCAACAACCAACAACTTAATTTATAAAAAAAAAATGTTTAAGAAAATTTTTTCTAATCCGGGAAACAATTCTTTTGGGATTTTGTGAAGAAAATAAATTTGTTGAAAGCACAAGTGAAGCCATTTTTTTCTTCCCCCCTCTCTTAATATACCTAACTGTACCAAGGATTACACACATTTTCAAAAATATATATATATATATATATATATATATATATATTTATATAACGAAGGAAATGTGGTAGGAACCAGGTGGACCATAACGCACCAAAGTACTCAATACTTAGGGTAGTAGAGTGGGTAATATGAACAAGTAGGACACCGGCGGCTGAGCTCAAGCCGTTTCGACGGCTAATTCTGGAATCAATTAGTCCAGAATTAGCCATCGAAACGGCTTGAGCTCAGCCGTCGGGTCCTACTTGTTCCTATATAAATATATATATATATATATATATATATATATATATATATATATATATATATATATATATATATATATATATATATATATATATATATATATATAGAGAGAGAGAGAGAGAGAGAGAGAGAGAGAAATATTAAAACAATGAAATTAAACAAAAAATGGATAATTCATAGTAGAACTCATTATTTTACGATCTTTTCCGGCGGGTAGTTCCCCGTATGTCCATTCTATTATTGATATATGTAAAATATATTACAAAATATCATAGTAAGAAAGTATTTATACGGATTTCTGAAGACGGCGGTTAGTGAAGACGTATGTATATTTTCTTAGTATGATATTTTGTAATATATTTTACATAGATCAATAATTGAATGGACAGACGGGGAACTACCTCTCAGAAACGATCGTAAAATAATCAGTTTTACTATGAAATAACCGTTTTTTGTTTAATTTCATTGTTTTAATATTTCTATTTTTGACTCTGTATCCAATTAATTTTGTATTTTAAACTTTACTTCACGACATCTTCTACATACGGATTACATTGAGTTCTTCATACGGTTTAAACCCTACCATTCATTGGTAGATCTATCTGTATATATATATATATATATATATATATATATATATTTATACTTTGGGAGAGTCATGTTGCCAATAAGAAACACACGCACCAGTTGCTTTCTCTTCAATTTGTTATAATAAATTTATAAATTTCCGGTTGGTTGGTTGGTTCCACAACCAGATGGTTGTTTATATATATTGTCAAATTTCTTTCGTCACACATTATGTGACCTCTTCAGTGACGGGGTTTCTTTTCTTTGTTTTTGTGCCTCTCCTTTGTTCTGTCCTACGCCATCTTGTTTCTGTGTGTGTGTTGTGTGCTCAGTCTGCGCATGCGCCACATCCGGGTGTCTGTGTGTGTTTATATTCGTTTATTTATTTGTTTATTTACGACCTGACCCTTGTACAGGAGCAACTTTTGGAATAGAATAGAAAGAACTAGGAATAAGGCTAATAGAATAAACTCATGGTATGATAGCAATAAATACCAGAGTGTAATGTTCATCGATACAGCCCGTAGAGGTGAATTAGCTTACAAATTTAGAAGGGCCCTAGATAAACATAAACTCATTATTAACATAGTAGAAAGACCAGGTACCTCCATAAAAACACTTATTAGCAAGACATACCCTTTTCAAAGACCCCCCTGTATAGATAAGAAATGTATAACCTGTAAATTAAGCCCCCATATTAACTGTAAAACTAGAAATGTAGTATATAGCATCAGATGTACCGAAGGACAATGTAGAGATAAAAATATAGTGTACATAGGTGAGACAGCTCGTAGGGTAGGGGAACGGATAAATGAACACTGGCGAGACCTTCAAAATAGTAAAGAATCATCTGTACTCTACCAACATGCTAAAATAGAACATAAGGGGAAATTAGAGAACATAGAAATAAAAATAGAATCTACACACAAAAAAGACGCAATATTGAGACAAATCATAGAGGCAATAAACATTAAAAAAATTACAAGCAAAATTAAATAGAAGATATGAGTAGAACAGCAACATCACAACTTACAATTAAGGACACAGTGAAAACACACACGCACATAGAACAAACAACCAACCAGTAACATGTAAATAAACAGATAAATAAACAAATATAAACACAGACATAGACCCGGATGTGGCTCATGCGCAGACTGAGCACACAACACACACACAGAAACATGATGTCGTAGGACAGAACAAAGGAGAGGCACAAAAACAAAGAAAAGAATCGCCAGTCACTGAAGAGGTCACAGAATGTGTGACAAAAGAACTTTGACAATATATAAACAACCATCTGGTTGTGGAACCAACCAACCAACCGGAAATTTATAAATTCCTAAATTTATAATTTTATTATAATAAATTGAAGTGAAAGCAACTGGTGCGTGTGTTTATTATTGGCAACATGACCCTCCCAAAGTATAATGATATCGGTTTCAACCCACGTTTTCAGATAAAGAATCTTGCTAAACAAAATCCAGAAACGAAATATATATATAATATAATATATATATATATATATATATATATATATATATATATATATTCAGATAATTTATCACGAGAAGCTCTTCAACCTCTGGTTCTTTCAACAATAAAATGAAATCTGAGAAGATTTAGAAATAAACTATATTAGATTGCAATATCAAAATAGCAGACGCTCCCTAACGCTGGCTGCATATAAACCAATCTTACCGTCACTCATTGCATCTTTAAAAGTAAAGTGAACTGATTTCAATACACTTTATTCCAGAACTGAAGTCAGCGTTATATTTTCATCATTTATGAATATAGTGAAAATATTTAAATTACAATTATTTCAATACCGGACAGGAGTAATAGAAAACATCAACAATATCATTATTTTCTAACTTCATGTACCGTTACCCGATGTCACTTTCGAAATAGAGTGAAAAGTGTTAAAGAAATCTTATTTCAACATTGGACAGAGTGTTATTTAATCACCCTTTAAAATGATATAAATTTCAGGCCCAATTGCTTCCGGCCGACAGTAACTGGAATGGGCTCATCTCAATGCTTCGAAACGGTAGATATTGGCTTGTGCGGAAAAGATTGGAGAGTATAAACACGAGCCTACATATTTAATTCCATCAACAAAAATTGCTATAGAAAAACTAACATATATTTGATATTTTGCCACATGTTATGCCTGCTCATGAAAAGGTACGTGGGAGCCTGCCTCGAATGGAAGCTACATAATTGTTGTCTGCACAGAGGAGCTCATGGATAATGAAAGATATGGCTGCATCATCAATAGAATCAGATGCTAGAACGACAACAAAAAATACCACATGGGAAGCGACAGAATCGATGGACACATCGGTTCCACGAGCCCAGGAAACCGAGGCCAACGTCCATGTTATCCAGAAACCTATTGAACAGGTTATGTATATCCTATGAGCTGGAAAGTAAGAGAAGGATATCTGTGAACATTACCCATGTCAGCAACAGCAAAACTACTGCACTTAGATGGAATTCCCTCTAATTGCAGCTCTAAAAATACTAAAGCTGATGGCCTATGTTTAGGTCTTAGAGGGAGATGATGAATCAGCTTTGCTTCTCAAGACATCCACTTTTGTCCAAGTGTGAATATTTGCAATGCATGAACTATACGCTTCTGACGTGTGATGGAGCAAACAGGGAGATTTAAAGAATTTTGTTTTATTTCGTATAATTGACTTTGTATTTCTCCTTTAGGGCATATCAACCGGTCAGTTACACTGTTACACTTCACAGCTAAAATATATTCATGTAGGAATCCACGAGCAGGTTTTACAAATATCTGTAATTGCAAACACTGAAGTAACTCGGGGTATTAGGTCTTTAGTTTCAAAGTGTTTCTTCTGATTTTGGAAGGAGGACGTAAGAATAAACTGTAAGCGAAACATATTACGATCAACTAATGTAGCCATTTATTTGCTACATATTATTTGATTGAATCAGGCGATCGGCAAACATGCATTTGTATTTGTAATTCTCAAATTGTCATTCATATTTAAAGCTATAAAATACAGATTATATCATGATATATCATTGATTGTATCATACTTTCTATAGTAAATTAGTATGTCCATTAACTATGAGAGGTGTGAGATAACACAGATCACTTTATAATTATTTGAAATTTAGGCACAAGGACACATTTCTGGGAGGAAAACTTTGATTAAATTAAACGCACCACATGAGGCTACTTTATTTCACCGATTTCTGTATTGAACCCGACAGTCTTTGAACACAATGAAAATGTCAAACCAAATATCATACTGAATTGTCAAAGGCTCTAACGATTCTGTCAATTTGTGATATTATTATCTCCATTTTCATTCCAATTTGAAAAGTCATGAAATGTTCATACATCAATAGAATATATATCAGTCAAATACTTGGTTTGATTAAATTGGGAAATTCAACTCATAAATTCTACTGCCAGACTTATTGCCTTTGAGACAAATCAAGTTTTCGTGTCCATATTTGAGTATATTTCATCATAAACAACTTTGTATTTAAAGTATTAAAGCATTAAAGGCCCCTTATATGAAATTGTCTGGAGTAGAGTACACATGAATTGAGATGTTTACTGTACAGTCATGCTTTTCTCGAAATATTTAAGTGAAAGTGAAACGGTCAATTAAAATTGGAATTGGAGGGTTAACAATATGTCTGGTATATAATAGTTTAAACTGTTAAGAATGTTGTTTACATGCAATTTCTAGTACATTACTGGTAAACATTGGGTCAAACATTGAATAGTAAATATTTAATTACTGCAGGAACTAAATTCGAAATCGAGGTTAGGAAATTAAAGTCTGCCAAATTTCGTGCTTACGAAGTGTTTCATCACTTATAATTTTAAAATTAACATAAATGTTATCTCCATTAAATTTTCAATCAATTAACTGATATATAATGCATGTAAACACAAAACAGAACAGAAAAAAATCAGTTCTAATAAACCATTGTGAAACTGTGAAATTAATTTTTTTCCACCTAACATCATTATATTTATACGTAAAACATTTTCCATTGGTATTTGTCCAAAATATTTTAATGCTATTGATTTAAAATATTAACAATTTATTTGATGTTATTTACTTTCTTTCCATTTGATATTATTTTCTCTTGGTTTGTATTAATGTCATTATTGAAAAATTGCCATATTTTTCGAATATTGACGATAATATTTATTTTTTATATTTAGATAAAGGTTATGCAAATAAAGCATGTGTAAATAAATCATATTATGCATACATACACATATAATTACGCTTACAGATTCGATGTGAGTATCACCGTAATTGTGTCTCTGTGTTTAAGAATTGATACATTATATGGACACATTTGTAGTCACGAGACATATCATACATTACTTTAGTTTATAAATCATATTATGAATGTATCTAATCCTCATCACTAACACAAAAAGGCGCACATTAATGCATATATATATATATATATATATATATATATATATATATATATATATATGTGTGTGTGTGTGTGTATGTGTGTGTGTGTGTGTGTGTGTGTGTGTGTGTGTGTGTGTGTGTGTGTGTGTATTCATACATACATATTCATACATATACACATATATAGAGTGACAAGGTAGATAGATAGAGAGAGAGAAAGGGAGAGGGAGAGGGAGAACGAGGGCTTGGATGATGATCAGCATGCCTCTTATGATACTTACATCATATATGAGTCCTTTAACATATTACCGTTTCAACTTTACTTAATATAAAATATATATCTGTAGTCAAATTTTATTCTATTATCGAATTAAGTTCTGATAAAGTAACTTGCAAGTAATATTTTAAATGATACGACTGAATTGCATAATATGTGTCCAATGATATAAAAACCATATATTTATTGCTATAAAATATTTTACAGTTTCAAGGAAAAGGAAAGACCTTTAAAATTATAGAAACATGTAAATATCTGTGGATATAAGTACGTAATTGGACATGTATTGATTTACAATGTGATATGGCGTATTATTTTGATATAGAGTGATGCGATAAGTATGGAAACGAACATCAGCATGTGTTAAAGTAAAACCGTTTGGTCATGTAAGAGCCTAGAGCGGTAAAATGTTGGCCAATGAATACATCTTCGCAAGTTGACAATATTTATCGTAATATTAGTCATTATATATCGGCCAGTAATTTAAAAAATAATCAAAAAAGATGCAGGCTTAAAATACCGGAAAGTATTGTAAACTCATTGTTGTGTTCTCGGGAGCGCATATCAGGTGTGATTTCGAGTCGCACAGGTTCCTTTACCGGTTTTGCAGTTCTTGTGCTTTTCAAAAGTAGAATTGAGATGGAGGGCTTGTGGTTTTTCCCGCATCTGTGTGTGTGTGTGTATATATATATATATATAAATGGAATAGAATGAAACGAAATTTCATTTCTCACTCTTATTCCGGCACTTACTTAAATGTAGGTATGTATGTATACGTACATACATATATGTATACAGACGTACAGTAGGATGTATATATATATATATATATACATACAGGCACACATATATATATGCACGTATCAGTTTACCGAACATTTATTATAATGTTCGCTTTGTTCATTTCTAAACAAACGAACAGCCTGATTTACGCCGTACAGTGTTCAGGCAACGACGTCACCTTTTTTGTTCAACACTGACACAGGAACGATGTACTAGTTTCAAGCTTGTTAGCTATCGTCGGCACCGTATGCCTTTCTGCCAGATGGTTGAACGTTCGAAAGTATATACTTTCCTTATGAAAATTAACGGCTGAGCAGCCTAATTTGCATATCGAGTGAGTTCAGTCGGCCAGGCGCAACGAAAGCGATATATGGAATAGGATGAAACGAAATTTCATTTCTCACTCTTAGTACGGCACTTACTTAAATGTAAGTATGTATGTATACGAACATACATATATGTATACTGACGTACAGTAGCATGTATATATATATATATATATATATATATATATATATATATATTTATATATATATATATATATATATATATATATATATATATATATATATATATATATATATATATATATATATATATATATATATATATACATATACATACAGGCACGAATATATATCTGCACGTATCAGTTTACCGAACATTTACTATAATGTTCGCTGTGTTCGTTAGTAAACAAACGAACAGCCTGATTTACGCCGTACAGTGTTCAAGCAACCACGTCACCTTTTTGTTCAACACTGACACAGGAACGATGCACCAGTTTCAAGCTTGTTAGCTATCGTCAGCACGGTATACCTTTCTGCCAGATGGTTGAACGTTCGAAAGTATATACTTTCCTTACGGCGTAAATCAGGCTGTTCGTTTGTAAACAAACGAAGAAAGCGAACATTATAATAAATGTTCGGTAAACTGATACGTGCATATATATATATGTGTGCCTGTATGTATATATATATATATATATATATATATATATATATATATGCTACTGTACGTCTGTATACATATATGTATGTACGTATACATACATACATACTTACATATATATATATATATATATATATATATATATATATATATATATATATATATATATATATATATATATATATATATACATATACATATATATATATGTGTGTGTGTGTGTGTGTGTAAAGTTAAAAAGATGAAATCGAAAATGCACCTGGAGTCTTATTTAAAAAAGATATATATATATATATTTATTTGGTCCCTTTACCGGTTTCGCAGTTCTTCTGCTTTTCAAAAGTAGAGTTGAGATGGAGGGTCTGTGGTTTTTCTCACATCTGGTTGGTCTTTGAATGTTACAAGTTTTATATGGAAAAATGTGGCTCGAAACGCCAGGTTTTTAAAGAAGTAATTTGATAGGTTGGTCAATAAGTATAATAGATTTATTTCGCGACAGTTCGCGTTACAAATTTCTTCAAACAAAGGTGGGGGTTTGCTCAGGTTGTTTTTCATATATGAATGTTTGAATTTCTTTTTACTTAAAAAAATGGCCTCACGAAGGCTTTTTTAATAAATGTAATTTGATTGGTTAAAAAATGAAATTATGGCAGATCCCCAACACAAGACAGGACTCGATCCGCAGATCACAACCCACACAAAACCTATTCCAAAACCGTAGACCCCTGCCCACACAGAGCCTTTTCCAAAATCGTAGATCCCAACCCACACAAAGGAACAACATCTACAACCCGGACCATCAACAAACCGAACCTCAATACGTCCGAAACTTCTATACAAGACCACACAACAACATGTGAAATGCCACTAGATCTAATAATACCATTGAACAAACATTCCAGAAAAATCATTTTTTAGACCAAGGCTACAGGACCCACGACACCCGGTGGCACAAACCGATTTTGAAAAACCGAAAATAATCAACCTTTCAAATACAAACCTCTCAGCCCAACAAGTAAAAGTTATCTGCAAAGGACTGAAATTCACACCAACACCACAATATTCTAACATCAATGAGATAAATGACGATATCTCACACTTCTGTAGAAAATTACGTCTCACAGAGGAATTCTTTGACAAGGAGAATAACGACCAATCAATTGTACGGAATAAAAGCAGCTACAACCCAACAAAAGCTAGAAAGAGTTCTAGACCACATACCTACTTGTGACCACATAGCTACTTTCCCATACCATGAACTACCGTAACATAAACCCAAACACAGCACGAGTCGAAGGAAATGGGAGATTATGCATGAAATAAAAAACAATATGGAATTTATAATTAAGGAAGCGGACAAGGCAAGTACTGTTGTCATTATGCATGCTGAATAATATAAAAGTTCTATGTTCTCTCAAACAAGATACTAATTACTATGAAAGAGTAATAAACTACCAGCAATAAAAAACAATGACCAGATTAAACACACTGATTTGTCGATACCAGGAAGACTTAACTAAAAAGGAACGCGAATATTTAACACATTTTGAATACAAAACCAGCAAACTTTACGGACTTCCGAAGATCCACAAGTGTAAAATAATTAACGATGCCTGCAGAGAATCCACCTCAGCCTTCGTGAACACACAATACCCCACGTATCTTAAGTTAAGACCAATTGTAGCGTGCCCATAATGTGATAAACACAGACTAAGCAACTTTATAGACATACTACTAAAACCAATTATCAAACACATACCACGCCTTGTTAGAGAGTTTTTGACCTCTTAAACCACCTCCCCCAACATGTCAAAAACGTCACTATTATTGTGTCTTTCGATGTAGTGAATTTCTACAAAACGATCCCACACCAAAAGGACTAGAATCAATAGTATTCTGGCTAGAGAAATATCCCAATGAGATACCTGGCATAATAGAAAAAAGCTTCATCGCCGAGGGATTAAAATTTATCATACAGAACAATTTTTTGGATTTTGATGGCAGTAATTATAAGCAAATATCGGGGACTGTGATGGGTACAAAAGCCGCTCCAACTTATGCCAACTTATTCATGGCATACTTAGAAGTCAAGATATATGAACAGTCAAAATCAAAATACGGATGGAAATTCCAAAAGTATTTATCAGAGAATTGGAAACGCTACATGGATGATTGTCTCATTCTTTGGTCCCACACACTCTACCAACTGAATGAACTCAAACATTTCATAAACGGCATCAATAACCACATCCAATTCGCAATAGAATACAGCCAAGATCAAGTCCCATTTCTGGACATCTTAATCTTAAAAAAAGACACAAATATTGAAACTGACATACACTACAATCCAACAGATTCCATACATTACGTGCTATTCACCTCCAACCATCCAAAGCACACGAAGACGAACATTCCTTTTAACCTAAGCAAGAAGAATTTGCACGATAGTCTTCAATTATGAAACGCGAAATAAAAGACTTCAAGAATTAAAGGAAATTCTACTCGAAAGACAGTACCCGCCATTACTAATAAGTAATGGAATAGAAAAAGATAAAACAATAGGCATTGAGGAATTACGAAAAGAGAAACAAATTCAAGGTACCTCCAATATTCTATCATATATCTCAACACACAAGCCAAGTAATGCGGAAGCTTACAACACTATTCACAAGAACATCCCACTACTGAAACAAGACCCAAGAATGAAAAAAGCCCTTGAAACACACAAATTAATCAAAATCAAAAGACACCGAAATCACTGAAAACATTACTCACCAATGCCAAATTACCTACCACAAACCCACAACCAACTGTCAAAAAATGTGGTCGCTCTAATTGTGGAACCTGCACTCACCTCATCGAAGGCAACGCATATACATTTAAATCAGGACAAAATTTTGCTGTAAAAAATCACTTCACTTGCTGATCAAAAAATCTACTTCATGTCATTAAATGTAAAGGATGCAATGAAGATTATATAAGAAAAACTAAACTCACACTCAGAAACAGAATGACAGTTCATCGCCAATAATTACTAGATCCAACCACGAGACAAATACCACTAACCCCACATCTCGACATATGCGCAGGGAATAAGACACCCACATTCCAAGGCTTCCCACTTGACCTTTGCGCTAACAATACAACAGTACAAATACGAATAAATAAGGAAAATATGTTTTTTTCAAAAATATAGACCAGCATTAAATATGGTTTAATATACATTATGTCAACACCATAACATGCTAACCATCCAAACAGACACATACACACACACATAACACCTTATTCTTTAGAAAATAAAAACCCGAATTAAATAAATCCTTAACATTCGTTTGCGCTGACAATACAACAGAACAAATACGAATAAGTAAGGAAAATATGTTCATTCAAAAATATTCCTACTAATGGAATCAGTTCCCTACACACACACACACACACACAATATATATTCTCTTCATCTTAACACGCTAACCATACTCCCACACACACATAACAACCCATACACACACATACCCCCCACACACAACTCCCTCCCCCATTTCTACTAATAGAATCACTTTCGTACGCACATATACACACACACAAAATATATATATTCTCTCCATCTTAACATACACCCACGCACACACACAGACACATAACACCCATATACACACACACACATACAATTCCCTCCCCATTTCTACTAATAGAATCTTCTTCCTATACACACACAGACACACACGCGCACACACACACAAGCACACAAATAAACATACATATCTCTACTTTCTTTATTTCAATAGAAAATATGAATTCTGACACCCTAGAGAACCAACCATATTCACTGAACAAGAACAATTTTCCCATCCCATTTCTCTTTTGCTTGTCATAACATTCTCTAAAAGGCTACAGAATAAATTCCCAAATACGGGCGCGAAATTTAATGAACTTGTTCAGTCATAATTTCATTTATAACCAATCAAATTAGATTTATTAAAAAAAAACCTTCTTGAGCCACATTTTTTTAAAGGAAAAAGAAGTTCAAACAAACTTACGCGAAAGCTGATATACTTATTCACGTGATTACATCAACGAACCAAACTTCACCCATATACGAAAAAACAACCTGCTATATTCGCTGAACTAGGACAATTCTCCCATCCCATTTCTCTTGTCCATTATCTTTTGTTTGTTATAAAATTCTCTAAAAGGCTACAAAATAAATTCCCGAATACGGGCGCGAATTTTAATGAACTTGTTCACGTTACAGCCATAATTTCATTCATAACCCATCAAATACATTTATTTCAAAAAACCTTTGTGAGCCCCTTTTTTTAAGTAAAAAAAATTCAAATACTCATATATGAAAAAAACAACCTGAGACCCCACCCCCACCCCCATCCTATTTGAAGAACTTTGTAACGCGAATTGGCTCAAAATTTATTATACTTATTGACCCACCAATCAAATTACTTCTCTAAAAACCTTGCCTTTCGAGCTACATTTTTCCATACAAAACAAGTAACATTCAAAGACCAACCAGATGTGAGAAAAACCACAGATCCTCCATCTCCACTCTACTTCTGAAAAGCAGAAGAACTGCGAAACCGTAAAGGAACCAAATAAATATATATATATTCTTTTAAATAAGACTCCAGTTGCATTTTCGATTTCATCTTTTTTTCTTTATATATATATATATATATATATATATATATATATAAGGAGGAGGTTATAGTTCACTTGAAGCATTGTGTAATGAGGTATAAACGTTACATTTCAGATCGGCCCTCCGACTCGGTGCCAAGTTCAGATACATAAAGAACGAACTGGCACGTATCAAGAACAAATGCACAGACGCCACAGACCGAGATACACACACCACACATTTCCTGGAAGTACTCAAACTGAACGGATACACGACATCCACCACAAACCGTGCCAGAAAGAACAGAGGACACCACACCCGAGGCACTAACACTTGCTTCCTGAAGCTCCCACACTTCAGTGAAGAAACAACAACAGCCATCCGCAGAGCCATCAGACGTGAGGGTCTGGATATTCAACTGGCCCACTCGGGTCCTTCTTTGCGCGGACGGCTGGCTAAGAGACACTCCACCAGACATGACAACTGCTGCAGACTAGCCAACTGCCCCATCAACGACACAGACCTATGCCACCAGGCTTACGGAGTATACAGACTAGAGTGTGACAAATGCAACAACTTCTACGTAGGTAGCACCACCAGACCACTCCACATAAGAATAAAAGAACACCTCAATACTAACGCTTCCTCATTTAAGAAACACCTAGTTAAATGCAAAAACACCGATAAAAACATAACAGTTAGGATAGAAACTAAGGAAAGAAACCTCGGCAATCTTAGAATTAAGGAAGCACTTATTATAGATAGAACACATCCACCAATCAATAATAGACTAGAGCTCAACACCCAATTTATAACCTGATAGGGCCTCTAGCCCCATTTTTACACACCCCACACACACGCACCCGCACACCTCCACTTATTCTCTCTCACACATACACACACAAAACCAGTTCTAACACCAGATAACACCTACCCCCCACTTTTACGATTAGACCTATCTTCCCACACTCACACACACACACCACATACCTACACCTTCATGCATTCTCCCACACACATATACAGGCACGCATATAAAATAAAATAAAAAAAAAACAAAAAAAACAACACAAACAAACCCCTCTTAAAGGGAGACTACTCTTTATCCACCTAATTTTAATTCTTTGATATTAAAGTTAGAACAGATACTCTAGACTATTTCCGGTCAGCATGGCTTGATTATAGATTTAAAGACGCTGGTTTGAGACCTTTACTTCCCTCCGAAGAAGAGATATTATCTCGAAAATTAAGGACATTTAAATAAATTCAAGGTGAAAGACGAATTCACATCAATATCTTTCACTATTGCATTCTTTTTTCTATGTCCATACCTGCATTGTCTTGGCCTTATTACACATATTCTAACGTGTATACCTCATTACACAATGCTTCAAGTGAACTATAACCTCCTCCTTTCATTACGCCTGAGCCAGGCCCAGTTCACAACTGTAAAAAACTCTTCCAGCTATCTGAAAAGCGCGCCAAAGCCGGCTGCCAAATAAACTTCCTAAAACGATGCCTGAATAACAACATTATTCCCCAAACCATCAAAAATGTACACCTACCAACATGCTTCAAATCACCAGGCCTCAAACGATCACTCAGTTGCATACAAAAATTCTGCCTAAGAAAACTCATACAACACCTACACCGCACGCTACAACATCACATACGGACTATCTCCAGCCTTGTACCACAACTCGCTGAAACCCCAGAACCTCTGTCCAGGTTCATCTCCGCCACTATAGACAGGTCATACCACCACCGCCGAGACTACGAGAAAATACGCCTAACACAAACATTTCTCAAACTCAGGACGGCCAACTGTCTTAACAACATCCCAACGCTAAACACCAACAGAGGCGAACAATACGTTACCAACACCGAACCTAGCGGCACCCCGACCAACAACACACCTGACGCAAAACACCTCGTCACATACTTGACAGGATCCCTCTCCCGAGAGGAATTAGACCTCCTCAGCCTGGGTCCCAAGTTCATATTGAAACAGAGACTGGACGACAGATTATGGCTCGACATAGAAACGAATTTCTGTCGGACTGCCTACCAACTGAAATGGATATCGACTCTCGACAACAACACCACGGAATCCACCACACCCAGATTCCCGATATACCAACTAGATCGCCCACTCTATCCACCGCCCGCCAACCGCGAACTGGAAGAAAAACTCTCGAGACTAAAACATTCCGTATTTAACATCTTACGGAAACAGAAGAAGATGGCCCCTAACCCCTCCAGGACACAACACTCGTCCTGAAGAACCTACGGAATAAGGAACTTATTTACTTACCATCCGACAAAGGTAAAGAGTTCTGCGTCATCTCTCAAGCCACATAAAATAACCTAGACTTCGAACACCTAAGCGACAGTGAACTGTACACAGTGATCCCGGACATGACCGCAGCCCAAATCGAAAAACAGACCAACTCCATTTGGTTCGATATCTGTAGGAGAAGACAACTCCCGAATAAAATTAAACTCAACTACACCACTAGAAATAGAAGACTGCCCACTTTCTACCACCTCATCAAGACCCACAAGAATAGCACTAAGACGCATATAAGACCCATCGTCTCTAGCATAGAAGGACCCCTATACACAATTTCCTGGCTTCTCTCACAGGTCCTCAAGCCTCTACTCTCCACCTTCCCCGGACATGTCAGTAGCTCCGACCAAGTTATACGTAGATTACACTAACTCCAGCCAGAACAACTTAAACTAAATAAATACGCTTTTAGCCTTGACGTTGTCTCCTTCTACACTACAGTCCCCGCTCACCCAGCTGTCGATTTATTGACGGACTGCGTGGTCGCAGAGAACATCCACTGCTACGGCCTCCACCCGACGGACATACACCAGCTTTTGTCCTTCACAGTAGACAACACGTACTTCACCTTCCACCACCACAGATACAGACAGACAACATGATTACCCATGGGATCCAGTCTCTCGGGCCTGCTGGCCATCACTTACATGAACCAGCTAGAATGCCGAGCCCTCAACACCTGCCATTCCCATGCGTTCTTCACCCGATATGTAGATGACATACTCATCCTTACATCATCCCGTGAGGAGGCAGAGAAAATATACACAACATTCTCCAGCATGGACGCCAGTATAAAGTTCAGCATGGAACACCCCGATGACCGCGGATCCCTATCCCTACTGGACTTCCAACTCAGGGTAACAGAGGAAGGCAACATCCACACCTGCTTCTATAAAAAAATCCGCCAGCAGGGACATGTTCGTACATTTCAGATCGGCCCTCCCACTCGGTGCCAATTTCGGATACATAAAGAACGAACTGGCACGTATCAAGAACAAATGCACCGACGCCAGAGACCGAGACACACACACCACACATTTCCTGGAAGTACTCAAACTGAACGGATACACGACATCCACCACAAACCGTGCCAGAAAGAACAGAGGACACCACACCCGAGGCACTAACACTTGCTTCCTGAAGCTCCCACACTTCAGTGAAGAAACAACAACAGCCATCCGCAGAGCCATCAGACGTGAGGGTCTGGATATTCAACTGGCCCACTCGGGTCCTTCTTTGCGCGGACGGCTGGCTAAGAGACACTCCACCAGACATGACAACTGCTGCAGACTAGCCAACTGCCCCATCAACGACACAGACCTATGCCACCAGGCTTACGGAGTATACAGACTAGAGTGTGACAAATGCAACAACTTCTACGTAGGTAGCACCACCAGGCCACTCCACATAAGAATAAAAGAACACCTCAATACTAACGCTTCCTCATTTAAGAAACACCTAGTTAAATGCAAAAACACCGATAAAAACATAACAGTTAGGATAGAAACTAAGGAAAGAAAACTCGGCAATCTTAGAATTAAGGAAGCACTTATTATAGATAGAACACATCCACCAATCAATAATAGACTAGAGCTCAACACCCAATTTATAACCTGATAGGGCCTCTAGCCCCATTTTTACACACCCCACACACACGCACGCGCATACCTCCACTTATTCTCTCTCACACATACACACACAAAACCAGTTCTAACACCAGATAACACCTACCCCCCGTTTTACGATTAGACCTATCTTCCCACACTCACACACACACACCCACATACCTACACCTTCATGCATTCTCCCACACACATATACAGGCACGCATATAAAATAAAAAAAAATAAAAAATAAATAAATAAATAAACATAAACAAACCCCTCTTAAAGGGAGACTACTCTTTATCCACCTAATTTTAATTCTTTGATATTAAAGTTAGAACAGATACTCTATACTATTTCCGGTCAGCATGGCTTGATTAGAGATTTAAAGACGCTGGTTTGAGACCTTTACTTCCGTCCGAAGAAGAGATATTATCTCGAAAATTAAGGACATTTAAATAAATTCAAGGTGAAAGACGAATTCACATCAATATCTTTCACTATTGCATTCTTTTTTCTATGTCCATACCTGCATTGTCTTGGCCTTATTACACATATTCTAACGTTTATATATATATATATATATATATATATACATATATATATATATATATACATATATATAAATATATACACACACACAGATGCGGGAAAAACCACAAACCCTCCAACTCAATTCTACTTTTGAATAGGGCAAGAACAGGAAAACCGGTAAAGGAACCAAATAAATATATATATAAAAAAAAGCTTCATATGCATTTTAGATTTTATCTTTTTTCCTTATACTTTCACTCGTGTAGGACATCTCGTTTTTTTTATTTTGTTAAAGAACCTCACATTCTAATATATATATATATATATGAATATACATATGTATGAATATATATATATATATATATTCATAAATACACAAACACACACACACACACACACACACATATATATATATATATATATATATATATATATATATATATATATATATATATATATATATAAATATATATATATATATATATAAATATATATATATATATATATATAAATATATATATATATATATATATAAATATATATATATATATATATATATATATATATATATATATATATATATATATATATATATATATATAAATACTTAGGTCAATAGGAGTGTTTGGTTGGTAGAGTCCATAACACCAATCAAACCCCTTTTATAGCTCTAACGAATCCTATGGTTACGTAAGGAAGAAACATTGTAAGCCAATAAAAATCTGTTGATGTTGTAGACGCTCTTGTGTTCTTTTTCATATATATATATATATATTCACATATATGAGTATGTATGCATACATATATAAATATATATATATATATATATATATATATATATATATATATATATATATATATATATATATATATATATATATATATATATAAATATATATATATATTCACATATATGAGTATGTATGCATATATATATAAATATATATATATATATATATATATATATATATATATATATATAGAGGGAGAGAGAGAGAGAGAGAGAGAGAGAGAGAGAGACAGTCACACACACATACATACACACATGTATATACGTATATATATATGTATATAATTAGTTTGATAGATATCTCTCTTTATTTTCCACGGGGGTCTTCAAAAACATGACATTACAAGACGTGACGGTGTGGTATTTATATAAAATGTTTAACAATGGTGAATGACAATAAACTAGATATATAATAAAACAATCGAAATCCCCAATAGGGGAGAACGGTAAAGCCGGGTTGTTTTACACCCCGTGGATAGAACAGCCCTCAACACCAGCAACACTTTTTGCAGGTGTTCCCGTCTTCCCACTTCATCTACCTCAACTTACAGATTTATATACAGAGAAGGCCGATTCACTCGGCCTATTCACTCTCGAACAGACTAGATTTTCCCCGAGAACGTCGTCGCACTTATCCTCCACTAATCCCTATAGAATGTCGAAGTGGAGTCTCCGCTGATTGCCGTTTTCGCTTGGTAGAGGGCTGTGAGCGACTAAAGGCATTGGACGTGCCAGGCGCTGTTTTAAGGTTTTCACTTGACCCAGGACTGCAGCTCTGTTAGTGAGACGAGTTGTGGAAGAGCTCGTCTCACAAACGACAGCTACATCGGTTCGCCGGTCAGGAATACCTGAAGATGGCGTAGTCTCAGTGCGTGATTGC
>OZ024742.1:154142139-154167139 GCA_964016885.1 Eledone cirrhosa | reverse complement strand
AAACCGGATACAAATTGGCACATGTGATGTCACGCGTAATTTCTACTGCTGAATGAACTAGAATATCATGAATTAAAGTGTCTTGCTCAAGGTAGCAACGCATCACCCGGTCAAACGTACAAGCTGACGGTTTTGAATTGAGCTCTAACCACTAAGCCACTTAACCTCACTATATGTAGTATATATGTATGCATGTGGCTATATCTGTAGCTAAATACGGAATTCTTTTCGTCAACATGAGTGTAGGTATATTAGATATACATATATTATTATAGATATCCAGTTGGACCTTATTGAAATCACCCCCCACCCGCACACCTACACATAGACAAGCAACAGCACATATACTGACCAGGTCATACGGAAATATATCACAGCATACAGGATAATTTTCTCTGTGTTCTTCTGTACGATGCTCACAACTAAAATGTTTAAAATAATAAATCATTTTACACGATGGAACGCCGTTTTAAAAAAGAGAATTGCTCTCCATACTGATAGCAGAGATTGATTTATCTTGGATCAGGTTGAAAAAAAGGAAGAAAAACGTTTTGGATTGTATAAATGCCGGATGTAGACACAATTCAGGATATATACGCATTGTGTTTGTTCGCTCAGTCCAATGAAGTTTGGGTTGCACGAAGCAGACAAAACATCCCCGATAATGGAATTTGCCATTCTGACAGACAAAACCCTATGGTGAATGAGTAAGCCTATTTATCCTTTATTAAAGCACAGCACACATAAATACCCCCCCCCCCCCACACACACACACATACACACACCCACACGCACAGACGCACGCACATACACATACACGCACATACACACCTACACGCACACATACATACACACATTTATACACACAGATACACACACTCACACACACACACACACATATATATATATATATATTTATATATATATATATATATATATATATATATATATATATATATATATATATATATATATATATTTATATATATATATATATATATATATATATAATTAAGAAGTGAAGTGAAGAACTCACAATCGTCCCCTATAATTTGATGAACTCAAGGACAGATTCCTGATTCTCTATAAATCACCATATAGAGTGCCGTACACAGAGAGATATGTGTTCAATCATAGATAATTTAAATCCTCCTGCCTACGGAAGGAATAGTGAATACAAATCAATTAAAAGAATATATTAAAGTGTATTAACCATCCAATTATAAATATAACACCCGGAAATGCTCAGAATAGATTAGCTTTCGCTATATCAAGTGAAGGTTCCATATTGTGTAACTCAGTATTCACCATTCTTCCTGTAGTTAATATGTTCGTCATTCTGGTTGTTTTAAATCCCCTATCATTAAATACATATTGTATGTGCAATTCTCTCATATGGTGCTTTATAAAGAACCTGTTCATTGAGCTCATTATATTATAGGGGATGATTCCGTGTCTTTAACTCAAACTTTTTTTAATTTCATATAATTGCCCCTATTTTATTCGAATATGTAAGTAGAACTTCTTAATTTGAATTGTTCTGAGCTGATATCTTTAGTGGTCTTAAGGTCTTTTCACACCGCCATGGGCTATGAAACATAAACGCGCTTTCACTATACCATATGCATATTATTAGTTATTTAATTTATTTTCAGAAGTGAAGATCGTATTGATAGAGCATCCTCCAATGAACTACACTATAATATGTGATCTTCACTTGATATAGCAAAATATGCTCTACTTTGAGCATGTTCGGAGGCTATAGTTATAAATTGGATGGTTAGTAGTCTTTAATATGTTTGATTGATTTGTATTCATCATGCCTTCAATAGTTTATACGTTTGTCACTCTGGTGGTTTTAAATCTACTATATTGAACACATAACTCTATATGTACTTCTCTCTCTCCCTCTCCCTCTCTCTCTCTCTCTCTCTCTCTTTCTCTCTCTCTCTCTCTCTCTCTCTCTCTCTCTCTCTATATATATATATATATATATATATATATATATATATATATATACATTATGTTAACACCATTATATGCTAACCTTCCAAACAGACACATACATACAAACACACATAACACCTACTTTAGAAAATAAAAACCAGAACTAAATAAACGTTAACATACGTTAGTACTCTAACACCTTAACATGGTAACCACACACCCAACACATATAGCTCCCTCCCTCATTTCTACTAACGGAATCATTTTCCTACACACACACACAGCAGATATATATATTCTCTCCTTCTTAACATGCTACTCCCACACACACATACACACAAACATAAAACCCATACACACACACATAACACCCCCACACACACAGCTCCCTCCCCATTTCTACTAATATAATCACTTTCCTACACACACAAAAAATATATATATTCTCTCCATCTTAACATGCTAACCATGCTACCACACACACACACACATATAACACCCATACACACACACACACAACTCCCTCCCACATTTCTACTAATAGATACA
The DNA here is from genome assembly GCA_964016885.1 of Eledone cirrhosa. Lineage (NCBI taxonomy): Eukaryota > Metazoa > Mollusca > Cephalopoda > Octopoda > Eledonidae > Eledone > Eledone cirrhosa. Next base: position 154,164,643 of record OZ024742.1, on the reverse strand, counting down.
TCTTCCTACACACACACACACACACACACACATACACACACACACACATACACACACACACACACACACACAAGCACACAAATAAACATACATATCCCTACTTTCTTTATTTCAATAGAAAGTCTGAATTCTGACACCCGAGCGAATCACCATATTCACTGAACCAGAACAATTCTCCCCATCCCATTATCTCTTGTTTGGCACAAAATTCTCTAAAAGGCTACAAAATAAATTCCAAAATACTGGCGCGAAACTTAATGAACTTGTTCACGTGACAGTCATAATTTCATTTATAACCAATCAAATTACATTTAAAAAAAAGCCTCTGTGAGCCACTTTTTTAAGTAAAAAGAAATTCAAACAAACTGGCGTGAGAGCTGACATGCTTATTCACGTGACTGCATCAACAAACTAAACTTCACTCATATATGAAAAAACAACCTGATCCCCACCCCCTTTTGTTTGAAGAACTTTGTAACCTGAACTGGCGCGAAATGTATTATACTTATTCACCAACCTATCAAATTACTTCTCTAAAAATCTGGCATTTCTAGCTACTTTTTTTTACATATAAAACAAGTAACATTCAAAGACCAACCAGATGTGAGAAAAATCACAGACCCTCCATCTCAACTCTACTTTTGAAAAGGAGAAGAACTGCAAAACCGGTAAAGGAACCAAATAAATATATTTATTTTTTTTTGAAAAAGACTCCTGTTGTATTTTCGATTTCATCTTTTTTCCTTATACTTTCACTCGTGTGGGACACCTCGCTTATTTTTCATTTTGTAAAAAAAACGTCGCTTTGTATTATATATATATATATATATATATATATATATATATATATAAAATGGCTGAATACATTAAATGTAATCTGAGTTTAACAAATATTATAATAATGTTCGATTCGTTTGCAATTATGCTAAGAAGCCTCATTTTTAAAGCTATGTCAGTAGGATGAGCCCCCCCCCCTCCCCTTCACACTTGCTCTTGTGTTCGCATGTAAACAGAACTGCAGACCCTAATGTTTCTGGGTATTACCCTTCATCAAGCAAATCAGGCCGATCAGTCCCTATATATTTAAGAAAATATCATATTTTCACTAGCTCTCAGAGTTGGCAGGTGAATTGCACTGATGAAGGGTAATACCCAGAAACATTAGTGTCTGCAGTTCTGTTTACATGTCAACACAAGTGCAAGAATGAGGGGCTTATTCCACTGACATGGTTTTAAAAATGAGGCTTGTTTGCATAATTGCAAACGAAGCGAATATTACTATTAATATTCGAAAAACTCACATAACATTTATATATATATATATATATATATATATATATATATATATATATACGATACAAGAAATACACAGACACATGCGAATACATACATATACATGCATATCCCCACATATGTTCCTGAATATGTGTGGTGCCAAACTTAACCGGTGTTGCTCTATGAATAATAGGGACAAAATAATATGGATGGATTAGATTGATTCAATATCAGAGCTATATAATACTTTATAAGAAAGATGAAACATTAGATATAAATAAAATATATAATATACCTAAATTCCTTCATTATCCTCGACTACGTAGTTTCGTGGCTATTATGCAAACACATTACATCACAGAGATGCAGTATTTTTGTGAGGTTTGCCGACTTATCAAGAGGATACCTCATTTAGAGTTTCAAAACACGTCCGTAGGTCGCGAGATAGAATCCCGAAAGGCGGAGTGGAACTTATCACGTGATACAGCGGTCAAGAAACAAAGCTAAGCCTCTTACAACCAAGAGAAAAATACCACAAAAGACGGAGCGGGTATTTATGTCAAGGCCGTAGAATAGTTGGCTAGGAGGAGGGTGAAGTGTGATTAGTGTAAGCTTAACAGCAGTCAATATAATTCAGTATAATCAATCTAATCCATCCATATTATGTTGTCCCTATTATTCATAGAGCAACAACGGTTAAGGTTGGCACCACACAAATGCAGGGATATATGTGTGTATATGCATGTATATGTAGTCGCATGTGTCTGTGTATTTCTTTGCATTGTTTATAACTCCCTACGGTAGAGTAACCACTGAAGAATAGTGACTGCTGTTAAGCTTAGAGTAATCACACTTCTCGCACTCCTAGCCAACTCCTTTACGGCCTCGGCATAAATAACATCTCTACCTTTTGTGGTATTTTTCTCTTGGTTGTAAGAGGCTTAGCTCTGTTTCTTGACCGCTGTATCACGTGATAAGTTCCCCCTCCGCCTTTCGGGATTCTATCTCGCGTCCTACGGACATGTTTTGAAACAATCAATGAAGTATCCTCTTGATAAGTCGGCAAAATCTCACAAAAATACATCATCTCTATGATGTAATGTTCTTGCATAATAGCCACGAAACAACGTAGTCGAGGATATTGAAGAGATTTAGGTATACTATATATTTTTATTTATATCTAATGTTTCTTCTTTCTTTATAATATATGTATATATATATATATATATATATATATATACATATATATATACACACACACACACACACATATATATATATATATATATATACACACACACACGTATATATATATATATATATATATATATATATATATATATATGTATATATATATATATATATATATATATATATTGGTAAACGGAATAGAAAATGCTGACAAATTGTTCACAGTTGAAAAATGGTTTAATTACGAATAAAAGAGTATTAGTGATTGTATGGGTTAGTATTCAGTTGTGGTTTTAAGTTTTTAGTGTGTATGTATATATATATATATATATATATATATACATACACACACACATGCACACACACATATCTATATATATATATATATATATATCAGTCAATCTGTTGATCTAACTATATCTATATATTTTAAATACATATACATTGAACTTGAAGATCCACTGTCAATTTTACTAAATAAAATAATCGAAACCCACTAAACGGAAAAAAAGATGGGCCTCAGCACTGGAATAATAATCTTTTTCCAATGAGTGGGTTTATAAACCTTTACATATTACACAAATTTACAGCAACATTCTTCTTATTCAAATTCCACTCACCACCTTCCAAATATATTTGTATTTTTCTCTCTCTTTCTATATATGTATCTCGCCTTCTCTCCCTATATATATATATATGTGTGTGTGTGTGTGTGTATGTGTGTGTGTGTGAGTTTGTGTATGCGTCCGTTCAGTGTGTTTATACATACATACATACATTCATACATACAAACATACATAGATATATACTTAGTTACATACATGCAAGCATACAAACTGAGAAACGGACTATTAGAGTTAATTTGAAATATGTCAATTGAAACTGAAAGTGTCGGATCAAAACTCAGTCAGATAGTCTACAATGAAGGCTAAATCGGTTATTAATACACAATGTTTATGGTGAAAATGTAATATGAAAGCATTTATATCCATATTAATATTCCTACTAAATATTATACATATGACAATGTTTATATTGAAATTTATGGCAGCGTTTAACATATTCTGATCACTTCTTCAGAAATTGAGTTTAAAAGCCATAATAGTAGCATTCTGATCAATTACTGGTTTCTACTAGTGATACACATACACATAGCTGAACATACTGACTCACACGCACGCACACATATATTCACACACACACGCACAAATATACGTACGTATGTATATATACAGATACACTTACATACACAACACATACACACACATATATATATATATATATATATAAATATATGTGCGTGTGTGTGTGTGTGTGTGAGCATATACATACATACATTCATACATACATACTTGTGGCATCCTAAAGGGTATCTAGAAGTGATCACATTTACCACATTTCAAAAAGGCACTAAATACATTTGTAGTATGTATATATATATATATATGTATGTATATATATATATATATATATATATATATATATATATATATATATATATATATACAAAATTAAGATAAATTAAATGAATTTAACCTAAATCAAAAATTATGGGTGTCATGCCAGAAAGACATGCGCCATATCACCCGGAAAATAAGCTCTAAGATTCTAACGAGTAGGTCCGAGCATTTTATAATGACTAGACATTGATTAACGTATGAATAAACATGAATAAACGCAGGACATAATTTTTACAAGTGTAGCTAGGTAGGTAACTAAATAAAGTTGACCAGAACTTCAAAAATAGATACCTTATAATATGTAAAAAATATCTCCTGTGATTATTCATGTTTATTTATATGTTAATCAATTTCTAGTTATTATATATATATATATATATATATATATTTCGTTTCTGAATTTGTTTAGCAAGATACTTTATCTGAAAACGTGTGTTTTAACCGATATTGTTATACTTTGGGAGGGTCATGTTGCCAATAAGAGAAACACGCACCATTACATTCCCTCCAATTTATGATAAATAAAATAATAAATAAACAATTTTTATTTTTTCAAAAAAGTTATAAATTTCCGGTTGGTTGGTTGATTGATTCCACAACCGCGCGGTTGTTCAAATAGTGTCAAAGTTCTTTCGTCAGACATTATGTGACCTCTTCAGTGACTGGCGATTCATTTCTTTGTTTTGTGCCTCTCCTTGTTCTGTCCTACGCCATGTTGTTGTTGTGTGTGTTGTGTGCTTAGTTTGCACATAGAACAAACAACCAACCAGTAACATATAAATAAACAAAACATAAACAAATAAAAACACACACAAACATCCAGATTTAACACGTGTGCAAACTAAGCACACAACACACAAAAAACTAGATGGTGTAGGACAGAAAAAGGGAGAGGCACAAAACAAAGAAAAGAATCCCCAGTCACTGAAGTGGTCACAGAATGTAACCAACCAACCAACCGGAAATAAAAAAAAAATAGAAAAAATCTTTAAAAATGTTTTTTTAAATTATAATAAATTAGAGTGAAAGAAACTGGTGCGTGTGTTTCTTATTGACAACATGACCCTCCCGAAGTATAACAATATATATATATATATATGTGTGTGTGTGTGGTGTGTGTGTGGTGTGTGTGTGTGTGTGTGTGTGTGTGTGTGTGTGTGTGTGTGTGTGTGCGTGTGTATGTGTGTGTGTGTGTGTGTGTGTGTGTGTGTGTGTGTGTGTCTGTGCGCGTGTGTGTGTGTGTGTGTGTGTGTGTGCGCGCGCGCGTGTGAAGATGCGGATGTGTGCGATTTGGTGGGTCTTTTTATTACGGATATGTTACGCTCCAAATTCCCGGATTCCAGAGGAATCTACACCGCGACGTTGATCTATCACTTTTGAGTCATAAAGCCGGCCAGGACCTCGATACTTTTAGGAAATATCTTATCACCACATTTAGAAATCTAGGACAGAAAAATCAACGTATCCATCAACCAGGCTATTGTAAAGTTCTTAGATCTCAACCTAGACCTACGTAAACACACATATATAGCTTTCCATAACCCTGGCGAGACCTTAGGCACATATATATTATATCCTGCCATCCCCCTCTAGTCATCAAGAATTTAGTTAAGAAGATTAGCACTCGGATCGCCAAATTCTTTTCAAACCGATTATATTCGTCAGGGCATTCCCGTACAATAATACAGCATTACGTAATAGTGGCTTGGCAGAAAATATATCCTACTCTCCAGATCTATTGTGAAAATAATCAAGATTATATCTAAATTCTGGCTCTCCCTTCCCTTCTCTTTAAACTAATGTAGGAAAAATGTTTTATCTCTCATAGATGCACACTTGTCCATAGATACAACTGGATTTGGTTCCCCATATGGTTAAATTAGATACTCCGGTGCCAGAAATATGATATTCCGCCTCCTGCATAACCAACAGAGCTCCAAATCATATGGTTCTTTGTGTAAATTGTGGAGTCATGCCAGCTGAATCAATAATGCAACACTCCGGTAATAAAATATGAAGCTGAGGTCTCTTCATTGAATCAACATCACCAAGAGCAAACCTCGAAATATGTGGCTATGTCGGATGATCCGTTTAAAAACAGTTTCCTTTATCATGAACCCTCCTTCAGACACCGAAGTGAAAGGACACCACAAATTTGGCGAATGAAATATGGCAACTCAAAGGAAAGAACTAGGTAGAAATAGCCGTCGAAATGGCTTGAGCTCTGCCGTCGGGGTCAAACATTTTCCTATATATATGTATATATATGTATATATATATGCGCACGCGCGTATGTGTGTGTGAGAGTATTAGGAAAGAAACTGATCTTCAAATCAAGAATATGTTTCTAATCGTTCTCATTATTCCTAGTAAAATTTGCCTGACAACAGCAAATGTCATATCTATACATGTCATTTTCTTAAGAAAATCCATAACAAAGACATCGTACTGACTGACGTGCTACAGAATCAAGAATTCTCTAGCGAAATGCGCGTATTCAACAGATGAACATGTGAATCTAATCAAATGTATTTTACAAAATTCACTAAAATATATATATGCCAACATGCGCAGACTCTAATAGTTAGAAGCACATAGTCACAAATGGGTGGCTCGACTCTTTTCTCAATATCACTACACTGTTAACCGGAACAGCACCATGCTTCGGTGGAATCTTGAGTGTTCGAGCAGCTATTTTGTGAGTTGCACTGCCCTACACACACCACATAGGAAAGGTTCTGAAAAGATGACTTAAACAATGAGTTCAGTCATCAAACTGGCCAGTAGTCCGCGGATGTCCATCTTCTGCAAAGAAGAACCAATTATCATGTGTATATATATATATATATATATGTGTGTGTGTGTGTGTGTGTGTGTGTGTGTGTGTGTGTGTGTGTGTGTGTGTGTGTGTGTGTGTGTGTGTGTGTGTGTGTGTGTGTGTGTGTGTGTGTGTGTGTGTGTGTGTGTGTATGCGAGGGGGAGGGGGGGCGTGTGTGCGTGTGTGTGTGTAAATACAAATACACAGAAAAATAGGTTTCTTCCATTTATGCGATAGTGAGTGAGTGTTTTTATGAAATGACCTATATATAATCACAATTATCTTACGTAATGTTGCATATTTAGTCTAATTAAGGAGCCCCATTAACTGTTGAATAGCTACTCCGCTGTCGTGGATGTTTACTGTAAAGAAAAATGCTAATGTTATTCAGCCCTAGGTCAACCTTAACCATTAAGTCGGATGATTATATGGTTGTTAAATTCTAGTGTTATTTCGTTTTGTGTTGCTATTTCTAAGGAGACGAGATATTTTAAGTCTATAGGAATCAACACATTAAGACATCAACAACTTGATCCAAATACTTGCAAATTCGTGTACTCGGTTAAATCTAACAAACGAAGAAATATTATTTCTAATATAATCGGTGGATTGGCAGTATCGATAGAGGATCGGACGCCATGCTTTCCAGCATAGTTACGTCCCTTTACGATCCGAATTTCAAATCCCGCCGAGGTTGACTTTGCCTTTCATCCTTACGGGGTCGATAAAATAAAGTACCAGTAATGTACTGGGTAATTGCTGGCCTTGTGCCTAAAGTAGAAACAATTATTTCTCATATAATCACAAGAAAAGTGAATTTGGAGGAATACAAATGTGATTAAATCAACCTTATTTTATGGCTCCGGAAATATGAAAGCCAAAATTGATCTTAGCGCGATTTGAACTCAGAATATGCAGTACCAGAACAAATATCTCAATGGAATTTTATCCAACGTTTTAACAATTCAAGGCAATTGAACACTCTTTGCGAAAGAACGGGATTTGTAGATTAAGCTAGTTATGGATTTAAAACACTTTCCTAATTGCCCAATATGTGTTTAGTTGTCTTTGTATGATATTTTTCCTCAGTCTAAAAAAACACTTATATATTTCTATTTTTTCCTAAACCTAAACCAAATGACATTCTCTGTAATGCAGCACAGAAACACACACAGTTATTCATACATTAATAGTGCAAACAATACTATAGAATCTTATCCAAATATATACAAACTCTTCTTCGATATGCATTTTAAGCATACGACATGATGTCAAATACTCAAGGATGTGAACAATGAAATGCACGCATTTTGCAGAGAAAAAAGTAAATATGCCTTGGATGCTATTGTCGTAGTAGTAGTAGTAGTAGTAGTAGTAGTAGTAGTAGTAGTAGTAGTAGTAGTAGTAGTAGTAGTAGTAGTAGTAGTAGTAGTGGTAGTAGTAGTAGTAGTAGTAGTGAAGAAGAAGAAGAAGAAGAAGAAGAAGAAGAAGAAGAAGAAGAAGAAGAAGAAGAAGAAGAAGAAGAAGAAGAAGAAGAAGAAGAAGAAGAAGAAGAAGAAGAAGAAGAAGAAGACGAAGAATAAGAAGAAGAAGAAGAAGAAGAAGAAGAAGAAGAAGAAGAAGAAGAAGAAGAAGAAGAAGAAATGATAATTGTAGCTTTTGAAGGAAAAACGTTATTAAGTGTTAGCTTTTAATGACAATTTGCCTCCATACATGTGAATACGGTGCAGTCTTCGAAACATTCTCCTTTAATTGTTGATATATAACATTCTGAAGTCGATAAAATGATATACCAGTCTCAGGTCTGACATACTCTGGAACAACATTAATGTAAATGGCTGTCCAAATAAACATATGTCTTTTCTTAAAAGCATTTGTCTTTCGTTCCTCTCCTTACTCTATGTCGTTCTATCACATCTTTCATTTCTATTTCTGTCTTCTGAAGAAGGACTAATGTCAGAAACAGAATTAATCTTTTTCTACCTATATCGCGCATTAAACTGATATATTTCTTGATTGTTCTGTGCTGTTTGCTTTGTTCTGTCCGTTTACTTTTTGTACACACGTATTCACACATACATACACACACACACACAGACACTCACATATGTACATTCATATATATATATATATATATATATATATACGTGTGATTGTGATTTTCTAATTATTCCTTACTCAGGTCATTATGCACCAGTCATAGCTCCCTACCCACCAAAGAACCACACTACTTATAAACCGGACTAACTGGGAATTAAAAATAATTATAGTCTATTGGCACTTTTCATTGGGTTTTACCACTTTCGACTGATGTGGTGGATTTCCCGGCTGTGCGCCGGGCGCTCGGAAAGTTCAGCCTTCCATGAGTGCTTGGGAAAATAAATTTCCCCTCTTTCGGTAAACGAAACTACTCGGAGCGGCTAGATTTGCCCCGGAGCCCGCTGCACCGCCTGTTTTGACCGCCACATTAAACTCATACCTATAAACTCTAAACTTAGGTATAACTGTTAGCTGTATCATGCCTCCCTCTGCTGGCACGTAAATAAAGCCCTTATGTGTGAATTAATAGTATTCGTTTGGTATAGACGGTGGCCTGTTGAAGCTGGTTGACTTCCCGCTAGCACACCCGAAGCCTCTCGCAGCTACGTTCGTAGAGTACTCGAAAACATTAATTTCTATTTATTTCGCTAGACGATACCACTCGAAACAGGCTGACACGTGGTTAGGAGGTGCTGGCTAGGTTTACAATCGAAGGCTTTTATCTTTACTCTATAACCCACCTTGATAACTTATCAAGATTCCCTATAATACATTTAAACTTTTTCATATAAGACTCTTTGTAATTTCATTAAATAAATCTAGCAATACAAACCGTTAATTGTCTATTAATTTGCTAAAAATTTAATTTCATCCTATAACTCTTAACATAAGTTAACGGTCCTATTTTCTGTTCACACATTAGACCATACAGACACCCATATATATGCCTTTGTTAAAATATGGGTTCTTTGGAATAACAATTTTCGCGGCGTCTTCTAACATGACTGTAGTGTGACCATTACGCTGAATTTTCTTCTCTCTCTCTTTCTTTCTTCTCTTTTTTTATTCTCTGACGGAGAGGTGGTAGTACAATATAAACTTTCGCCCCCCTCACCAGATGGTCATTAGTAGTCTGTATTGCCATCACTTGAGGGCAACTGACCGAGGTGATAGCTGCTAGTTGGTCAGTCGTCCTCTCTGTCTCTGATTTTCGGACCCATGGATTTTATATATTCCTTTGTTATATTTCGAATACCTGATGATATCACCGGATCCATACGGAACACGGTCTTTGAAATGATCATGGTATAATACACTTTTCAAGAATTTACACCAGTCCAGCTTCCTGTTATTTTATTTATAATTATATATATATAAATATATATATATATATATATATATATATATATATATATATATATATATATATATATATATATATATATATATATATATATATATATATATATATATATAAAGGTTAACATATATATATGTATATATTAACCTTTATATTTAATAATCTCCCAATAGTTTGCGATAAAATTTGGCGATATTTGGCTGCGCTTTCTAGCAGCAAGCCTACCCGCCGTAAGCAACCAATCACATTCTTTCTCTCTGGCTTGTACACGGCCACATACCGATTTTTAGCCATTTTTTAATCTAATTTTAGCGGGATCTGATTGAAAAACTAGATGTCTGATTTTGAGTTTGTCTCCTGATGAATCCTAGCTCAGGACATTCCTATTATTTGGATGTCCAAAATAAGGAAGAAACCATGGTAGAGATATAATTACGGTATGTGCGCATTTCTTCTAAGTATAATTTTACAACTAATTATGTATGGTTCATGGTATATTTAGTCAGTTTCTTCATGCCGTCGAAATGTTGGATAAATACTAGACTGAGGCCGCCGCGAAGAGGCTACGTTCGGTTATTTGTCGGAGATTTCCCCATAAGAGCATTTATTCTTATAGCTTGTTCGGATTGATTTTTTATATGGTTAATTATGCTAATTAGAAGAAGAAATAGTATATATTTTATTATCTGATGATTCTAAAGACATGATTTATGATATATATATATAAATATATATATTGTTATACTTGGTTTCAAAGCAAGTTCTCTTTCAGAAAGAGAACTTGCTTTGAAACAACCGACGTATCTGAGGAACTTGCGAATCCAGAGACAGGTTCGATCCACAAACAGATCGTACCTCGAGCTGTTCGCCGGAGAAACAATTGTTATATATATATATATATATATATATATATATATATATATATACATTTATATATATATATATATATATATATGTGTGTATGTAAGTTTGTTATTTATGCATGTATGTATTGATGTATGTGTGTGTACATGCTGTATACGTTTTATATGTGAACATTATAGAAATGATAGCTAATTATACTCTCAGAATCGAGCAGGTAAACTTCAATGAGGTTGAATATAGTGATGCTGTATCACTATACTCTGGCCATCTTGCCTTGGTTCTGAGATAACTGTGACTTGATCCCAAATCATGTTAGTCTATATGAGAGTGTGTATGTATGTTTCCTATGCATAAACATATCGTACATGCTTTTATATACGCCTTTGTAATGCTTTATTGATTACGTTGTATTATTTTTATTAGCGTTCTATTAACATACACCCCCCTCACACGCAAAATACATAACGGAACACACGCACAAACACGCGTGCGTGTGGTTTGAATGAGCATGTGTGTATAAGTGCGAAAACCTCCATATGGATCCTTGCCGTGAATGTCTGATGTTGTAAAGTGTCGTCGTTTTCCCCTTATCGTTCGTGTCTCTCGCCATGATGAACCATTTGGGAAATTACTCATCTGGACACCGGATACAAAGAGACACGTTGGCCTTCTGTATATCACCTTCAGATCAATCATTGAGAAAAATACAAGCCGTAATGAACTGCATTCTGTAACTCAAATATTAATATTTGAGGCTTGAATACTTCCAACGAAATCAAGGCATCGGATAACTCAAAAAATGAAGGGAGGAAGGAACGAATGAACGAAGGTATGGTAAACCCACTTTCCGGCATGTATCATCACGGATTTTGCAAGGAGTTTTTAGGAACTCTAGCAATGGCCCATGTTATACCAGTCTCTAGTTATATATTATATATCATATTACACAAAACAATGTATATTGGCATGTAACTTACGTACACAGAGATTCCCGTAGGATTATCAACATTAGCTTACTTCCCAAAACTCTAAATAACTAGTAAGGTGTTTACCTGTTTATCATGCGTTCTATATATTATAATATATATATATATATTATATATATATATATATGTGTGTGTGTGTGTGTGTGTGTGTGTGTGTGTTGTCGATATTTAACAGATTCATATATAATTTAAGAAACTAAAGTTGTTAGACCTTAATTCATATTTTATTGACTACATAATGGATTGTCTCACATCTAAAGCTATGTCTAAGATACAGACGTATAATGTATTTCAATTATAAGTTGTTTTGTTAAAGAATACCTGTATGTGAAAATCTCGATGAAGAATTAACGAGAGAACGTTCTCGAGACTAATACCGTTAGGAGACTGGCCTTACATTTTCTTAAGAACGACAATACCTAAAAAAAAATACTTGATCTTGGAGGGAAGAGCACTTTTTTTATTACTCTTCTGAAATGAAAGTGCTTCTGGCATATTACCATTATAATTGTTTCTACTTTAGGCACAAGGCCAGCAATTACCCAGTGCATTACTGGTACTTTATTTTATCGACTCCGTAAGGATGAAAGGCAAAGTCAACCTCGGCGGGATTTGAACTCAGATCGGAAAGGGACGTAACTCTGCTGGAAAGCATGGCGTCCGACCCTCTACCGATACTGCCAATCCACCGCCATTATAATTGTTTCTACTTTAGGCACAAGGCCAGCAATTACCCAGTGCATTACTGGTACTTTATTTTATCGACCCCGTAAGGATGAAAGGCAAAGTCAACCTTGGCGGGATTTGAACTCAGATCGTAAAGGGACGTAACTATGCTGGAAACACGCAACAGGCATTATTTCTATTTCTGTCTAATCTTAACATTATATGGTTCCGTATTAACACACAAACTAAATCTTGTTTTAACAATATTCTCAATAATGAATTGAGCTTCGCAAAGGTCTATGCATTTTAAATTAGTAATAGATAACCATTCACTATTGAATAAATCGATGAATTTGAAAAATTCCGTCTCCGGAATGATGTGGTTAAAAACGATAAGAATTCCAAAACATTATCAAGGAAAACGCGTTCGAAACAAATATTGAATCATATTATGAATACTGAATCATTTTGCCAAATATGACTCTTATTACCAAATTCTGACTCTTATTACCAAATTGAGGATCATATTGCCAACACGGATGGAGGAGTTACTGAAAAGCCTCGAATGTATATTACGACTTGGGAGTTAAACGTGGAGAGATTTCTTAGAAATGTCGTATAAAATAGCTTCAATATATCAAAACACACACATGTGGAAACACACATACATACACCTCTCATACACACACACACACACACACATATATATATATATATATATATATATATATATATATATATATATATCGGGGGTAACCACAGTAAGTAAGGTACTTAATATATAGCACAATATAAATATTAAATACGAAATGGCTTCTACAGGAATAGAACTGTTTCATTCAGAGGAAATCACCAGGAAAGGCCTGATGATTTCCTGATGATTTCCTCCGAATGAAACAGTTCTAGTCCTGTAGAAGCCATTTCTATATTATATATTATATTTATATCATCTATATTATATATCATCAACATATATAGTGACCGCGCGTGGCTGAGTGGTTAGAGAATTGGATTCGCAATCGTGTGGTTGTGAGTTCGATTTCTGGACCAGGCGATGCGTTATGTTATTGAGCAAGACACTTTATTTCACGTTGCTCCTTCTACCTGGAGTTGCGACCGATAGATAATACTAGCAGTTGGAAAGACCAACGGAAACATTGATTCCTTGGTCCGTTTGACGAAAGTCGATTGTTTCTATCTATCGTTTCTATATACATTGATATTGTTTGGTCCTGTTTCTGTTGTTTAGTTACATGCAAATACAGATTGAAAATATTTTTTATGAAAAGCTCTTGAGTCATGATCATTCCATCTGTTTGTGTGTACTTCATTCATTATATAATTTATAGAAAATCGTCTGATCGTTTTAGCATTTCGAGCGGCTGCATAGATGGTCTCTTATCTCTTATCGTTTCCCTAAAACTACAGGTGAAATCCGTTCTTAAGAAAACTTAATGCATCGTAATCAGATCAAAGGGAATTTAGAGTTCATGCTGTTTTCGAACGTGTTTAATTTAATTACAAAAAAATTAACAGGGTAAAATGAAGATATAACAACACAAAAATATCATTACATGTTTTAAAAAATAAAGACATCTATGAAAAATAAGAAAAATAAATTGATTACACAGGCAAATTAAACCAAAACTACATTATCAAAATATATTAAACATAATTAAGTAGAATTATGATATTTTCGCTGCGTAGTCTGTTGACTAATGCATACAGCTGGGATGTGTTCAACGTTATATATAGAGCATTTTTCATGTATAGAACCCCTGTAATTTCACAGCCAGGTTTCCACGTTTGAAGTTTATAATGTTGAAAATATAGTGAATAAAAATTAATTGGAGAATAAACTGAAGTAACACTCAAAGACAAATTCTCAACTGAGACGACTTACCGAGATATTCACAAATAGTATTTTCTTAAAAGGTACACACACGGATTTTAAATTATGTAAACCATACTATGGAAATACATTTAACAGCTATTAAGTAATAAATATAATGTTAGGAAGTACAACCTTATTTCCTTCTACTTTGTTATTATATCTCGCGTGGTCCCATAACATACTACGAATTATATACTGACGTCAAGTGCTTAATCATGCTTACATCAGTGGTTATAGATTGATACCAACTACTCTATTCCTAATCATAGATTAACACGAAAAAAGTACAGTATACACACGCACACACACGCACGTACACATACACACACACACACACGCAAACGTACGCACGCGCACGCACACGCACATACCCACACATATATATATATGTGTGTATGTGTGTGAGTGTGTATATATATATAAATAGTTCCACAACAGTTAGTTCACCATGCGGAGAACAAGGTGAAACATTTCTTCCCGGTATGGTGAACTAACTGTTGTGGAACTACTTCTACCAAACTCGTCCCATGGACTGAGTGCTCTACTGCTACGGATATAACCCACCAGTGTTCTAATATTATACGTTAATGTAAGCCTACCTTATTAAACTCCCTAACTATATTTTTCAAACAAAATATTCCCACATACTCACCCAAACACACACATATATGGATGGTTATTTTTGGAAGTACGGTCATTCAAATATAACATAATCTATATGTTAGTAATGTTTTTATTTAACACCTAAAAGTGTATTCATGATCATATTTTTATTCTAGTCTTGTGTAATCCACTCTGGTGTATAGAAACCTACTACTTGGACATCAAGTCCAGGAAAAAATTACTATATTAATAGCTTTGTCATGATCAGTGACACAAATGATAATTATCAAAATTAGGGGCAAAGGGAGACGATCCCATCAGACGAGTCAACCTATAAATGTCCCGCTGGTTTACTCATACAGCTATTAGACAGCAAAGTAGAAAGTTGTACATTAAATATCTACTCAAACGTGATAGGAATAACAAAATTATGTGATAGAGGATGGACCACTGATTGTGTACTCTGTTTTCATCTATTCTACAATGTATGTGTCTGACTATTTGACAAATAAATACATCTCACCCCGATATCAAAAAGTTAGACAGGGGTAAAGATCTTGAATAATAACAGGTTTGATAATATGAATAGCGTCTTGTGTATCTGTGATGGATAAATATTATTCCGAATAGGACTCTATTCAAAAACGATACCTGCCAACCCTTAGGGGACGGCGACGAATGTTCCATTTGTTAAGATGGGCAGAACGGCAGTCCAGTGATTTTAAGAAGCAAGAGGGCGAGCACACTATAGGTACGCGTACCCTTAACCGAGCGCTCAGGAAGATTCAGGGTGAGACTCACTTTGAGAGCCAAAACTTCGAATTAGAGCTGAAACTCATTTTTGCCACCTGAGTGAACTTGAGCAACGAGAAATAATTGTTTCTACTATTGGCACAAGGCCAGCAATTGCCCAGTACATTACTGGTACTTTATTTTATCGGCCCCGTAAGGATGAAAGGCAAAGTTAACCTCGGCAGGATTTGAACTCAGAATGGCAAGGGCCGTAACTCTATGCGTCAAAGCATGGCGTCTGACTCTCTACTGATACTGCCAATTCACCGCCCAGAGCAACGAGAAATAATGTGTCTTGTTCAAGGACACAATGTGCTGCCGGAAATCGAACTCACGTCCTTACGTAAAAACGCTAACCAGTAACCCACGCACATTCACAAACATACTGCATCAACAGCGGAGATTCTGCAAGCATGGTCGCACAATTTGCATACAATACTACTGGTAAGAATGTATGTCATGGCAGCCGTACTAAATACAAAGTAAGACATACATATAATAAGACCTTTCAAAAAAGGTACTGCTGGTGGGTCTTCTGTTAAATAACAGTGAAGTTGAAAGATAACTGATCATTTCCCCTGGGAGAAAACAAAACGAAAATGATGTGCAGTTTTCGAATTGAGTTACTTAAAGATGATCATATTTGTTATAATTTTGAGGAAAACGAAACATTTATGTCGAGCTACAGCTAAAAAATTATTGTTTCGTTAACTTGGTCAAACATTCATACTTGTACCTGCTATCATAAGTGCACTTCGCTATATAACAATATATATTGATTAAAACTTCGAAACGGCAGTATATTCCAAAAAATAAATAGTGTTCCAAGAAAGAATAAAGCAAACTGACGCACATCATCCAAATCCTATTAACTAGTAATATTAAATCTTCCAATATGTCTACATATGACTTTAATATAAACTAGACGCTACTCCACAGCCCTAATTTACGCAGAGTTTTGTCGATTATATAAACCCCATTGCTTCACGGCTACACTCGTGAGTATAAAATGTAAATTTTACGTAAGCAGAATTTGAACTCGGAACGAAAACACCTGTAACTAAATACCATCAGTTCAAAAATCGCTGAAATTGTCTTGAATTAATCAAATATTTCTCACTTTCTTTGATACATCGAAAATGAATTTAAGTGTATCCTAACGGAAAAATTATAAACATATAATTATATTGATTTCATCATCTGTAGACCCAACAGCTAGTTTTATTATATGAGAGAAACACTATCAGATTCACGCTTTTCTGCGGCCATTTAGCGTCGCCAGTGATGATAAATGTCTACAATTATGAATCTAATATATTTTCTGATTGATAGCAGTGGATAATAAATAAATAAATAACTAAATATTGTTAATGTTTATTTAAGTGATGCTCTCCAGTGACATGGCACATTCATTTTACAACATTCTTAATTGAAATGTCAAATTAATTGAAATAACGAATTAACACAATATATAAATCTTTCCGCCCAGTCTGATGTTTTAACATACGGAAGATTTTTTCACTTCGGATACGTTTATTTTTTTTTTCGAATTTTTCTTTTTGATATTGAAAGAAGATATCAGCTATAAATTATGCATTTTTTTTAATCAGTTGGAATTTGTGTGTATGTTTTTTTCAATCTATATAGGCGGTTAATATATTCAACACCCTATTTACAAGTGATTTGTTGTTTATGTTGTTGCTGTTGTTATATTTGTTGTGTTGGTGGTTTTTGATGTTTAGCCTCAAGTCCGACCTGAACGAGCAAGCCTATGCTTGAAGCTTTTCAGTCAAGATGTTCCCATCATTTTCTTTCATCCACTGTCGGCCCGTGACTACGTTATCAAAGCTGTCAGCCTTCAAGACGAACAGCGTATGATTTTAGAAGAGTATAGTAGCTATATCTAATAAGCTGTTTGATTAAATAGGAAACTATTGTGGAATAAATGTTTAAAATTCTGAGAAAACTGGTGATGGCTTTTGTGGCAAAATAGTGAACCGACGCGATTGAATGATGAAATAAACGTTATTCAACATATAATAAGATGTACTACAATGTTTGATGAATTTATTCTTTCAATTTTATTTAACATCATGTGTTTTTCAAGCTGACTAACTTCTTACAAAGAACACTAAACACCCTGAATATTACGAGTTCACGACTGAGACTATACGTGTTGTTCCAAACAGCTAGAAATAGGAAACTTAATTTATATAAAAGAAAAATGACCTAGTGAGATATTGGACAATGGCTTTCCTAATATGCAAAGAAAAATAGAGAAAGACATGTTAAACAAGCCTGAAATGATTTCTATGATAATAGTTAGATAAGCAGGATCAGGGATTTCAGCAAGCCTTGCTACGAGCAGCTGTTTCCATATGATCTGGTTGAATCCGCAAGCATGAACACCCAACCTCATCTTGCTCGGGTTCTAGCGCTAGGTCTCCAGGCATTTTGCACATAAAATCTATTCAGAGAATAGAATTGTTTACAGTAGTCTTTCTTTTCTTATTTCCGTATAATCTTTCTACCTCATTTACTAACTTCCAGTAAAGGTGACAGTCAAGTTTGCAATTTTCAACTGCAGTTGAAAATTGCAAACTTGACTGTCACCACACATTATGAACCTGAAGATTGCGAAAGCATAAAAGTACTTGTTCAATCAACACTTAACATTTAATATTCTATCATACTATTTCATTATAATACCATTATACATTTTAAAGGATTGTAAATAAAACGAGTAAATCAGACAAAGTTGGAATTCCTCTTATTAATATAATCTTCTATACACAATCATTCACAGCCGTGTATATTTATCTCTCTATCTCTCTCTATATATATATATGAAGGCTGCCCCCTCGTTATTGAGTATGGCCATTGCACAATATACCATTATTAGTAATTATTAATTCTATCGTGCAATGCCTGTGCGTGAAGATGTTTTTTAAAATGAGGAAATAATGTGCACTGAGCCAATCCCACTCTCTGAGTGACAGTATCTATAACCAGAAAAGAATAAAATATCAACATCGTCGGTAACTACTGAGTCTCAGCTTTTATATCGGAGTTATCCTAGTTTCCTGAGTTGCCTTCTCCTAGAAGAATGCCCTGACAAATGCTAGGGGTGCTTTACTCCCAATGGTTTAACCACGCGATCGGGTGTCCAGCCCGACTATTTCTATGTCCCCGTGTATATTCATACACATGCACCCATGTATATTCATATACATACATATGTACATGTGTATATACATATTTACATACATTTGGATTGCGGTTGACTGTTATGAGTTCTTCCGCCCCTTGTCAGGTTTCGTTTTTTGTCCTGCAAGGTATCCAACATCACACGCCTCACCAAGTAAACATGGTGGGGATGCCTGTTTAGTAACCGACGACCCGACTATGCGATAGCTTGTACTGGATTACATGTTACCAATAGCATTCATACATACATACATATTAGAAAATAATTTAGATCATTATTTATATATATCTAGTGTCTAAACATAACGGTCCTTTTCAGTTTTGACGTTATCCTCATTAGCATATTCATCCCGAGTTTTGAACATTTTTTCACTATCTGCTTTGAACTCATAACATTAAATCCATATGTCGATATGTCACTATCTTTAAATCAAATATTGTATTTTATCTGATGATAGCGTACCAAAATAATGGTACCCTGGCAATATCTTAAATAAAATAAATATGGTTTTATAAAGATATTTTCCATTTATTAATATTAGTGATATATATATATGTAATTCGTATTCTTAGGTTGTTTTGTAAGCTCCCTTATCTAAAAACGTGTGTGGAAACATATTTTATACGTTCGGAGGGTCATGCTACCAATAAAAATGCATGCATCTGTTGGTTTTCACTTGAATTTATTATACATTTCCGGCTGGTTGGTTGGTTCATTAACCGGATGGGTTTTTTCTTATATATTGCCAAATCTCTCTCAACATACATTATGTGACCTCCTCAATGACTAGTTTTTATTTTGTGCCTCTCCTTTGTTCTGTACTACACTATCTTGGTGACCCACCCAAAGTATAACAATATATATATATATATATTGTTATATTGTTATATTGTTATATTTATATATATGTATATTTATGTATATATATGCATATATATATATATATATATATATATATATATATATATATATATATATTCATATATATATACATATATGCATATATATATATATATATATCATCATCATCATCATCAGGTTGAGCTTGCTACTCACAAGTGCTACTGGTAACATGTAACCCAGTAAAACCTGTCGCATGGTCGGCTAGTCTGCGACTAAACCGGCAAACCCATCAAGTTTACTTGGTGAGGAGGGTGATTTTGGACATCCTGCAGGACAAAAACAAAACCCGACAAAGGTCGGAAGAACTCATAAGAGTCAACAGCCATCCAAACATTGTGTAAATGTGTATATAGTGTATATATATATATATATATATATATATATATATATATATATATATATATGTGGTAGCCTTAGTCGGCAATCTGTCTAGGAGAGGGACCACTCCGATTTCAAAGCCGACAGAGCTCTTTGGATTTGATAGGCAATCTGTCAAACCAGTCCTGACTGGGTTAAACGACGACATTGGTAAGAAGGATGTCGTATCAGTAGATAAGGCAATGATCAAGTAACGGTGAATTTGGTTCATACTACTAGTGGCAAGCCGATCATATCAACTACTGTTGGATGTTTCGGTGAGGCACGACCGCTCTAATACAGAGTACTTGTATGGAGTAGTGACCGCAAGTATATATCCATCTATTGAAAGCTAAATATGACACAAATCCTTCGATATATATATATATATATATATATATATATATATATATATATATATACATATGAGTATGTATATGTACATACGTATATGTGTACAGTGCACAGTAGTATGTATATATATATATACATACATTCACATATATATATATATGTACGAATGGGCTTACCGAATGTTTATTATAATGTTCTGTTTGTTTGTAAACAAACAGCCGTAAATTTCGTTTCATTATTTTACATCTATATATATCTATATATATGTGTGTACAGTATACATATATAGCTCACACACACACAAAACCATATCGCTAGTTCCATACATATAGTTGCTCCAATTTATCATGATTTCTATACTAATACAAATGTAAATTTTCAGTTAGGAATATCATAAAGAGTTCTAAACTTTGAATATAAACCAGTACAACTTTGCTGAAAGAGTATTTTATGGATATGAATTCACAACAAATCTGTCAAAACTTGTTTCAAGACGTCGAAAACAAATAAGAAAATAAATAGAATTATATCTTTTGGCATATAAATTTACATTTCCCTGAATACATCCTGATAATGGTCTCTATATGTTCATGCTATAAAAGAGAGCTTAGTTTGAACGTACTGTAATTTGCAAAATGGCTGTCGAATGAGATTTCTATGGAAATACATACGATATACTTAGACAGATGTTTTCAGATTAAATCCCTGTGACGTATATATATATATATATGTATATATATTGTATTTAACTGCTAAACTAATACTTCCATCATTTTTATTATTAATAAAATTTATATTTATTTTATTTATTTAAATATTTCTCTAATTCTTTGTAAAAAATTATGCGACACTGGTTTTTTTTCCACAAAAAAATCTGTGTACACATGAAACTAATCTAATTAAATTTGTATCATGCAACAACCTACTTTTGATTAACATATCCTCTCCTCTGATATTCAATTTTAATTGTAAATCAATATAGAGGTTAGGCTGAGATTCGCAAAGAAATTTGAATGTATATACATTGCTTCAAGGCACTTTTCATGTGTATAATAAAAAATGTTAACAGCAAAAATAATCTACGTCTCCAACAAAAGATACATCATCACCAACAGCAAAAACAAAATAATTTCCATACGAAAACATTTTCTCACTGTCATGAAAGAAATTTTACTCAGATAAAAGTTTTTATTTTTTTAAATTTTAGTCACCTACTAGGAATAATTTTAATAATTATTATGGAAACTTATTGATGCTGAAGAGCAAAACGTAAGCTCTTCTCTACTCAAGATCACGATGTACATTTTATTCCTGTTTGCAGCTAATATCCAGACACGTCACTGAAGCTATGATTAGTCATGGTCATCACAAAACTGTGTTACATTTCCTGTGGTTCAGATATTTGTGTCGCACCTTGGAGAAGTACATTCTACTCAAAGCTGGAATGAATATAATACAGGAGTGGTATTTGGTAAATAAAAGTTTTCGGAAAACGATTTATACTTAACAAATGCCTGCCTCTCAGTTTTAATAAATTGCTTTTCTTTGAAATATTTCTATGACATGGGTGGCACCAACACGATTTTTTCGCCTAGCCAAGGGCTTAGCTTTCTTTCTGTCAATGCGGCAGTGAAGAAAAAATGAAAAGGCTGTGCTGCTTCAGTACACGTGAAGCTTGTTTAGATTAAATCATAGTGCTTGAAACATTTTAAATGAAGAAAGGCATTTCATTT
>OZ024742.1:154117139-154129639 GCA_964016885.1 Eledone cirrhosa | reverse complement strand
ACTGTCGTTGTACATAGACATTGAGAGGTTCAAACGAAACACTAATACAATATATTCAGATAGAAACATGATCTGATATTAACCAGAAATAATAATGTGAGAAATCAAGGTTAAATGACAGATCATAACAAAGAAGTTGGGCTGTTTATTATCTGCATGAAAATAATGTCGTACTAATATTTGTCTATGATCCGTTACATCATTTCAGATGACTTTATCATCTCTAATTCTAACATTACATCTTATTAACAACACATGATTATATAATATCTCATAGTCGTTAGATTTTAATCTTATCTTTTTCTCAACGGGGCACTTCAAATGTATTTATGACTTTAATACCTATGTAATTTAGAAATAATATCTCGAGTAAATTTCCAGACATATATATATGTATATTTATATATATAATGATGTGAGTGTTCCTACAGCAAAGGAAGCAATTCACTTTATCATTCTATTATAATATATCACACCACTGGAAATTATTTTCTGCACAATTATATTAACATCTTTGTGGCGAGATGTTATATTTGACTAAATCATACAAAAGAAAATTGTTATAAAGCTTAGCGGCGAAAAAGCATTTATTTTTCTCGAGGAACAGGCTCTCTAACAACAAAATACTTGAAACTATTCAGTTTCCATGTGATAATTGCTTCAACTATGCCTTTGTTTTTTTTGTTTTTTTTAATATAATACTAAATAAAATTATGTGATATTGAGTTTAATTGTGTTCTTATTCTCTTAATATTTAACTGTATCTTTACCACCAGGCTAGGACTGAGAAAGTAGAATGAGGTACCAGATGTAACAATCACGTCATTTTGCAAGCAACGTTTATCTAGAGATATCTTATCCAATATACGTTTCGTTTACGATGGAGATGTGGCGTCTATTTGACGCAGTTCGAGAAATTCTATAGAATCGTATATATTGTATTGAAAGGCTCCATTCATATCACTTTTCTGTCCATACTCAGGTATGCAATTAATGTGCTGTCAAGGTATTGAATATTACGAGGCACCTGCTTTGTGGTTCAGTCCTGAATAGGGAACGGGATATTTATTTTAAAAAGAATCTTATATTTTATTGTATTAAGCCGTCTTATATTCATTGCTGTACAATATATTCATCCTTGTGAGGAAAATACAAAATTCCTCGTAATTTATTGAATTTATTAAGGTTAAATAGATAAATTCTGTCCCCGGTAGATTGATATAAATTTCTGATTAGAAAATGTATATTAAGCTATAAAGCATATTTGAGATAAAATTATTTCGTTCTAGATGCCATAACATGTTTTTATGAACACTTAATATTACATTTTATTTCAAGGATATAATCTAATATCATTCGTCACCATTTGCCCTGGAAATTAACTGATCTGATATCTGACCAAAGAATCTTGTGCATGAAATCCACATGTGTATTTGTTGTATGGACATTCTTTAAATGTAATTATGTAACAGTGCAAATATTTAATCTTAATTACTAATTTGTTATTATGCTTGAAAGGAGTAACGAGAATTATTTCGTTTAGTATTATTCTGTTTTAAATAAGAGGTGTGCCTAATTATTATCATGTCGTGTTAAAGGGCGCTGGAATGGCAGTATTTATAGAGGGTCAGACGCCATGCTTTGACGCATAGAGTTACGGCCCTTTCCATCCTCAGTTCAAATCCCGCAGAGGTTAACTTTACCTTTCATCCATACGTGGGTCGATAAAATAAATTACCAGTAATGCACTGAATAATTTCTGCCCTTGTGCCAAATGCAGAAACAATTATTATGTGGCGTTTTTATTTATAATGAATGGATTGTTCTACAGAATATGTTCTATGCTAACGGTATCTACAAATGAAAATATTAAATAAAGATTCAAATGTGTAACAAAGTCAATATGTGAGTTATCACACTTTTAACTAGATATTAACATGCTATTTAAGTGTAGAGGCATTATATATATATATATATATATATATATATATATATATATATATATATATATATATATATATATACATTATAAATGTGTGTGTGTGAGTGTGTGTCCGTGTTGAGTGGCATAAAACAAACATTCATGTTTGAAAATCATAATGCCGGCAGTCTCAGACATTATATCGAAATAACCAGCTGCGATTGTAACTTTATTCATTATTGCTTTTATATTAGAGTGTTAAAATCACCAAATAAGTTTCAGTTAACTCTTCCTTTGAAAAAAAATCTCTATATCTAAAGTCTTATTTTTATACATTTATATTATGTTTTATTCATGTTCAAAGTGAAGAGACTCAAACCTACACTTCAATTGCAGCCCGGACACCACACTTCAAACTACAAAATAAAGGCCACATGGATGATATCTACTAATATCTTTAAAAAGCACGTGGTAAATACCATTGTAAATGTCATTGATGTTACAATTTCATATCACACTTTTGGCCATGTATCAGTTGAAAATCGTTATTAAGAGCAAAAAAAAAAAATTATCGTTTACATCCACTCTGAATTTTGTGATCTTTGATGGTAATGAGTATTGATTTTGTATGAGGACATACTTTGTCTTGGGCAGGGCACTTTGTTTCACGTTGCAGCGATTTGCCTACACCGGTACTGGGATCATTTCAATGAGACTTCCCAGCATCAGTATCGTGAACAGCTAAGATATTTACGAAGCACCTGCTCCAGCTTTACATCATTCTGCTTTTCCTTTATTATACAGTGACTTACCTTCTGGAGAATATTAAGATCGTGCCTATATACAAATGCATGGCGAAACAGAGCTGACACTATCCAAGTATGTTATTTACTTTATTGTGTTGTATCAGATGAAAGAATGGTATTTAACTAATGTATTGGTACGCGATGGAGCCCATACACAGCCCCGGCGGACAGAATGGAGATGGTGTTTCCCCGGATGACGGCAACAGAGACGCGCTGGAAAAGCCACTCCAACTCGCGGGGCTCACACCTGCGGCTGGCCAGCTCAGCGCCTATGGTGGTGAGTAAGGAGGTAGCTCAGCAGCCGAAGGCACCAGAATTTCCACTGCCAGGGGAACGACTGCAAACCTGTCGGAGAGCGACCGGTATTTGCGGAGTTTGCCCCCCTCAGCCCGACGTGCAGCAGAACCTGGATCAGTCGCAGACTGCAACAAGTTGCGGCTGCAGAAAGTGTCGGTGCAAGTGGCATCCCAGACGAGGGGTTTGCCACCGCGGAACGGGAAGATGGTCATGCCATCTGGCCTTTTGCCTTCCTCTCGATCCAGCCCCACCGGCTCTAGCTAGGAAGGGAAGCCTGCAGCGTCGAAGCCATGCTTAATGACCTCGTTGAGGGCAGTATGGCGTCGAATGCGGCCGGCACTGTGGCGACAGGAAAGCGTGTGGAGGCTGAAAGAGTCCACGGTGGAACCGTAGCGATATTGGTGTGGCTGGCAGATCCGGAGGCCGAGCCTCAGGGAAACGCCGATTCGCAGGCTATGGTTGTCTAGCTGCGTGCCAGTGGAGAGGGAGGGCAGAACATGGAGCCAGGCACCACTTTGGGATTTGGAGGCCGCACAAAAACAAGCAAGGCGGTGCTGGTCGAGCTGGCGCGTGAGCCTGTCTGAGGCCAGGCTGCACTGGATGGCATCCCGAGTGCGTTGGCGTGACTCGACGCCAGCAGGGGCAGAAGGAGGAGGGACGTCTCAGAACACCAACGTAGGATGCAGCAACGTCGGCAACGGAATAATTGTGACGTATCTCGCCTCTACATCACCCTCTGATATATGAAAGAAAAGGGCAGTGTTTTCCTGAGGGATTCGGTGAAATATTTAACGTCCATAAGTGCATGCATGAGGTTTGTGATCCGATTTGCGCTGAGGGTGGTAGAGAGAAACCCTATGGTTGCAAAAGTCGTTTATATGTTAGATGTTATAGTTTCAAAAGTATGTGCGTCACGAAAAAAGACTCTAAATATGTGAGGCCGTTAAGCGCGCAAGGAACAAAACAAAGCATATATAACGAGTGAGTAAAATTGTAGATCCTCACACGCACAGACACTCATATATATATATATAAACTGACAACAACTCTCGATCACCTTCGAGTCAAAAACCTTTTTCCTGTTTTTTAATCAGATTACTCTCATTATAGGCTCTTTGATTGTGTTTACCAGTATTCATTTATTATATATATATTATGTAATATACACCAGATGATGTCACCATGACTTTACATAACCTGGCCACTGAAATGTACCTAGTGTTTGCTGAAATAAATCTTTGAAGGAATTTCCCGAGTCCGGCCTTCTGTCATTTTACTCTATGATAATAATTATATCTATCTATCTATCTATCTATCTATATATATATATATATATATATATATATATATATATATATATATATATATATATATAAACAAGGTTTAGTAAATAATGAAAAAGTTTCAAAATAAATTTTAAAAAATTGACTTTACCTACTATAGTTACCTTTACCGATCGGTTTCGAATCCCAAAAATAAAACGTAGGCCATACGGCCCTCGTTACAAAGAGAGATTCTCGTCAGAAGGTTCTTTTCATTCAAAGAATATAAAATTCCTGAATTTAAATCACAAACTAGCGCTATCAAAGACTGTTCCTGGGATGAGAGTGGATGATGTAGAACAGGTTTATCAAGGGCCGTAGTAAAGATAGAGGCAAAAGGAGGTAGGTCGAACTAGCCACCGCTGTTATCAGCAGCAGTCGGAATGACCCGGTTTGTTCTCAACGTATGTGGAGGTAGTAGTAATATGAAATACGTCCTTTCACGCACAAGGCGCCAAGGTACGCATGTATTGTCCAACCAAGTGCCAGTGTGGTTCAATGGCGGGTTAATAAATTAACGAGCCAGAACAAATATAAACAAGGTTTAGTAAATAATGAAAAAGTTTCAAAATAAATTTTTAAAAATTGACTTTACCTACTATAGTTACCTTTACCGATCGGTTTCGAATCCCAAAAATAAAACGTAGGCCATACGGCCCTCGTTACAAAGAGAGATTCTCGTCAGAAGGTTCTTTTCATTCAAAGAATATAAAATTCCTGAATTTAAATCACAAACTAGCGCTATCAAAGACTGTTCCTGGGATGAGAGTGGATGATGTAGAACAGGTTTATCAAGGGCCGTAGTAAAGATAGAGGCAAAAGGAGGTAGGTCGAACTAGCCACCGCTGTTATCAGCAGCAGTCGGAATGACCCGGTTTGTTCTCAACGTATGTGGAGGTAGTAGTAATATGAAATACGTCCTTTCACGCACAAGGCGCCAAGGTACGCATGTATTGTCCAACCAAGTGCCAGTGTGGTTCAATGGCGGGTTAATAAATTAACGAGCCAGAACAAATATAAACAAGGTTTAGTAAATAATGAAAAAGTTTCAAAATAAATTTTAAAAAATTGACTTTACCTACTATAGTTACCTTTACCGATCGGTTTCGAATCCCAAAAATAAAACGTAGGCCATACGGCCCTCGTTACAAAGAGAGATTCTCGTCAGAAGGTTCTTTTCATTCAAAGAATATAAAATTCCTGAATTTAAATCACAAACTAGCGCTATCAAACTAGCGCTACCTTGTTTATATTTGTTCTGGCTCGTTAATTTATTAACCCGCCATTGAACCACACTGGCACTTGGTTGGACAATACATGCGCACCTTGGCGCCTTGTGCGTGAAAGGACGTATTTCATATATATATATATATATATATATATATATATACTTATAGGCTCACGTGTATACTCACTCATTTATATGAAATAAGTTATTTCCTTCGTCATTTTTCTTTATCTCAGCAAGATGGCAAACAAAAATTACACATCTCATATAACAACAGGTTGTACAGAGACACAAGTTAGTGATCAAGACGATTGTTCCCGTTGTTTGATCAACGTAACTGTCTACTCGTGATATTAATGTACACAATAGTTCTCAGAGAAATTCATTGTCTCGCAGTATGGGACGTGTTAGGCTTTTAATGTATGAATATATTTCATTTTTATCTGACGAATAGACTGGGTAAACGTGAATTAAATTGATTGGCGCAAGGACTTGAAGCAATGCCGGGAATCTAACTTATGAACTTGTAATCTTGATTTCTGTAGCATAAAAATAAACATAGCCTGTATAAAAACTGTAGTTATACATAATGGTTTCTTATATAGGCACAAGTCCAGCAACTTTTGGGGAGGTGAAAGTCGATTACATCGGCCCCGGTGCGTGACTGGTACTTTATTTTATCGACCCTCATTAGGATGAAAGGCAAAGTTAACCTCGGCGGGATTTGACCTCAGATCATAAAGAGACGTAACTCTATGCTGTAAAGCATGGTGTCCGACCCTCTACCGATACTGCCAATCCACCGCCCTCACGGTAGTTATACATAATATTACCGTGTATTATCTAGGAAGACGCGTGGCTTAGAGGTTAGAAAGTTGTATTTGCAATCGTGAGGATGTGATTTCGATTCGTAGACCGAGTGATGCGTTGTCTTCTTGAACAACACACTTTATTTCACCTTGCTCCTTCTGTCTGGATTTGCGACCGTCAGATAATATTAGCAATTGGAAAGACCAACGGGAGCATCGTTTCTTCGGTCAAATTTGACGCGGTCAACCCCAACTCGTTAAGCAAATGAGGTCTGGGATGCTGTCGATTACTTACAGATTCAGTTGCTGGTTGATCCAAGTGATATTTTTTCTCTTATGAAATGATCCATTCTGCTTCGAATAAACATTTGAACAATCGCAGATAGTTTTATTTCCGGGTCCGTATATCACGCCATTATTTTTAAGGTGGATTGGCAGTATCGGTAGAGGGTCAGAAGTCCTGCTTTGCAGCAAAGAGTTACAGCTCTTTATGCTCTGAGCTCAAATCCCGCCGATGTTAACTTTGCCCTTCATCCTTACGGGATCGACAAAATAAAGTATCAGTAATACACTGGGATAAATGCTGGCCTCGTGCCAAACGTAGAAACAATTATTTTAAATATATCTGGCCATCTATGCTTACTGGTAGGCTGGTATAATTATTACGTCTCACAATAGGTAAGTATGTTAAGTACGATACATTTAGGTAAATAAACAACATAGAAGTCTGATTGACGTTTGCAGATGTACACAGCAACATATCTAGTAATAGAGTGAGGATGTAGTGCAAAAAATAAATATTACTGTCAGTGTCATATTGTCACAAATAAAATATTAAAAAATCCGATCAGAAACATTGATGCATTAGGCTCAGTCTTATCACGTGGTTCATTTGAGCAAATGGCTTCTTGTAGTGTCTCGTGTTGACTAAATCGTCGATCCTCTTGACATTATATATATTAGAACCTTACTTCTCTTTTCTTATATATATATATATCAATATATATATATATATATATATATATATATATATATATATATATATATATATATATATATATATATATATATATATATATACTCCAGGTCAGGTTGTACTCCAGGTCAGGTTGTAATCGATATTCTTTTTTCTATAATTATTAATTGTTTCAGCCAAGGATGTTGTATTAGCTAATGCGGTATTTTTAAAACTGTTTGTGGGTATTAAATATTACTTTAAATTAGTTAGACGTAGCTCCTATATATGAATAAGTTGAGTCCTTAGTGCTAATTTTACATTTATATACTATGTTATTAATAAGACAATTTCCCTTTAATGGGCAATTTATTTTGTTTCTACAGTTACAACCATTCGTGAATATTATATCAGGGGAGTTAATCAAATTTGGTGTGGAATTTACTCTACTTGATATATGTGAAGGAGATGGTGGTTTGTTGCAGTTTATTTTAGTATTATGGTTGGTTTTAAGTGTTGGTGGTACATTCGTGGTTTTTTGTACTTTTATATGCATTGTACGCACTTATATTTTCTTGTATATTTTTGGTAGTGGAGTAGGAACATTTGACAGTTGATCTATTTAAAATTTGATGGCATTTATGGTTTGGCTGAGGTTTTTCACTAGGATAGTAAACATTTTTTAGGGATATTATCTTTAATTTGTAGATTAAATGGAGCATTATACCAAGTAACTCGTCTATTACGGTTTCGATGTTATTTTTTATATTTATACGAAGTATCTGGATGTTAACTTCGAGAGAGAATTTATTATATATTGGTTTAGTTAGATTAACTTAGGTGTTTTAGTCTGATTATTAGGAATTTTGTTAGTAATGTTATTAACGTATATTGCAGTATTATGATGAATGGTTTTTTGAAAGTTATTATATTTTATGTGAGAAGAGGTAGAGAAATTAAGATTTAGGTTGTTATTTTTGGGTGTAGCGTGAGTGGCATTTAGGTGTGTGTTTTCATTTGGTGTTTGATGGTAATATGGGTTGTATGTTTGAAGTATTATTGGTGCAAGATATATAGACTAATTTGTTTTTGTGGCCGCTTCTAGCTAAAGCTTCGTTTAAAAAGGGCGCATTTTTATCGAATTCATCCTGTTTAGATGAAAAGTTAGAAATTCTGAGTGATATATATTATGTTAGGTTTTTAAGGATAGATCTATGGTCATTGGATTGTGAGTGTATGTAACGTAAGTTTTGGTTAGGTTTATGGTAAGGTTGTTAGATACCTGTAGATAAGTGTAAAGTTATATCTAGCAAATTAACTAGTTTACTGGTGTTTTCAAATCTATTTGAGACTATAATAGTCTTTGAGGAAAGTTCTAATAATTTTTTTTTTCAATTTCTTATAGGCTAAGGTTAGTGGAAAGAAGAGGACAGTCATCACGATATAAACCACCTTTAAGGTGGGGAAGAGAAGAATTTATGTTAAATAGAATAAAGAGGCCCACAGAATCGGTAATTTGGGCAGAATTACTAGAGCCCATAGTAATGTCGAATAGATTACTATATGTATTTCTGGTCCAGTATTCCTTCTGAAATTCAAGTAGTGTTTGTCTAGTACAATGCATATAACAGTAAAAAAAACATGAATATACCACCAACACATCAAACCAACCATAATACTAAAATAAACCGCAACAAACCACCATCTCCTTCACATCTAACAAGTCGAGTAAATTCCACAGCAAATTTGACTAACTCGCCTGATATAATATTCACGAATGGTTGTAACTGTAGAAACAAAAGAAATTGCCCATTAAAGGGAAATTGTCTTATTAATAACAGTATATAAATGTAAAATTGGCACTAAGGACTCAACTTATTCATATATAGGAGCTACGTCTAACCAATTTAAAGTAAGATTTAATACCCACAAACATAGTTTTAAAAATGCCGCATTATCTAATACAAGATCATTGGCTTAAACGATTAATCATTATAGAAAAAAGAATATCGATTACAACCTGACCTGGAGTGTGCTCAAAAAGGCCACCCCTTATCAAAATAACAGATATGAGTGTAGATTATGCTCCCAGGAACTTTTTGAATTAATGAAATCTAAGGATATCCTATTAAATAAGCGACAAGAATTAATTATATCTTGCAAGCATAGAATTAGAAGAACTTTCAAATATTACAAACCTAATTAATATACACCTTACACTTATATTTTACATATTATTATAATTAGTTTTTTTTAAATTTAGTTAACCTATAATTAGTACTTTACTACAGAGAACTTCATAATTTTATTTCACTCTTACAGCTTTTTTTTCCTAAAATTAATACCTAAAAGTATACTTATAAATTAATTTAATTTCCTGTTATGAATCTAGATTCCTTGTAGTCTATATAAGATTGGTATTTCTCATTAGTACATGTATCCCAACATTTTATTTTCCTTCGTTTTTAACAACATTTCTTAATAACATATAATTCTTGTTGATAACTTCCATATGAATTAATATAAATGTACCCCTATAAGTATACCTATCAATGAATTTAATTTCTTGTTATAGATCTAAATTCCTTGTGTTTTAAATAAGATTGGTATTTCTCACTAACACCTTTACCCTAAAATCTTATTCTCCTTCGGTTTTAACATTAACATTATTCTTTAATAACATCAAATTTTCGTGTACCCTCCACCAGCTTGACCTCTTTTCATTACCAAAGTATTCTTTTCATTCAAAGTATTCTTTCCATTTAAAACTTAAGTTTGCATTCCTCTACCCCTAAATTAAATTACTACTACCACTATTTTATTCACTTGACCTCTTACTACTTTTCTATTGGTCAGTTCAAAACCTGTTCCCATTATATTAAAACTTTGTTGTTTTTTTTCAATAAACAATTATCCTTATTTCTGTAGACAGCATATATATGTGAAGGTATGTATATTTCCTGTGTTAGTTTGTAAAATGTTTACATAGATCTATATGATATACCAACACACATATATATCCTAGAAACGATCGTAAAATGATAATTTTTTTAATATAAGGAATTTGTTCTTTGTTTTTATTCATTGTTTTTATTAATTTATCTTAATTCTGTTTTCCTGTGATTTTCATCGAAATTTTTGAATGTATCTCCTCTTTTCGTGATATTTGGATTACATTGAGTTCTTCACACGCATTGGATACTACCGTATATTTTGGTAGATTTATCTACATATATATATATATATATATATATATATATATATATATATGTGTGTGTGTGTATGTATATATACTATACATACTATACACACACACACACACACATATATATATATATATATATATATATATATATATATATATATATATATGTGTGTGTGTCTGTGTGTGTGTGTGTGTGTATAGTATGTATAGTATATTAGGCAATATACCATATGTTTAATTAAAAACATTTAGAAGACTATACAGTTTTAAAGAAGTGACTATGTCACTTACTTCTTTTCGGCGAAAGAAAGGAGAGAAGCTGAATATCTGTTTCGCGCTGTTTGGCTTTCATCAGAGCCATATACACCCCTGCTTTCGCCGAAAATTATAGAAGCTGGATTCTTATAGAATTCCAGTAATAATCAGGGGCTGATTATACAGAGCAATTGCCGGTCCAGCAAAAATTAGGTCATTAGGATTGGTGAAATATACCGTAGAAGACTCTACGCTATCACTTTTAAAGTAGTGACAATGTTACTCCTGATAATTATTGGGATTCTATAAGAATCCAACTTCTATAATAGTTTGAAGAGTAACGACACCATCCTCAGTATCAGATAGGTCTCAATTAGCACTTCTCCTAAAGTTCTATGGGGGTGGGTTGAAATCATCGAAGGATGAACGATGTCGGATTATTGTAATTAATTTCATGTATGCTTTACCTTTATCAGTTCATTTTTTGTGTTCCTATTCTGATATAAACAGAGTCTACACATACAATTACCGCACGCGCACACACGCAAACACACATGCATATATATATATATATATATATATATATATCTTTGAGCTAATTAATTGTAAAAGACTGTTTGAGTTTATAACTCTATATATAGTATATATATATATATATATATATATATATGTGCTTGTGTGTATATATATATATATATATATATATCACATATATCTACATGTAAATAAATGTTTATGTTTGTATGTCTAAGTATGTTTTCTTGCCAAGATGTTTTGGTAAATCAATGTATGCTTACGTCTGTGCATCAGGGTTATATGACCATTCTCTTTATATGAATTGAACTTTTGACAGGATTGTTTAAAATATGCAAATATATTCGTTCTGAAATAAATTTATTAATGTTTTCGAATATCAAACCTTTGTTAGATATTCAGTGAAATAAAGTTTAATATGTCTAGAAATTGTTTCATATTATATATCAACATTTCTATAGAATGTTTCATATCATATAGTAAAGTTTTTAATTATATTGCATATACTGTAAAAATTAAATTATTTCCAAGATATTTAACACAATTAAAACAAAGTATGGCAATATGTATAAATGTTCAATGGGATATGTATGTTTTTATGTATTTCACTGTTTATTTCAGTGTCTGTATGTATTATTACATGGGGAGAATGGTATATAATTTATAATATATTGGAATTGAATTCTATTCATGTATATATATATATATGTGTGTGTGTGGGTGGGTGTATGTATGTATGTGTGTGTGTGTGGGTGGGTGTATGTGTGTATGTGTGTGTGCGTGTGTGTAAATTTACAAGGATGAAATGTTTAATTTACATACAAATAAACGAATGCATATTTTTATAAACATTTAGCGAAAAATAAATTGTTCCGTGTTTTTACACACTTTTAATTGTCTTTTTATATGTTTGGTTGTGTAGTTGTATTGAATGGCATAGTACATTAATGGCATATATTTAAATATATGCTGCATACATTTGTTTATCTATGTATATGTGAGACATTACTTCTATGTTCAATGATTTCCCTACCCTGATGTTTTTAAACACACTGCATATAAAAAACCCTACTGAATATTTTTTTAATTTAATTTATCCTATTAATGGAGGCATACCGTAAGATTATCTAAACGATTTCTCTCAATGGAAGAAAGATTAAAATTTGCG
>OZ024742.1:154009639-154112139 GCA_964016885.1 Eledone cirrhosa | reverse complement strand
GTGCGTACAATGACTCACGTTCTATGCAAATTAGTCTACCCACTACTAATTTTCATAGAAAAAGCATATAACGATATGTGCTTTTACAATTCTCCAGAGAAGCCGGAAGATGGGTAAATATTGCTGATGAGATGTAATAACATCGAAACTAGTCCAATATTCCTGTCTGGCCCTCTGGAGAATGAGGAAATGTGTTTCCTTGAAAACTCGTATGACTCTAAAACCCGGTCCGCCTGTGTGGTTACATACAGACTAGCTGACACTCACTGTAAAGTGTCTAGTGAAAAGCTGAGTACATGTACATATGTATACATGTGTGTATTTATATGCATACTAATACTTCCGTATACATATGTAGATGTACACTTTAACTTAATTGTTTAAGCGTCAGTCATACAAAAGTGAGTTAGAAGCGAAACGAAATTTAATTTCGTTTCGTTATTTGTTTTTATCGTTTCCGCTGAACCGGTGCGTACAATGACTCACGTTCTATGCAAATTAGTCTACCCACTACTAATTTTCATAGAAAAAGCATATAACGATATGTGCTTTTACAATTCTCCAGAGAAGCCGGAAGATGGGTAAATATTGCTGATGAGATGTAATAACATCGAAACTAGTCCAATATTCCTGTCTGGCCCTCTGGAGAATGAGGAAATGTGTTTCCTTGAAAACTCGTATGACTCTAAAACCCGGTCCGCCTGTGTGGTTACATACAGACTAGCTGACACTCACTGTAAAGTGTCTAGTGAAAAGCTGAGTACATGTACATATGTATACATGTGTGTATTTATATGCATACTAATACTTCCGTATACATATGTAGATGTACACTTTAACTTAATTGTTTAAGCGTCAGTCATACAAAAGTGAGTTAGAAGCGAAACGAAATTTAATTTCGTTTCGTTATTTGTTTTTATCGTTTCCGCTGAACCGGTGCGTACAATGACTCACGTTCTATGCAAATTAGTCTACCCACTACTAATTTTCATAGAAAAAGCATATAACGATATGTGCTTTTACAATTCTCCAGAGAAGCCGGAAGATGGGTAAATATTGCTGATGAGATGTAATAACATCGAAACTAGTCCAATATTCCTGTCTGGCCCTCTGGAGAATGAGGAAATGTGTTTCCTTGAAAACTCGTATGACTCTAAAACCCGGTCCGCCTGTGTGGTTACATACAGACTAGCTGACACTCACTGTAAAGTGTCTAGTGAAAAGCTGAGTACATGTACATATGTATACATGTGTGTATTTATATGCATACTAATACTTCCGTATACATATGTAGATGTACACTTTAACTTAATTGTTTAAGCGTCAGTCATACAAAAGTGAGTTAGAAGCGAAACGAAATTTAATTTCGTTTCGTTATTTGTTTTTATATATATATATATATATATATATATATATATATAGTTATGTAATAAACAACATAAGGCAATTATTCCATTTACCAGAGGTTTCTTAAAAGCAAAAGATTTTGCATTTAATCCTCAGAATGAAAAAATCCTGGTCTCTTTATTGAATTTGGATTTTAAAAAACAAATATGCAATCTATATGAAAGTGAGGCTGGAGAAAGAAGAAGGAAAGAAAAAATTAAATAAAACCACACATGCAAACACACACACAAACACGCACACCCACACGCACACAAAAACATACATAGACACACACACATATATATAAATATATATATATATATATATATATATATATATATATATATATATATATATATATATATATATATATATAATACACTCATACATACACAGACATATATACACACATATATGTGTATATAAATACACACATACACATACATATACACATATATACATACGCACATAAATATCAACACATCCATACGTACACATACATATATACAACCACACACACATATATACACACATACATACATATAGAAACATAAATATATATATATATACATAATTATATATACATATATATATATATATATATATATATATATATATATATATATACATGTACAAGCATACACATACACAAACATAGCCATACACACATACATATACATACATACATGCACACACTGATACATATATACACACGTACATACATACACATACATAAATGCACTCCTCTACATATTCACACACGCAAATAATTATAAGAAAAAAATATATATAAAAAAATAAAAATATTATAGAGTTGACAGCGATACAAACAGCGGGTAGCTGAACAGACACGCGTGGTAAGTAATACACACAAATGCACGTATACATACGTACGTAATAGTGAATACATACACACACTCTCACACATAAATATTCATATATAAATACATAAACACATACATACACATACACAAATACATGCACAAACACGCACACACACACGTAACCCTTATGCACACACATATATACACACAAACATATCTATATACATATATATATATATATAAATATAAAATTACACACACACATATATATGCATACATACACACACACATACATAGCTATACGATTATACACATACAAATACGTACATATAATAAACACGCACAACCAAATACAAACACACACATACATACATATATATATATATATATATACATATATATATATATATATATACATACATACACACATGCATGTGTGTGTGTGTGTAAAACTCAGTCTTAGATAATTCATATGAACCTTACATATACATATATATAGTAATAAAGTAATAAGCAACATAAGGCAATTATTCCATTCACCAGTGGTTTCTTAAAAGCAAAAAAATTTAAAAGCTTCTAATGTAGGAAGGAAATTCCTTGAACACTTAGACAAACATTTTCCTCCTAATCATAGATATTATAATATATTTAATAGGAACGTAGTTAAGATCAGCTACTCTTGTTGCCCATCTATGAAGTCCAAAATCACCAGTTGAAACCATACGAGAACAAATCCAGGATGCAGTTGCAGGAAGCCGGATGAATGCTCATTGCAGGGTAAATGTAACACCAAATATGTTGTTTATGAGGCTAAAATAACACTGGTAATCAACAACCAGCCAGCCAGGAGTGAGCGATATGTCGGTATGACCCAGGACAGATTTTACTCACATGTCGCTTCTTTTAAGCACTCCGATAAACGAACATCAACGGCCCTCGCAAGTAAGATGTGTGAATTCAAGGATAGTAACATCCCGTACTCTATCGATTGGTCTATATTAGACCATTCGAGGGAGTACCAAAGGGACACAAACAATTGTCCTTTGTGTACCACAGAAAAATATAGGATTTTTTCTAGACTTGAGAGCCACCTCCGCTTGCCTTAACTCAAAGACTGAGATCTTCAGATCATGTCCTCATCTGAAATCGCATGTGATCTGTAACTGGATTGACACGCCTATGATAAATCAACCACCTTGAACTCCTTCTCCGCTCTTTACCACTGCTACGTTTTTTTTATTTTGCTGAATCTACGTTCTGTACTCTTGTATATATTTTTCTCCCTTATCTCCCCTTATATTTCACCTTTTCGTATGTCTTCCCCCCCCCCATATATTCTTTTTGCCTTGCCCTTCACATACCTATGTGTATGTGTATGTATATTTATGTGTATATACACACACACACACACACACACACACACATATATATATATATATATATATATATATATATATATGGGTGTGTATATATATGTATATGTAGATAGACCAGGGGTTTTTTTCATTCTGTAGATTGAAGGCACATTTTTTTGCTTTTAATTATTTTTGCTCTTAAGAAACCACTGGTGAATGGAATAATTGCCTTATGTTGCTTATTACTTTACTACTATATATATGTATATGTAAGGTTCATATGAATTATCTAAGACTGAGTTTTACACACACACACACATGTATGTGTGTATGTATGTATATATATATATATATATGTATATATACGTATGTGTGTGTGTGTTTGTATTTGGTTCTGCGTGTTTATGATATGTACGTATTTGTATGTGTATAATCGTATAGCTATGTATGTATATGTGTGTGTGTATGTATGCATATATATGTGTGTGTGTATTTTTATATTTTTATATATATATTAATATATATATGAATATATATATGTGTGTGTATCAGTGTTACGTGTGTGTGTGCGTGTTTGTGCATGTATTTGTGTATGTGTACGTATGTGTTTATGTATTTGTATATGAATATTTATGTGTGAGAGTGTGTGTATGTATTCATTATTTCGTACGTATGTATACGTGCATTTGTGTGTATTACTTACCACGCGTGTCTGTTCAGCTCCCCGCTGTTTGTATCGCTGTCAACTCTATAATATTTTTAATTTTTTTATATATATTTTTCTTATATTTATTTGCGTGTGTGAATATGTAGAGGAGTGCATTTATGTATGTGTATGTATGTACGTGTGTATATGTGTATGATTGTTTGCTTGTATGTATGTATGTATATGTATGTGTGTATGGCTATGTTTGTGTATGTGTATGCTTGTACATATATATATATATATATATATAAATCAGGAAAGAAGGTTTACATGGTTTGCTATACAAAAAAGTTTTTAATCACATAGCTTACATTTGTTTCACTGAACTGGTCTGTCTAGAGATCGCTATCCGCCTAATTTTGCGTCACTCGATCGCCAATACAGAATTATAACCAGTCAGATCTTCGGAGCATGCGAGAATGAAGAAAATACACAGGCAAGAAAAGAAAAGAAAATATGGAGTAGTTATGGCATTCAATTAGAACAATAACAACAACAATTATTACAACAATGCTATCAATAAACTATTTAAGGAGACCCTGACATTACTTAGGTGGGGGGTATATAATGTATCTAATGTTACGGCGTGAAAATCAGCTGTCATAAGGCAAAAAGTATCGTAGTGTGTATCAATTTTAAATTATAAAGATAAGCTAGTTTTTACAGTCTTTCTCTTCATCTTCAACAGTATACATGAGTGGGACCACTGTCAAAGCTCAATAGTTGTAGAGTTAATACAGAGGTTAACGAATTAATATACGCATATATCTACGCACACACACACACACACACATACACACACACACACACACACACACACACACACACACACACACACATATATAAATATATATACATATATGTGTACATAGACACATACATACACATCAATATACACTCGTACAAAAATATACATACATGCAAAGAGAAAAGCGTGCTAATTGTAGTTATGGCAAAAAGAAGTTAAAGTAACATTGTAGTAGTGAAATTATAATGCAGCATTAAGTAGGGCCGGTCATAAAGATAAACTACAGTATATAGTGAATTAGGACAACATAAACAATCCTAGTAATTTCTACTCCAACCGATCACATAATAATAGGAATAGCTTGACTAGACATAGGGTTAGACATGTAACACCTAGAGTAAACGGCCAAAACACTAATAACGTAAACCCTAGAAACAATAGAAGAAACAGACAAAGAAAATACCTATGATTCAACCCAATATTCAACTCCTCTATAAAAACTAGACTGCCCTCTACATTCTTTAAACTAATAGATAAACACTTCCCTATCTCGCATAGATATCACAAAATACTCAATAGATCTACTATAAAACTCTCTTTCTCAACAGCAGCTAACATAGAATCACACATACGCAAGATCAACCACAGAAATATCTCAAGTAAATCAATTGCACCTATACATAAGCACAAACTCATCACAACATCACAACCACAAGCGCATACAAACGCGCAGCAGCAAAACCCCATGGGGCATATATCACAACCCACTTATAACAGGGTACTAAATAGGAATGTAAAAGCTGCACAAAATAGCGCCACAAACTGCAACTGTCACCTCCCAGATAGGTGCCCATTGGCGAACAGATGTCTCGATTCGAGCCTGGTGTACATGTGCACTGTCATCTCGGGTAACTCCACCTGGAATTACATAGGATCCACCACGGGTTCTTTTAAGAAAAGATGGTATGTGCACAGGCACTCAATGAAAAATCGAGCACTTATGGGTTCCACCACCCTCGCCAGAAAAATATGGGAATTGAAGGACAGCAACGCTAGCTACACTATCAACTGGTCGAAGTTGTCGGCTGCTAAAACCTATAGTACAGGGATGTCCTATTGCGGGCTGTGTGATCTTGAGCTATTGTATATCCTTAGAAATGTTAAAAGGCTACTTAATAATAAGTTAGAAAGATCTATCTTCTGCAGACATAGAATAGCCACTAAATTCATAAGATTCAAACCTCCATGAATCGAACCAACATAACATAGCTTTAAATTAGGATACCTACTACACACAGAAATATATTCATTAAGTATACTATTTCCTTCACAAATCTATACCACACAATTGTCTGTAAATACCTCATCTACCAACAATCTTACTCCTTCTCGGCTGCTGCAATCATTTGATCCTAGATCCTAGTTTTTCTCATTTCACTACTACAATGTTACTTTACCTTCTTTTTGCCATAACTACAATTAGCACGCTTTTCTCTTTGCATGTATGTATATTTTTGTACGAGTGTATATTGATGTGTATGTATGTGTCTATGTACACATATATGTGTATATATATTTATATATATGTGTGTGTGTGTGCGTAGATATATGCGTATATTAATTCGTTAACCTCTGTATTAACTCTACAACTATTGAGCTTTGACAGTGGTCCCACTCATGTATACTGTTGAAGATGAAGAGAAAGACTGTAAAAACTAGCTTATCTTTATAATTTAAAATTGATACACACTACGATACTTTTTGCCTTATGACAGCTGATTTTCACGCCGTAACATTAGATACATTATATACCCCCCACCTAAGTAATGTCAGGGTCTCCTTAAATAGTTTATTGATAGCATTGTTGTAATAATTGTTGTTGTTATTGTTCTAATTGAATGCCATAACTACTCCATATTTTCTTTTCTTTTCTTGCCTGTGTATTTCTTCATTCTCGCATGCTCCGAAGATCTGACTGGTTATAATTCTGTATTGGCGATCGAGTGACGCAAAATTAGGCGGATAGTGATCTCTAGACATACCAGCTCAGTGAAACAAATGTAAGCTATTTAATTAAAAACTTTTTTGTATAGCAAACCATGTAAACCTTCTTTCCTCATTTATTATTACTCCAAGTGTTTACAACATAGGAATTACAGCATACCCGCAGCATCACTATGAAAATGCCTTGTTGAGTCAAACCAAGCCAAGCGTTAATATCATCCACTACCTGGAATACCATAACTGGACTTCACCTAAGTGGACTGCATTTAACTATTATTTGTTAATCCGTATATATATATATATATATATATATTTAGAAACACACAGATACATGCGGACACACACATATATACATGAATGCATCCCCACCCAACTGTGTGTTAAGGGTGCCAACTTCACCGATGTTGCTCAATGAATGGCTGGGACAGACCAATTCAGTTTGAACCAGACTGAACCAGTATCAGAGTTAAAAATACAGTATGAAGAGAGAAGAAACATTTAGATATAATTAGTAATAAAATGTATCATACCTAAACCGTTCCTAAATTCCTCGACTACGTAGTTTCGTGGCATAAACAAAAACAATATATCAAAGATATAGAGTCCTTGCGAGGTCTGCCGACTTATCAAGAGGATACCTCATTTTACTAGTCTCAAGAACGCGGCTACACGACGTGAGAAAGAATCCCAAAAGGCGGAGGGGGAG
The DNA here is from genome assembly GCA_964016885.1 of Eledone cirrhosa. Classification (NCBI taxonomy): domain Eukaryota; kingdom Metazoa; phylum Mollusca; class Cephalopoda; order Octopoda; family Eledonidae; genus Eledone; species Eledone cirrhosa. The sequence continues at coordinate 154,104,410 of OZ024742.1, read as the reverse complement.
ATAGTCACGCGATATAACGGTCGAGAAACAGAGCTAAGCCTCCTATAACCACGAAGAAAATACCACGGAGGCGGAGGGGGTATTCATATCGAGGCCGTAGAAGAGGTAGTGAAGAAGGCGAGAAGTATGAGTAATGGAAGCTTTCCAGTTGTCCTCACACTTCAAAGATTATAAATATATATATATATTTATGTTTCTATATGTATGTATGTGTGTACATATGTGTGTGTTGTTGTTTATATGTATGTGTATGTATGGATGTGTTGATATTTATGTGCGTATGTATATATGTGTATATGTATGTGTATGTGTGTATTTATATACACATATGTGTGTGTATATGTATGAGTGTATGTATTTATATATATATAAATGTGTGTGCGTGTATATGCTTGTGTGTGTGTGTGCGTGTTTGTGTGTGTGTTTGCATGTGTGGTTTTATTTTATTTTTTCTTTCCTTCTTCTTTCTCCAGCCTCACTTTCATATAGATTGCATTTTTGTTTTTTAAAATCCAAATTCAATAAAGAGACCAGGATTTTTTCATTCTGAGGATTGAGAGCAAAATCTTTTGCTTTTAAGAAACCTCTGGTAAACGGAATAATTGCCTTATGTTGTTTATTACATAACTATTAAGCTCTGTTACCTACATAGAACACTCTTTTTTCCTGTACTTTTCCGACGGAATTACTTCATTCATACATATATATATATATATATATATATATATATATATATATACATACATACATAACAATATAAATAAAATCATTCTAGATATATGCTTCATAAATGTCATGAAGCCTAACAATAATTGTTTCTACTTTTGGCACAAGGCCAGCAAATACCCAGTACATTACTGGTACATTATTTTATCGACCCCGTAAGGATGAAAGGCAAAGTTAAACCCCGGCGTGATTTGAACTCAGATCATAAAGGGACATAACTCTATGCTGCAAAGCATGGCGTCCAACCCTCTACCGATACTGCCAATCCACCTCCTAACAATGGAGCCTAACAATAATGGTTTCTCATATAGACACAAGGTCAGCAATTTTAGGGGAGGATGAATGTCGTTTGAACTCAACGAGTGCATGACTGTTACTTTATTTTAATCGACCTCGTAAGGAAGAAATGCAAAGCTATCTTCGGTTGGATTTGGACTCGGAATGTAAAAGGCCCTAATTCTATGACCCTATGGATGTGTGTTGTCCGACACTCTACCGATACTGCCTATCTACTGCCTTTAATGAGTTTATCAATAATACGCAGTTAACTCCGACGATTTTCTTCATTAATAGCATTATAGAGCTGTTTGTGGTCAGAGAAATTTTGTAAATGTGGACCATACAAGATGCACGCGAACGCTACCTAGTCAGAACTTTCTCCATGATACCGCAAAAACAGAACTGAAACTAACCCCCCCCCCCCCTAGAAGCATCCAGGCAATCCCTGGCAAAAATACAAAACATATGTATTAAACTTTTCCAAAATAGGAGAGGTAATTTGTTAATATGATATTATTTATTAGAAATTCTAGCTGGTCAATATCACAGAATTATAGGACTTTATGTACTTAAAGCTATACCTAAGTGACGGAAGGATCGGAACTATCGTATCACGCCCCTTTAAGGAATGATGACATTTTGACACATTTAGGGAAATAATCTGATATATTTGAGATAATATGAAATTTCGTTTCATAAAAAATTGTGTCGGTGGTGTTGGATAGCAGCATCTCTCGATAAATCAATGCATAAATAGTATTTTTATGAGGTGTCTTGACAAAAACCAACCTCGTCCACGCTCTAAGTAAACTATAATCTGCAATAAGCTATCTATAGACGTTCCGTGCTTTATGTTATTCTGTAAATACGAAAATAATTTCGATATTGATTGTAAACCATTGGAAGTTAGTTTTGTCAGTCGGCATTACACTGAAAAAACAATATAATATAAAGGGGAGAAAAATATATATTTTGCATGCACATACACACACATATATATGTGTGTGTGATAGAGATTGAGAGGGAGCAAGAGAAAGAGAGAAAGTGAGAGAGAGAGAGCGAGAGAGGGGGGGGGGGGTCTGTGCTTGTGTGTTTGTGTATCTTCTCATAACACCTCCCGAGTATATGTATATATAGAGATGGATATATAGATAGATATTTGTATACACACACATACACACACGGACACACACGCGCGCGCGCACACATTTATATATATGGATGTTTTTTTCTGAATGTAAGTATGTCTGGAGTATATGCACATTGTTTTATATAGTGAAAGAGAGTGTAAGGTAATATTCAAAGTTGTTCAGATTTTTTTATATATTTAAACTAAATTGTATTTTCTATTCATGCTTCTGAATTGTTTTCTCTATTCATGTTCACGCCACTGCGGGCTTCAAGAGGGAGACCTGTTTTACTTTCAGTTCGAGTTCATTCTATATATATTACTGAGGGAGATTTCTTTTTCTCATGAGATCTTTTGTAATACTATTTTCTTAAGATATTCTTCGCAATTGTTTTTTTTTGTTCGGTGGTGGTGGTGGTATCGGAGGTGGGGTGCTTTTTATGTGTCTATCCTTTATTCCTGACTTGTTTTCGATGTGTGTCTTTGTTTTGTTTAGTTTTCTTTAAGTTGCTGAGTATATACCTATTATGTCATTTCTAGATTATTGTTTGTAACATGTTTTAATTATTCGGATATTTTGTTATTTATTTAAGTGTCATTTTGTTGTTTCCGAATGTAGACATATATATTTCTGTTTGTGTGTATATATGTGAATGCAAAACACGAGTAGAATGTTGCTAGTTAACACAGTTTCAATGAAATATTGGGGTTCAAAGTGTCCATCTTAGTGCATAAGGGATCTGGATGAACGGGAACATTATTGATGATGAGAAGGAATTTGAGTATCAATCAGCTCGCCATTCGTTCTTATTGTATATGGATAGGGTCATGTATATTTCTACACAAGCACGTACTTATGTACATACATACGTATACTCATGTATGCATGTCTATATAGAGAGGTTGGTACATCAATATTCGAAAGCATACGTGTTTATGACAGTTTTGTACAATTATGTATTAATAATATATTAAGTTTTAAACTCTCCAAGTGTCGAACACGCTATGTTTTGGGATATAACTTTATAACGGGTATTAATAAATACAAAAAAAGTTATATATAGAAACAGGATAGATGAGCAGCGAACTTATATTGGATACTTACCAATGGCTATTCTAAAGAAACACCAATCTAATATATATTGACCAATAATAGCTTCCCCATACATTAAAATGTAAGTCATCGAATGATTATATAAAATATGAATTATCTATCACACTTCATACTTAATATTAAGTATTAATTATTTCACATATTCATATGGATGACTAACAACATATGCTTACTCTCAACCTCTTATTTTTCCCTATTTTATTTTTTACTATATATATATATATATATATATATATATATATATATATATATATATATATATATATATATATATATATACATTAGAATTAGTGCTCTGAAATAGCTATATATATATGAATGTATCAGTTCCTGATTATTTACTAGAATTCTATAAGAACCAAACATCCAAGATATCAGCAAACAGGAGGAGTAGTTGGCTTTGATAAGCATCAATAAATGCGAAACAGGGCCCTGTCAGCTTTATCTCCCCTGTTTGCTGAAAATTAAAGTAAGTGAGTCTGTCACTGCTCTAAAACAATAGCATAAAGTCTTCGAAATGCTTTTAATTAAGCATACAGTGTATTGCAAAATACAATATAGATACATTCAGATATATATATATATGTATATATGTATATATATATATATATATATATATATATATGTATATAAGTATATATATATATGTGTATATTTATATATTTATGTATATACACAACAAACAGCGGAGGACGCGTTTCGCACCTGTCGACAGACAACATTTCCCCCACCCCGGAAAAACCCCAGTTGATGGATGTGAATCCGAAATATATAGGGACTATTAAATCTCTCCCAAGGTAACTCTCTCTCGTGTTGTTATTTTTATTTTATCCTTTATACTCATTCCTTCATTCTTCTACACATCTCATACACACCACGCATCTCAACGTACACCCACTTACATCTCTCTCTCCACCAACGGATCTTGTTACCCGGAGATTTACCCATTTGCATTGTCGAGGCTTCCAAACGACTTACATATATTTACTTATATGTATATATATATATATATATATATATATATCTATATATATATATATATAAATGAAAAATGGCGTGCTGCGTTGTTGCGAACATGAATATATGAATAAAAATAGACAAGGGTTTAAATGTCCTCTTCAGTAGTGTTCTGATTTATCGTTGTTATTTCGACGCATTAAAGACTATATACCTGAAATCAGTGCGAGCGATAACTCAATTAAGTTATCGGGACAGTGGGAAAACAGAGGGAAGAAAACAAACACATGGTGCTATGCAACGAAAAGAGAGGAAAAATAGAGACAAGTCAATGAATCACGTGGGCATAAGCCCGACATATCAAATTGACGAGCAGAAATAGATACTGAAGAGGACATTTTAACCCTTGTCTATTTTTATTCATACATTCATGTTCGCAATAACGCAGCACCCCATTGTTCATTCACATAATTTTTCCCTTCGCTGTTGTTCGTATATGTTATGTTACCTTATTAATATCACCCCTTCTCTCTCCTTCACCTCTTCCCCTCCTCAACTCCTGCTGCTGGTCACTCACTCTCGGCTGGCCCTTCCTCCCACTTTCACTCACTCCCTCTCTGCTTGTCCCCCTCTCACCTCCTCCCGTCTGACCTGCTTGAAATTATTTCCTCTCTCAATCTTCCCGCAGCTCGGACGTGTCTATTTCTCCTCGTGAATTTGATATGTCGGGCTTATGCACACGTGATTCATTGACTTGTCTCTATTTTTCCTCTCTTTTCGTTGCATAGCACCATGTGTTGGTTTTCTTCCCTCCGTGTTCCCACTGTCCCGATAACTTAATTGAGTTATCGCTGGACTGATTTAAGTATATAGTCTTTAATGCGTCGAAATACCAACGATACATCAGAAGACTACTCAAGAGGACATTTAAACCCTTGTCTATTTTTATTCATATATTCATATTCGCAACAACGCAGCCCGCCATTTTTCATTCACATAATTTTTCCCTTCGCTATGGTTCGTATATTTTCTGTTACCTTATTGCTATCACCCCTTCTCTCTCCTTCACCTCTTGTCTACCTCAACTGCTGCTGCTGGTCACTCACTCTCGGCCGGTCCTACCTCCCACTTTCACTCACTCCCTCTCTGGTTCTCCCCCCACTCACTTCCTCCCGTCTGACCTGCTTGAATTTCTTTCCTCTCTCAATCTTCTCGCAGCTCAGACGTGTCTATTTCTCCTCGTCAATTTGATATGCCCACGTGATTCATTGACTTGTCTCTATTTTTCCTCTCTTTTCGTTGAATACCACCATGTGTCTGTTTTCTTCCCTCCGTGTTCGCACTGTCCCGATTACTTAATTGAGTTATCGCTCGCACTGATTTTAGGTATATAGTATTTAATGCGTCGAAATACCAACGATAAATCAGAAGACTACTGAAGAGGACATTTTAACCCTTGTCTATTTATATATATATATATATATATATATATATATATATATATATATATATATATATATATAGAGAGAGAGAGAGAGAGAGAGAGAGAGAGAGAGAGAGAGAGAGAGATGTATGTGTGTGTGTGTATGTATGTATGCATGTGTGTAAGTGTCTATCTTAATGTCTGTGTTTATGTACAATAGAGGGAAAGTCTCCTTAAGATCAAAAGCAGATCGATCGCTCGTAAGATATACAAAAATAATATTCAGATGACTAGATCTAAGGTTTTGTGCAAAAGATAAATATAGAAGCAGAGGAGAGAAAGTGTGTGTGAGAAAGAGAAATAGATAGCAGTGAAAGGAGAAAATAGCTTAGAGAATAGAGAGTAAATGTCAAATTTTAATAAAGTGCCGTAAGGAAGTGTAAAAAAATGGTTACATTTAGGATGTGGTCTCTGATTATTTTGTTTGTATTTATTATTTGAAGATGAGAAATATTTATGTGCACTAAACGCTCCTGTAGAATTCCTACTTAACTCCAATACGAATCAGTAAAATCCGCTTTTGGCAACAATATTTTCATATGCAAAACACATTGAATACACTATTTATTCAATGAAATGCCTGAATAACACTCGTAAAGAATTAGACTTATGAATTCTATACATATTCGCCCCAACACATATTTTCTGCAAAGATATATTGTTACATATATAGTGCAAGTTAAAAGATGATATAAATGGTAATGATAGTGGTGTCTTCAAGGAGATAAATGCATAAACTGAGTTGAGATGTCTAAAATTATGCCTTGGAATCGTTACTCAAGTCTCTATGGTAATATCAAAGCCAAGATTCAGGTTTGCAGGGAGTTCATGCCTACCACAATCTCTAAGTATGTTATATCATATGTTCTAACGATAATGTTTTCAACATTGTTGTGATTATTATTTAACCAGAAGTCATACATGATCTTAAAGAACTTTGACCTAACCTGATTTTTTTGTATCCAATCCGAGGTAATGATTAAATAAATTGTCCATCATTGGCTTCTTCCCAACTTTATGATTGTAGAAGACGAAATGAAATGATTTCATCGGAATATCAAAGATAGATAGCACAATATTTTTGTTTCCATCTATAAAAGAAGTATTACAAAATCTAGCCACTTTTGAGGCTTTATTTTTGTGTTTATTAAGTTAAAGACCCCCATATAACATAGGGATATATATTTCCATGTTGGGCATGATTTTAGCCTTCTTGTCTTTTATCTTTTGAAATGTGAACGAACCAGAATAAGGAGACGACAAAGATTATTTATATCATAGTCTGTCCGGCACTTGTGAAATATATAATAATGAAAAGCACATAACTACTTTTACTATATATATATATATATATATATATATATATATATATATATATATATATATATATATATATATATTCATTTGTTAAGCAAAACAAGACCACAAATTTCACAAGGAAGACATTATTAAAAGATTGTCAACATATTTTAGTTTGATGTAAGGAATGTAGAGAATAATTATAATAATATTAATAATAATAATTGTTTCTACTTTAGGCACACGGCCAGCAATTACCCGGTGCGTTACTGGTACTTTATTTCATCGACCCCGTAAGGATGAAAGGCAAAGTCAACCTCGGCGGGATTTGAACTCAGATCGTAAAGGGACGTAACTATGCTGGAAAGCATGGCGTCCGCCCCTCTACCGATACTGCCAATCCACCGCCCTTAATATTAATAATAATAATAATGTCTGTTTACAATTGTTTCGCTACTCCATATAATATTTATGGATCAGATGACTATATTTCATAATTGATCTGGTTCAGTTGAAAATAATTAACATATTTAAAAGACGGAGCGGCTCATCGGAACTTCAAAGGAATATAAATTAAAATAATGAGAGAATGTTACATAATATAATGTTCCATATATTGGTTTTTACTATTGTGTCTTGGTTGCATCAGTTGTCAGCCATAATCAAGCAGTATTCATCTGTCGTGGACGCATTGTGTGAGATCTGCCTATTGGTAACAAGATGGCTGCCAAAGGGCATATTTACCTTAAAAATTAGAGGGTGGTTTCAGGGGAAGTAACTCCTCGAGAGATTAGAAATTGTGGGTGTTTATAGTTAAGTGCTAATATTTAAATTGTTTTAATTGCGAGACAATATAGGGGAGGTATCTTATAATTATCGAGTTGTTCATAGCAATTTAACTTATTAGCTACATGTAAAAATGTGGTTACATGACTAATTTGGGTCAACAATTCTATTGGCGAAGGAATTAGCCCTTCGATGTTGAAAGCTAATAGTTACCTCCGTTCTAACGTTAATCGGTAGAGGTCGTGATAGAGTTATGTAATATGATTCCGTAATACAGAGATCACAAGATTTCCTTCGTCCATTGAACGGTTGGGCCCTAGCCACGATATCCCATTTTAATGAGTGTTGAACGTTGTTTAATTTAAGGTTTTTAATGAGCCTGGCTAACGATGTCGAACATCTGTTGCTAGGGTCTCGGAAGGAAAAAGAGTTCGCGTTATAGCGTACCTTAAAAGGGTTAGAGGTAGACCAGATATAAGAGCTGGTATTCGAAGCAGTCTTAAACGCGCACCTATAGACTATGTTGGGTGTCAGGCAGTGCCCATTTAATGGGCATGCATTAGGGTAACGGCAGTTGCAGTTGCTTCTGGGGTTAGTGAGAGTAGGTTGTTTAACCTAAGCGGTAGGTCCGTGCTAGAAGGATTAGATGGGGGAGGTGTGCTACTAGAGTAATTATTGGTGTAGTGGCGTGGTGTATTTGATAGGGGTGGTGGTGTCCGCGGTGTGGCAGTTATACTGTCTCAGCTTATGATGATTACTGAATGCGATGTGGCTAGCTAGGTTAGGTGTTGTGGAGAATGATATGTTAATGTTATTTTTATTAAAAAGTTTGTAATATCTATGGGGTTTCTTTTTTGGGGGGGGGAGATGTTTTGTTAGGATAGAGAAGAAGCGTTTTGGGATATTAGTAGCTAGATTAGATGAGAATGGGTGGTTAAGCCAGGTGATATTTCTAGGTCTATTCCTTCTCGGGGTTCTAGTGGAGTTGGTAGGGGCCTTGCTAGGGTTATTGTTACCTGGGGATTTGTTATTTGTCATCCCATTTCTCATTCCTATTCTAGGGTTGATTTTTAGTTTGCTACTTGGAGTGGGGAGCAGGCCGCTGCCACCATTAAAGTTCCCTGTATAGGTGCTGTTACTGCTAAAATTCCGGCGAATCTGGCTATATGCTAAGGTATTTCTAGTTCTAGTGTTAAGTTTATTATGGTGAATTGCTGTGTTATGGCATTTAGATATGTAATAAAGTGATTGTTCATAACCATATTCAGAGAAAGCCTTATTCAAATATTGTGCGTGGTTTATAAATATCTCCTCATTTGCTGATAGCATTGAGATCCTATAGGAAATAGATTTGATTACTGCTCTGATGACTGCCGGTGGGTGGTTAGAGTGTGGGCTAATATATGTGAGTATTTCACATGGTTTGTGGTAAGGGTAATATAGGTTATTTTTGTGATCCAGGGTGACGTCTAGGAAGTTTACCACGTTATGGTTCGGCTCGATGGTGATAGAGAGACCGTAATTTTTAAAGAATCTATGTAAATGTTTCTTTAGCAAATCGATTCCCCGATTAGTGCAATTGTGGACTGCAAATAGGGCGTCGTCACTGTATATTCCGCCTTGCAAGGGTGGATTTCAGCTCTGATGTTACGTAATAGGCAAATCCCAACTAAATCGGTGATTTGCGCGGAGTCACTTGAGCCCATCGTAATGTCAAAGTTGTCTGTTCTATCTGTTCTAGTCCAGAGTGCTCCGTTGAATTCAATGATAGTCTGCCTAGCCATAAGTATGATGTTAATCTCATTATTGGTTATGTCGGAGTTGGTGGTGGCTAGGTCTAATGCTTTGTTGAGCAGTTAGCGGTTATTGACGCGTAATAGCCGTCTATGTCAAATGAGATGAACCTCATAGATTACTTGGATCTTAGATCGGAGAACCATCTAATGACTTTGCCGGTGTTGTACCACAACTTGTAGGTGGTATCATCCCGTAGCCCAGGGATTATCCTATCAAGGATGTTCTTAATGATGCGGCCCAGGTCAGATGTGGTTGGGCTTATGAGTCTAATAGAGGGGTTCTCTATATAGTTTGGCATGTGTTCCTTGAGAGAGAACCTTGGGGTTGTTGGTACATAAGGGTGGGTAAATCTATCCAGATGCAAGTCCTTAACCAAAGCCTGGGCTTTTCGGTTAAGTACGTTTACACTGGAGGGTATAGTTTTTTTTATAGTTTTTATTGAGTTCTTTAAGAAGGAAAGAGTTGTAAGTTTCATGAGTCATGCTGCATAGATTTTTTAGTTTTGTCAGACATAACATGTAAGAGGTGGCTATCTTTAAATGTTTTTATAGTTGTCGCTAATTTAGTGAGGAAGTTATTCTTGTGTCTATAATGCTTTTTGAATTTAATGCTCCTGACGAAGTTGAATAGATATTTCTCAAAAGGGTCCAGCAGGATGTTGTGTGTGTGTGTGTGTGGGGGGGGGGGGGGGGGTTACTTGCAGGTGGTAAATCCATATATATTTGAGCAAGCAGGAACTCAGAATCTCACTTAAGTCCATACCTATCCCGGACAGGAAGACATACCTCAAACTCCTAATACAGAGTGTCAACTCCTTCATCCGAAGAATAAGATGGAAAGCGTACCATCTTGACCGTGCGGTTGCTGTTGACGCCGGAAGTACGGCATATAGATATGGATTTACCACGTGCAAGAACCCCCGACACAACATCCTGCTGGACCCTTTTGATGAAGATCTATTCAACTTCGTCAGGAGCATTAAATTCAAAAAGCATTATAGACACAAGAATAACTTCCTCACTAAATTAGCAACAACTATGAACAAATTTAAAGAGAGCCACCTCTTACAATTTATGTCTGACAAAACTAAAAATCTATACAGCATGACTCCTGAAACTTACAACTCTTTCCTTCTTAAAGAACTCAATAAAAACTATAAAAAAAATATACCCTCCAGTGTAAACGTACTTAACCGAAAAGCCCAGGCTTTGGTTAAGGACTTGCATCTGGATAGATTTACCCACCCTTATGTACCAACAACCCCACGGTTCTCTCTCAAGGATCACATGCCAAACTTTATAGAGAACCCATCTATTAGACACATAAGCCAAACCAAATCTCACCTGGGCCGCATCATTAAGAACATCCTTGATAGAATAATCCCTGGGCTACGGGATGATACCAACTACAAGTTGTGGTCCAACACCGGCCAGGTCATTAGATGGTTCTCCGATCTAAGGTCCAAGCAATCTATGAGGTTCATCCAATTTGACATGATGGCTATTACGCGTCAATAACCCCGGAACTGCTCAACAAATCATTAGCCCTAGCCCCCACCAACTCGGACATAACCAATAATGAGATTAACATCATACTTTGGCTAGGCAGACTATCATTGAATTCAACGGAGCACTCTGGACTAGAAAAGATAGAACAGACAACTTTGACAAAACGATGGGCTCAAGTGACTCCGCGCAAGTCACCGATTTAGTTGGGATTATCTATTACGTAACATCAGAGCCAAAATCCTATTTTGTAAGGCGGACTTTACAGGGACGACGCCCTATTTGCAGTCCACAATTGCACTAATCGAGGAATCGATTTGCTAAAGAAACAATTACATAGATTCTTTAAAGATAACCGTCTCTCTATCACCATCGAGCCGAACCATAAAGTAGTAAACATCCTAGACGTCCCCCTGGATCTTAACAATAATCTATATTACCCTCACCACAAACCAGGTGAAATACTCACCTATATTAGCCCACACTCTAACCACCCACCGGCAGTCATCAGAGCAGTAATCAAATCTATCTCCTATAGGATCTCAATGCTATCAGCAAATGAGGAGATATTTATAAACCACGCACAATATTATTATAAGGCTCTCTCTGAATCTGGTTATGAATAATGAATTTATTACATAGCTAAATGCCATAAAACAGCAAATCACCATAATAAACTTAACACTAGAACTAGAAATACCTTAGCATATAGCCAGATTCGCCGGAATTTTAGCAGTAACAGCACCTATTCAGGGAACTTTAATGGTGGCAGCGCCTTGCTCCACACTCCAAGTAGGAAACAAAAAATCAACCCTAGAATAGGAATGAGAAATGGGATGACAAATAACAAATCCCCAGGTAATAATAACCCTAGAAAGGCCCCTACCAACTCCACTCGAACCCCTAGAAGGTATAGACCTAGAAATATCACCTGACTTAACCCCCCCCCCCCCTATTCTGATCTAATCTAGCTACTAATATCCCCAAAAGCTTCTTCTCTATCCTAACTAAACATCTCCCCCCAAACCATAGATATGACAAACTCTTTAATAAAAATAACATTTAAATCTCATTCTCAACAACACCTAACCTAGCTAGCCACATCGCATACAGTAACCATCGTAAGCTAAGACAGTATAACTCCCACGCCGCGGTACCACCACCACTATCAAATACACCACGCCACTACACCAATAATTACTCTAGTAGCACACCTCCTCCATCTAATCCTTCTAGCACGGACCTACCGCTTAGGTTAAATAACCCTACTCTCACTAACCGCAGAAGCAACTGCAACTGCCGTTACCCCCAATGCATGCCCATTAAATGGACACTGCCTGACACCCAACATAGTCTACAGGTGCACAGTTAAGTCTGCTTCGAATACCAGCTCTTATATCTGGTCTACCTCTAACCCTTTTAAGGTACGCTATAACGCGCACTCTTTTTCCTTCCGAGACCCTAGCAACAGATGTTCGACATCGCTAGCCAGGCTCATTAAAAACCTTAAATTAAACAACGTTCAACACTCACTAAAATGCGATATCGTGGCTAGGGCCCAACCGTTCAATGGACGAAGGAAATCTTGTGATCTCTGTATCACGGAAGCATATTACATAACTCTATCTCGACCTCTACCGATTAACGTTAGAACGGAGGTAACCATTAGCTGTCAACATCGAAGGGCTAATTCCTTCGCCAATAGAATTTTTGACCCAACTTAATCATGTAGCCCCATTTTTACTTGTAGCTAATAACTTAAATTGCTATGAACAACTCGATAATTATAAGTTACCTCCCCTACATTGTCTCTCAATTAAAGAAATTTAAAAATTAGCACTTAACTATAAACACCCACAATTTCTAATCTCTCGAGGAGTTACTTCCCCTGAAACCACCCTCTAATTTTTAAGGTAAATATGCCATTTGGCAACCATCTTGTTACCCATAGCCATATCTCACACAATGCAGCCTCGACAGATTACAACTGCTTGATTATGGCTGACAACTGATGCAACCAAGACACCATAGTAAAAAACAATATATGGAACATTATATTATGTAACATTCTCTCATTAATTTAATTTATATTCCTTTGAAGTTCCGATGAGCCGCTCTGGCTTTTAAATATGTTAATTATTTTCAACTGAACCAGATCAATTATGATATATAGTCATCTGATCCAGAAATATCATATGGAGTAGCGAAACAATTGTAAACGGACATTATTATTATTAATAAGGGTGGTGGATTGGCAGTATCGGTAGAGGGTCGGACGCCATGCTTTCCAACATAGTTACGTCCCTTTACGATCTGAGTTCAAATCCCTACGAGGTTGACTTTGCCTTTCATCCTTACGGAGTCGATAAAATAAAGTACCAGTAATGCACTGGGTAATTGCTGGCCTTGTGCCTAAAGTCGAAACAATTATTATTATTAATATTATCATTATTATTCTCAACATTCGTTACATCAAAATAAAATATGTTGACACTAATAATGTCTTCCTTGTGAAATTGGTGGTCTTGTTTTGCTAAACTAGTGAATATTTCCAGCTCTGCGCACCTAACTTCTTCATGAACCCAACCACCTAGCTGCTTTCTACTGCATATTGCACATTGAGCACATGCCTTTACGCTTTGGTTTCTAACTAATTCACCAATCTCTCCTCTCATATCTCTCCTCTCCTATCTCCATCTCCCTCTTTAAGATTGGTTTTCTTGAACTGTGTGTGTATATATATATATATATATATATATATATATATATATATATATATATATAGTAAAAGTAGATGAGGCGCCATAGATGAAATTAGAACAGACTCAGCTGCTGGTCCTGATGGATTCCCAGCAGTCCTCTTAAAAACATGTAAGCGGGCCTTAGCAACACCACTGACGACACTCTTCAGAAGCTCCTAGACTAGCGGTAGACTACCCAGGGAGCTGAAAGAAGGCACACTATGCCCTATCCTTAAAGGAGGTAGCAGAGCGGAGGCCAAAAACTATAGGCCAGTGCCCTGTCGTCACATATCAGTAAGGTCACGGAGCGAATCATCAGAAAGTAACTGATCACTTTCCGCGAGGAAAATGACCGCCTGTCTAGCACACAACATGGATTTTGCCCAGGAAGACGCTGCCTTACACAGCTGCTACATCACTACGACTGGGTACTGAAACAACTGCTAGACAGCTCACATGTGGACGAGATATATCTTGACTTTGCGAAGGCCTTTGACAAGGTCGACCCGCGGAATGATATGTCACAAACTACACAGACTCGGCATAACTGCAAAGCAGATGAGTGGCTGCGTGACTTCTTAAAGGGCAGAAGCCAGACAGTCGCAGCAAACGGGGCCCTCTCAAAGTAAACATCAATAACAACTGGCGTACCCCATGGCACAGTCCTGGGACCACTAATGCTTTTGGTGGCTCTCTCACACATGCCCTCTGTAGTACATACAAGATTTCTCACTAGCTATGCTGATGACACTAAGGTAGCACAGGCAATCAAAAACCCGGCTGACGCTGCCCTTGTATAACAAGATCTGGATGCGATATACAAATTGGCGGAATACTAAAACATGAAGTTTAATGCTGGCAAATGTCAAGCCCTACAATACAAACCTGCAAACACAAATGTAGGACAACACGGTTACACTGGAACAGGAGGGACCGACATTCCCGTGTCGAAATCGGTACGTGACCTGGGTATAGACATGAGCGTCGCTGCATGTTTCATTATACATCATGAAAGTGGCGACATGTACAGAGCACTCGCTGGCTGGATATTGAGGACTTTCCGGACAAGAGACCGAGATACCATGTTGACACTATGGAGTACATTTGTCCTAATCCGCCGGGAGTATTGATCCCAGTTGTGGTCACCCCATACTGTCAAACTAACCACGGGCTTTGAGGCAATCCAGCGAAGCTACAGCAACAGAATTGCAACGATGAAGGAGATAAGCTACTGGGAGAGGCTAAAAGAAGTGAACCACTACTTCTTGGAACGAAGACGGGAGAGATACGCAGTGATCTACGTGTGGAAAATCCTGGAGGGACTAGCACCAAACTTTGGCTTTAGGGGCTGAACCTACCCCCGAACAGGACGACTCTGTGTGGTGCCAAAGGTCCCGTCTTCCAGATCTAGAATAAGGAGCATATATTGCAATAGCCTGGGGTTCAAGGGCTATCAACTCTTAAACAAGCTGCCGAGGGATCTGAGTGATCTACATGGTGTGAACGTGGTTGTTTTCAAGAAACATATCGACACCTTGTCACCTGTGTTGTTAGTCCTCCGAGGAACTGGAATCATATATGAATCCAGTTCCTCGGAGTACTAACAACACACCCAGGAACTGGACATATCGATGAATTCACAGAGTGGAACTTATTTCAACAATATGTTTACCTGTCTTTTCCACATTAATTCGTACTGCCTGAAGAGGTCACAGACAATAATAGCTGTCACCGAAATATATGTAGCAGAGTAGTTATAATAGATGAAGCCAGATTTTACATGTTTGACTTACTTATTTTTCGTATATATATATATATATATATATATATATATAAACACACATATATATATATATATTCCATTCAGAGGTCTTTTTTTTTAAAATCCGAACTATCAGATTAATTTAATTTAGTCAAATACGGCGTAAGCACATACTACCTACAATTTAAATTCACTAGTTGTTTCCAAACAAAGCCTGCTTTGTGACTACCTATATATATATATATATATATATATATATATATATATATATATATATATGTGTGTGTGTATGTAGAGAGAGAGAGAGAGAGAGAGAGAGAGAGAGTGAATGAGTGAGAGAATGCAATAATGACAGAACTTGCAACAGTACATTTTGTTCATTCATTTGTGGTATCAGCTTAAGCAACATAGAGGTATTTAATGGTTTTACTTTAAGGAATACTTAATCAGTTCCCATGACTCATCATTAAAAACAAATTAATAATTACTAGAATGTCTAATGAAAGAAATGAAAACCTCAGTTGAGTTGTATTTCTATTAATCAAATAAAATAAACTGCAAAAGTTTAATCAGAGTAATACTGTAGCTTCTTTTGTTTATATTCTTTTAAATATGACTATACATAGTGTCAAATTTAATTCCAATTTAAATAATGAAATTACAGCAGTAATTAAACAGTCTTCCTGCACTTGAATAAGATCAACGTGTAGGAGAATGGCATGTCCATATAATGAACTAAATTTCGTGAGAAATTGCTGCCATTAGAATGTTATATAGGCACCGAATTATAAGATTGCAGTTTTATGCCCACTTCCAATATTCATATGCAGACACACGCCCCCTCTCCCCGCACACACACACACACACACACACACACACACACACACACATATATATATATATATATATATATATATATATAAACAATGAAGCAACTAAACAGTTATATCGTCAATTTCATGTCCAGGTTTATATTCTGTATATATATCTTCATCTTAACATTTATAAGAAATTAACTCGTGTTATTGTCAGAGGAGTTCATACCGTTGTTTTTATGACCAGGTCCGTGACGTTTAAAAGAAATCACAAACATTTTTATATTTTATTGACAAAAACTTTATTTTGAAACTAGTCATCGAGTCATGTTGTTTAATTAATTCTCTATATACTTTCTGTCAATATTTTATTTATAATTTCTCATATTTGAAACATACTATACTTCTCATTAAATAAAATTAAAAATACGTAAAACATTTAACATATATTCAATTTTAATACCGTTTATCATTCTATGTCGATTCTTGTAAAACTATTTTACTCAAACTATATACTCAATTCAGATCTGTCACCGTTCGTTAGTAACCTTAGTTAAAGGTGACTTTATAGAAGAATAAAACTATAAAAAATATACTCCATTTCTAGATATTCTTAAAAAGTCCTTTAGATCAGAACATATTTTTTCGCTAACAGCTAAACTAAACGTCAGCTTACAGGATATATGTCAACTTCAATATTTCTTGTGAAACAAATAATAATCTGTTTGGTGTATTTCGTAATGAGGAATATGTCCTAATTTATAGTGCCCTATATAATTTTGTACGTTTGATTATTTGTAAATTACAGTTCAAACTTTTCATATCATAGGTTTTGTTCATTGAGTAAATATAGGTCAAGTATGTCTTCAATAATATGTGCATCAACGTTAGCATTTTCTACAATATATTGAACGAAAATTTATCCAAACTATAATAAAGTAAGGAGTGCAGGACTGCTTCCAGAATATATTTGTTTATCCCGTTTGTAAATTAAGTTGGATTACTTTGAATAAACAATTGCTTCTACTTTTGGCACAAGGCCAGCAATTACCCAGTACATTACTGGTACTTTATTGTATCGACCCCATAAGGATGAAAGGCAAAGTTAACCTCGGTGGGATTTGAACTCAGACTGTAAAGGGACGTAACTATGCTAGAAAGCATGGCGTCCAACCCTCTAACGACACTGCCAATCCACCACCGTTACTTTGAATAAATAATGAATGAATATTACAAACGTTATCTACTAAATTTCGTTATACTTGATTAAATATAAATAATGTTGTGGCTTATTTTAAGATTCACTTCTTTAAAATTTTCAAATATCAACACATCGCTTAAATAAACATTGATATATTTCCGTCATTAATTCTCTCCTAATGCAGTTTATATATAATATCGTCTTTTATAATGTACCATGGATTACGTTACTGATTACATAAGACATTGTAACGCAGTCAACGTTCAATTTCTGTTTATATTGTCAATTACGATTTTATTTGATGTATCATATCCTCATGCATATATACTTGCGTGTAATATCACTATGCACACTATATATGCTAGCAGAAAACCATCAGAATGGTGGTTTTTCTGCTAGTAGAAATAATGTCAATGTTCCCATGAACATTTTAGATGTATACATATAGCTTGCATGGCACATCAACCAGTCATTTGGTACCAGCAGATTGTAAATATGGGCTACATCGTACATCAATCAGTGATTTGGTAACATCATTTTCATGCCTACATATAGCCTACATAATACATCAATTAGTGTCCTGGTATCATTAGAATGATACATAAATATAGCCTACAGAGTGCATCAATGGTTTGTGATCATGGGATTGTACAACAAAATCATATTGAGACTACGATGACTTTTTAATTATGTTATGAATTTGTGAGCACAATTTACAATGAAAATAGTTAAATACAGAGAATTCAGTAAACATGCACTATATAAGTAAGTATATTCGCTAGGTAAATAAGCCATATGTTGTTACATTCTACGTAAATAAGCCATATGTTATTTCCTCCGCCTATAGGAAGTTGGTTGATTCGAGGAGTCGACAGAGTTTCGAATAAATGCGGAGCAGAATTTGTTTTGGATCTATATATTTTGCCGAGATCAAATCTGCTTTTCCTCCTTCCGAGTTCGATAACATAAAGTAATAGGTAAATATTGGATCGATATAATTGCTATTTCACTTCCCCGAATTACCGGCATCATGTTTATAGGAAATCAAACATGGATACACGATATGGTGCAACAATAGCCAGACGAATCTATTCGGGCTTTTCTTGGTTTTTCCAGGAAAGGGAACGCTGTGGTGTAAACAATAGAAAACTGTTGATTCGACGTTGCTGCATGTCTTATTATTGAAATTAGAGTTCGAATAATGATGCAAATCGCTTCAAAGCTAGTATATAAATACACACACGTAAAACTAGGCTAAAAGAAGAGAAAACTCAAATGGTTCTCACAAACAATATTTAATCCACCCACGCCGGCTTAATGAGTATGTTGCTTGCATTGCTCAGTGGTGTTATTATCTTTTGTACAGATAAAGGAGTGTTTAGAAGAAACCAGCTTGAGTTACTCTCAAACATAATGTACATTGTTCATCGTGGAGAGAGTACAGAAGGTATGCTTCAATGATATTACGGTACACGTATACATTTAAATGTGTATATGGAAAAAATTAAGTGAAAAAAACATAAATATTTAGTTCATCTGAAATAAATAACTTATGTCATATTCAAAATATAATCCATCCCTTTCTAAATATCAGACAACAATGAGTATCAGCCTTTATTAGAGACTATAGATACAACAGGTATTTTTTTTCTTTTCTTTCCTTTTCCCATAAATCCTAAGTCGTTGCGTTATTTCCTAAAACTTTTCGTTCTTTTTATGTTACATACTTCTGAAAAAATCCTAACTGTACTGTTTATATATATATTATATATATATATATTATATATATATATATATATATATATATATATATATATATATATATATAATTGTTTCTACTTTAGGCACAAGGCCAGCAATTACCCAGTGCATTACTGGTACTTTATTTTATCGACCCCGTAAGGATGAAAGGCAAAGTCAACCTCGGCGGGATTTGAACTCAGATCGTAAAGGGACGTGACTATGCTGGAAAGCATGGCGTCCGACCATCTACCGATACTATATATATAATGGCTGACTGAAACACGCGCTTTTCACGAACATGTTATTCCGTTCCTCGTCTACCGAGCCGAGTCTCTATCTTTATATTTTAGCTTCCATTTGTCAGTATATATTCTAATGAAGAACATTTCGTACTATTTGTACTTTACCCACCGTTAAACTAACATATCTCTTCATATATATATATATATATATAGTGTAATTAAACTTTCATACACGGAACATATATGTGCGACCTTGGTTTTGGGGTCCAGGTATGGCCACCACTGTTTAGTGAAGATTTTCCATATTGGTTCCTCATCTTGCTCACGGATTAAAATTCGATAACGGAAGTCCTTTAACCACTATATTTGATTTTAAAACAGAGGAGAGATTCATATCGGAAACAAGAGAGGTCATTCTGAAATGTTTGAACACTCAGTCTTAATTTATATGTGGGATGAGTTGCGTGTTTATTATCTAAAACCTATAAACCTCCCAACTGAATAAGATATTTACTATTGGAGATGGCATAATAATGAAATGTCAGGAATCGGTTAATTCAACTTTTGGGCTTGCAGATGGCCTTTTCTAACTTTACTTATATATTGCACGCATTTCAAATAATTAAGATAAAATATATAAAATATTTAAAATATGTATGCCTCCTCTAATAATTCTTCAATACTTAAACTCTGAATATGTAAAAAGGTTGATAGTAAGTGTCATCATTAGGTTGTTATGTAATATTGTAATACTGAACTCTATTTCAACAGTCTATGAGTTAATGTGGATGTGATACGTTCGCTGAAAGGTAACAGAGGGGAGTAGTGTCATGGGGGTATTTAGCAAGTTAGATGAGAGGGCCTCCTGCAGTAATATTATTTGTAAAAGATGTTATGGTATCGTCTTATTTTCTGATAATATAAACCTACATAAACTGTCGGGTGAGAAATAACAGTGAAGTACGAATTGAATACAAGAGATCGAGACGTTCTGCAGCTCTGGATCTAAACAATTTCAAATAACATTGAAATTGTGAATGCTGTCTATTTTACTTGTCAGCAATTTAAAAAAAATAATTCCTGTAGTCAGAAATGAATGAACTGAATCAATCTCATTACTTTCCCCAAACATGTCCAGTCTTTGTTATCTGTAAGAAATCATTATTTTGTAAATAGAAAAATAAATTATTATTTTGTATTAAATGATTAAATTACTATAGAGATTATAGAGATTTACGAGAGAGAGTAGGTGTCACTACGATTTATTTTATTATTATTTTTTTTATTTTTGTTGTTGCTGTTCTTGGAGTCTCAGTCATTGATGTTATTTAACGGGAAAGTTTGTTCAAAAGAACATCAAGCCGCTACCTGCAGCCTCAGCTATTCAGGACGTATCGGAGGGTTTTTGCTGTTCCCAGAAAGCATGCATTTTTAAGTGTTCCAAAAACGGGGATGGACTAATATTCCTTAACCATCCCTGAAAAAACTCTCTGAGATAGTACCTAGAACTCCTTGACAATCGGGAAAACTTTGATATTATGACAGTCCAAAACCTTTTTATATCCCACTTCAAATCCTGGTATCGGCTAAATTTTTTCCTCCTTCTTTTCTTGCATTCTTGTGTCAAAGGGGCAGGCTACATCTATAATCAGGCATGATATGTTTTTCTTCTCATGTTTTCCATGTCAGGCTTATTGTGTTCTAATTTCTCGTCTGTCTATATACTGAAATCCCATAGCACCTTCACTTGATCGTTTTCTATCACCGACTCTGGGTTATGCTCATACAACTTCTCAGAAAGTGGTAAATTATTTAGTTTGCATAAATGCCAGTGAATCATCTTTCCTATTGTATCATGCCTCCAGCCTTTATAGTGAGTCTGGGCTAGGTGTTTACAGTCGGATACGATGCGATCTACAGTTTCCTCTCTCTGTCCACAGATCCTACACAGTGAGCCTGCCTCCTTGTCAATATGGTACTTCACCCACTTCGTTCTGAGGGCCTGCTCTTTTGCAGTCATTAGCATTCCTTCTGCAGCTTTATAAAGGTTTCTGCTTGTTAACCAGCTCCATGTTTATGGATCGCTGAATTCCGTTTTCTTTAAAAAAAGGTGTTATGAAAGGATTTTTTTCATGAAGGTTGCTCTTCTTCTTTGTTGTTATTTCCTCCTTTGGCATCCGCTGGTTTACTGCCTTCTCCTTCAGTACAACTTTGAGCATTGGCTCCCTACTCTCAGACACATGTTTATGCAGACTGCTTTTCTCCATCTGAAAACAGTCCTCTATGCTGATAAAAATTCTTCCACATAGAGATCTCTTTAAGTACAGTCTATCAACATCATTTATCTTGTGGAACATATTGTAGATAGTCATTAGCTTTCTAGTCTTTCTATAAATTTCTTCTTGCTCAGTAACATTCCATTTCAGAATTCCCGCACTGTACCTAATAAGAGACACAGCTCGGGAATTTACTGCATTTATGAGATTCCTAGTATTTAGATGTGATTTTAGCATGTTCCTCACTCTCCTTATGTATTCAGATCTCATCAACTCATTCATTTCATTATTCTTGATGTCATCTGCTTCCAGCACACCCAAATATGTCTATCCCTGCACTGGAATAATCGCTGGAATAATCGCTGTGCCAGAAGTATAAACAATAATTATTATTATTGCCATTCTGAGTTCAAATCCCGCCTAGGTTAACCTTGCCTTTCATCCTTACGGGGTCGATAAAATAAAGTACCAGTAATACATTGAGTAATTGCTGGCCTTGTGACAAAAGTAGAAACAATTATTATTACAGTTGCATGTATCTTGTTTTATGTTCATACTAGTTATCACCAAGTAACAACCAGTGACTTCAAGAGACAACAATGTCCGAGAAAGAACATATAAACACACACATGCATCTTTAGGTGATGTAATTTAGGACTTGTGATGTAATTAAATTGACAGAATATTCCTTAGTATACGGGCAGTTCCCATTAGTACTATCTTTTGAATTTCTTCTATGCGCGGGTTTCCTGGGATTTGGGAT
This sequence comes from Eledone cirrhosa, assembly GCA_964016885.1. Taxonomy (NCBI): domain Eukaryota; kingdom Metazoa; phylum Mollusca; class Cephalopoda; order Octopoda; family Eledonidae; genus Eledone; species Eledone cirrhosa. Next base: position 154,081,792 of record OZ024742.1, on the reverse strand, counting down.
AAGTAATCATTAGAGCCTAAGAGGTTGAAAATCTCTAAACATTTTTCAATCGAACTGTGTGGCAAACTATCGAATGCTTTTTTTGTAAGCTATCCAAGCAATTGATATATGTTTGTGTCTATTATGTCAATCTTCCAGTATCATTTTGTTAATCAAAAGCTGATCTTTACAGCCATATGAGACCCATTCTGCTTATTGGGAAATAGATCATTTGTTATCAGATCATCATATGTATATTCAGTTAGGAGTGATGTTAACATTTTATACATTGTGGTCAAGCAAGTTATCGGTCTGTAAATGTTGGGATTGTTTGTCTCATCATTCTTCAGAAGTAGGAATGTAATGACGTTAACTAGCCATGATGGTATCTTTTCTGGTTCCTTAACCATTTCATGTAAAGTTAGGCTAACAGCTCATGAGACTCTGTGAAGGTATTTATCAAAAAATTTGGTATTTTGTCTTTTCCTGGGGATTTCCATTTGCTAGTTTTTCTAAGAGCTAAACGCAACTGTTCAACTCTTATATTTTCCCATATTTGTTCCTCAAGGTGAGCTGTATCTTTCATTTGTCTGTCTGTCCATGGGGCATGTATATTATGAACTTCTTGTTCGGCCCAGATCTTTTCCCAGAATTCTTGCACTTCCTCCTTGGGTGGTATTGATTTAGCAGTTATTGTTGACTTGCCAATTTTTCTGTAGAAGTTTCTTTGGTGGTTTTTGAACATATTATTGTCCTTATAGAATCTAGATCGTTTTTCAAAGCGCCTTATACGAGCAGCTTTGGCCGACACTTTTTGCTTGATTGTTTCTACCACCATGTCCACATCACTTGTTGATTGTATTTTCTTTTTAATTTTCTAAATTTAGTTTGTTTAACATGTTCACCTACTTTGTAGATTGTTAACATTTCTATGTCAGATCGGAGAAGGTTTGTTTGGCGATTGATGTTCTCTTGCCAAGTAGGTTTCTTATGGGAATTCCTTTGTTTTTTCATTTCACTCAGTGAGTGGTGACTTTAGCCGATGCATAATAAAGATGATTTAGGTCAGTAATGTTTAGTTTGTCTATGATGATAATGTTTTTGAGAATTATGTTAGTATTGTGTATTATCCTTTGGTTCAGTTTGGAGTTCTGGATCTTAGGGAGAGCGTCTCGTTCCCCCATGTCAGATTCTTTCATTTTCATCCATTCGATCATAATCTAATTATTCAAGTTGCTGAGTTCATTCTCATTCATTTCTTTATCATTGACGATCTCATTGTTTTCATTTGAGTATCATTGTGAGCAGGCACTTCTTCCCTTCTTTCGATCCTTTCTTTAATTTGTTCTGCTGTCAGTAATTCCGCTCCAACTCTGGGATTCGAAGTGTTACAATTTACCTCGTTTTCACTGACACATGTTTCATTTTGCCTTCGCTGACTTTGTGCTAATTACTTGATATGATCAATTTCTATATCAGTTAGTAACTTTTTTTAACAATATTTCTTCGTATATTGCCTAGTTTGTTACTGTCAATATAGCCTCTGTTTTCGGGATGTTTCTTTTTCCAGTTGATTTGTCTGTTCTGTATTCGATATATTTGATGGGTTGTACATGGCAGTGTAGAAAGCCTCAAGGACTTCTTTATTGTCTTCCCTTGACCATTTTTTCTCTCTTTTCTTTGGATTTCTTGGTGGTGAGCATGGAGAACCAACAATAGGAGTATTCCGGTTATGGGAGGTCTCCAGGTCCGAATTGATGGGAATGTTTGAACCATTAACTCATTTTTCGACCCCAGTCGGGTTCCTCTCTGATGGACGCGGCCCTTTTTGACCCGAGTGACGGTCGATCCAGTATGAGATTGTATCATTTGACATTGGCTTTATTTTGTTGCGTTTTATCCTTAACCGCCAAGAGGTAATCATTTCGTGTTACCGCTCCTAGGACGAGTGTCAACCAAGACTAGAGGGGTCGTTTTGGGGGAGGGTAAAGTCGATTAAATCGATCCCAGTTCGTGACTGGTACTTTATTTTATCGACCGCCGTAAGGATGAAAGGCAAAGTTAACCTCGGCGGGATTTGAACTGAGAAACATAAAGGACCGTAACTATATGCTACAAAGCATGGCATCCGACCCTCTACCAATACTGCCAATGACCGCCCTTATTAATAATATAATATACTTTTTGTTGAAGTTGCCTGTTGTTGGCTATGTCCGTGGTGGTGTTGGGGCTTTTTCTATTGTTGGTGGGGAATGGGGAGCCAATTGTGCTATAGTCGTTGACGTTTGACCGGGTTACTAAGTCAGTCTATTTATACCTTTGTTAGACTCTCCCTTGTCTATTGTTACCGCCACCTTCCCCTTTCTTAAGTTAACAGAATGTAGTGGGGGAATAGTGGCGGTAGCAATGATGGAGTGATGGCGGCGGTGATGGGATAGTGGTAGCAATGATGGAGTGGTGGAGGTGGTGACTGTAGTGATGGCGTTGTCGCTACTGAGTTCTGTTGAATGCGTTTGTTTGATCTATACATATATGCGGTTTGTCGCCTATGTTTAATATATATGTTGACATATTTCCTTAATATTTGAATTAAACATTTTGAGAAAACTTAAGATACAATAATAATAATAATTATTATTATGCTGGGAATGGTGATGGTGGTGGTGGTGAAATTGCCGTTATCTGGCTGTTGTATTTAGTGTACACAGAGGGGTCGTGGGATAGGTGGTGTTTCTAGGTTGTGGTGGTGGTGAAATTGCTGTTATTTGGCTGTTCTATTTGGCTGTTATATTTGTTCCATTTATAACCATTTTCTTTTTTGAATATAAGATTTATAATACAAAATTGAATATTTGACCCATATGCCAGGATATTATGAGTCCTCATTTCATTAGAGCTAAGACTGGTGCCTTATTTCCCATTTGTACTAATAATTGTTTTATCACAATTGTTTTAAATATGTTAACAATCAAAAACTTACAGGAGCAATTCCATAACACTATATCCTCCACATGCGTCATCTTCCCTTCTCTTATTATTACAGCTAATCATCTGGAGAGGCACGTCCATGCCGTCCAAGAGCGTCGTGAGGCGTTGGACGGACGGGCAGGTTAAATTGCTTAGTGTCTGTTCGGACCCGACCTCCAGATGGAGAAAAACTGGAGCGAGGTGACGAGCAGGGTGGCCTCCCTCACCCAGAAATGGCCCGCGAGGAAGCTGTCTCTGAAAAGCCGGATGTGGGTGGCGAATGCCTACATAGCGTCCGTCATCCGCTTCCGCTTCACCCTCGTCTCTTGCTCAACTCTGACCAAAATGTAGCGCCTTCTCTTCCGTTTGGAAGATCAGACGATCCATTTGCTATCAACACCCGTTTCGTGGAGGACTAGGCATGCCGTGGCTGATGATGCACAAACATGCGCAGAGGCTGCAACACCTCTGGTGCTTCGTAAACGGTGAACAGGTGTGGGAGCCGTTTGCCAGACGCGCTTTTCCCCAGCTTGTCTCCTTGATGGAGATGCAGTCCTGGATCAGGAAAAGACCGAGGGATAGCGCTTGTAAGCTGGAATGTCTCCAAGCGCTCACCGCCCCCTTCAAGAGAACTTTCTGACCGGGGCCTATCGACAACTACCAGAAATCTCTGGCCTGGCAGTGCTACTGGGGAGCGTTGTCGGTTCGGGATAAGCTCTACAAGCACAGAGGTGCTGTCAGCCGAGCCTGTCCGAGATGTGCGCACTCGTTCAGTGCCCTAGGATTGCTGATTGTGGATCTATGTCGAACAGCTGCTGTCACGTGTAGGACGGATCCGGTTATCGACTGAGTTCATTGTGCAGATAGCCCGCCATCCTCCTTTAAAGAGGAGGAAGGGCAGGCAGTTTTCATCTGCCTGGTGGCTATGGCGAAAGAGATTGTGTGGTGAACAAGATTGAAAGGGTTGAAGAGGGTCACTTTCCTGTCCGGTCAATCGCTGATTAACTTTTTCATGTTTCACCTGAAGAGGAAAATCAGGGTAGAGAGGCAATTGCTGTCTTCTAGTAAGTTTGTTGAAAGGTGGGTGAAAGTTGCGAGTCTGGTCCGAGTGAACGGGCCCGCTCTGTAGTCTTAGGAGTGGGACAAGTGAGAGAGGGGGCCTGCCCTGGTGGTCAGGGTGGCCGTGGTCTTTTGTGTTGTTTTCTCTACGAGTGACCCTCGGAGGTTTCCCCCTTATTGGGGAATTTTTGTTGTTTGAATATTTTTTTGGATTTCTAGCCTGACTTTTTTATAACCTGTTTACACGACCAAAACCCACTTTGTATCGACCTGTACTGTTCTGTCCCGTCTCTAATGTTTTTTTTCGTATTAGATCTTGTGGCCAATAAAGAAACGATTATTACATCGTGGAGTGGGTAGCTAGGGAACCTGGCACGGCTGGGTCCTTGATCAATTTAGATCAATCGAAAGCTTTCGATAGGGTCAACCATCGTTATCTAGCGACAGCCTTGAGGGCGGCTGGCTTTGGACCCGTCTTCAGAAGCTGGATCGCTGCCATTCACAGCTACATCTGCTCTGTGGTGAGACTGAACGGTCACCTTTCGGAACCGTTCAACATCATGCGCTTGGTAGAGAGGGAAGTGCTCTCTTCCCAACATTTTGTTGAAAGATGGGTGAGAGAAGCAAGTATGTGTCTGTAAATTAATGGTAGACAACTGGGAGAGGGCACTTGCCCTGGTGGTCAGGTTCACTGTGGCCTTTTAATGGGCTTTCTTCACAAATGTCCCTAGGAAGTCTCCACCCTATTGGGGAATTTTTTATTTTTTATTTGTTCATTGTTATTTTTTTTATTACATCCTCTGTTTTTTTTTACACGCAGAAATACCCATTTGTACCGTCCTGTATTGTCCTGTACTGTCATTAATGTCTACTTTATGTAAACCCTTGTTGTTAATAAAGAAAGCATTATTATTATTATTATTATTATTATTGGCGACCTACGTAGTAAATCGTATCATCGTGAGCTCCGCAAAGGTTTGTTATTTTCAGTTATTTAAAATTACCATTCATGGAAAATTTTTATTGTTAACTATATATAACTGAACATACATTGATTTCTGAAAAGGACACTCAAAAATATTGGGGCTTGAGCCCAAAATTTAAACTTTTTATAATTATCAAGCAAAAATGTTTTATTTGAAATATAATGGATGACACTGATTCACTCCTTCCTCACAATCCAATACCTGACACTGACACCACCATTGTAAACATTGCTACGTTTGCCAACACTGGAATTGTAACCAGTAGCAATATTTTAAATTTGTCTCAGGCAGACGTTCATTTCCCGCCATTACCAATGACTGGAGGTGTTAAAGCCGCCACTACCACCACCACCACCACCACCACCACCACCACCACCGCAACAACCCACACCCCCACCACCACCACAGCGACAACAGAAACAAAAGAACAAATAAATTAACTCATGATATCGAAATGAATTCAACGAAAATGAACTCTTCCACACCGAACACCACTGATGTCACCACCACCACAGCTGAAACTAAAATTAACAATAGCAAAAATAACGATAATAACAACAGCAACGATGAAATTAAGAAAACTAACCTGAGTTTTGCCAGAGTAGCAAAAACGTGCGAAGCGATCCAGGTAACTCAGGAAGAATTAGACGAAGCCAAAGGAATGGTAAAGAAAGATGGATACAGGGTCAGCCTCACCCCCACCTAATAAAATGGAGCAACGTCGCCTATGCACTGTGTCTTATCAGACAATAAACATAAAATCGCGCCGAGTGGGACGGGCATCTGAGTCTCAAATCCAAAAAGCTTTGTGACATGTGTGGGCAAAAATACCCCACATGGAACAGTGGACGTGTTCTTTGAAACACCACATGAGGCCAGAGAACACTCCATGGCCCCATTAATAAGTGACGACTTCACACTCATCCCAAGCTATTGTGGCCAGAGAATTGTGAAGATCAGGGTGACCCACGTTCCACCGGCCATCGAAATTCCCTGGCAAATGCCTGCAGTCCTCGCCGGCATTGAGGCCAACACCAAAATAATAGAAATAGCAAAAGAAAAGCAGGAGAACTGGTCCGGATCTTGGATGGAGCGCCTGATCCAAGCGGATCATAAAAGCATTGAGGATATCCCTGCACTGACGGCAGCCACCTCACCGTAATCGTCGAGGGCAGAAGACCTATGTGTCGTTTCTGGTGAAGGAACCCACCTAAGGGCTTTCTGCCCTCAGGCTAAAAGATTGAGGCCACCTCCCTTACCCACCCCAGTGACTCAACCAGCAGCAGAAATAGCAGCAACAATTGTAGCAGCAACAACAGAAACAACTGTAACAGCAACAACCCCAGCAACAGTAGCAAAACCAACACCGCCACCACCCAACGCCCCAGAACTAGCACCAGCGGCTACACCATCCACCACGCCACAACCAAAACCAACGCCTGTGGAGGATTTTCCACTCTCCGGCTTATCGCAACTGGAGACAGATTGTGACGACGAGGAGTAGGAAACTGTATCAGGAAAAAAAAAAAAAAAAGAAACCAAAAAAGAAAAAATTCTCATCTTTCCCCCTCAAAAAAAAAAAAAATACAGAGGTTAACAAATAAATTATCGAACAAGAAAGTTAAGACAGATATGCAAACATCCACACCAGCATCACCAACCCCATCACCACAAACACCAACACCATCACCATCATTAACCCCAACACCACAAAAGTCACCAAAAAGCGTAACAGAAACAAACCCACAACAAACGCAAACAAAACAAGACAACCAAAACGATACACACTACACAGCATTAAATTTGAACAGCAACCAATTATTACACTACATGCAGCACAACACCAGCATCACAGAAAATGACTACACAACAACCCAAAAGTTCACACCACCTCCACACATACAAATCACTCATATCACACAGAAAACGTACACGACACTAAAACAAAAATTCCCCAAAGAGATCGGAGACTTCCGACAAACACTCTCCAGGAGGATTTATAAGGACATCCTTCCGGAGGAGGCCACAACCAGTGAAAAGGATGGACAAACCATCCTTCCTCTACCAGAAAGAAGGTAAGTGTTCTTTCCCATCTTTTACACTCTATTTCAACATGACCTCACTCAGAATAGGCAGCATAAATGCTCGAGGCTTGGGGTCATCATGGAAGCAGGGCTACCTGCTCAACGATCTCAGCTCACTAAACATAGATGTAGGGGCCATCATCGAGACCAGAATCTCCGAAGCACGGGCCTTTTCATCCGATCTTCGGCGGCTACGATGTGTAGGCATCTCCCAGCGTCCGGGATCGGGGGAAGGAATTGCTGTGCTTTTTCGGAGAGGTTTGGATCTCGCCATACGGGCCATCTTCCTGGACCCAGAAGGTAAGTTGGTGGTGCTAGACGTGACCAGCGGAGACGGGCAAGCTTTCAGGCTAGTGGTCGTCTATGCCCGGACAGGTGTAGGGTGGCCTCATTTCTTCTGTCGTCTGGAGACCTTTCTTGGAACGTCCCGCTCTTTAGTGTTAGTGGGCGGCTGGAACGGTATCTTAGATGCACGCTGGGACTGTATGAGATTAGCGTATAGGGGTGGAAGGTGCAAGAGTCTCACCAACCTGCTCAGGCGTTTTGAACTGTCTGACAGATACCGATTGGATTTCCCGAATGTACCAAAGTGGAATTAGACAAATTGCATAGGGTCATCCAGATCATATCTAGATTGAGTATTTTGTAGAGAAATAGATAGGTCTAGCATAGGCTGTCCACAATTCAAGATAGTCAGCTACACGGACCACACATTCGAGATCTGTGTGCTTGACGTAGATAGGCTTCATAGACGAGGACCCGGCTACTGGAAGTTAAACGCGTCCTTACCAGCGCGCAAGTCCTCAGAGACCGGATTAGCTAACTAGTTAAGCGGGCGTTGACGGGGGCCATCGTCAACAACAAATGGTGGTTTGCATTGAAAAGAGCAATTAGAATAGAGCCAATTAGGTTTAGTAAGGCTTTAGACGAGGCGCTTAGCAAAGGCATCGTGACCGACGTACTTGCGGCGAAATTGGCACTTGACCAATTCTTCAATACAAAGCACGAAGGCTGCGTTGTCAGAGCTAGGGTGCGTGCTCTCAGATACGAGAGGACGAAAGCCGTTCAATGGGCCCGAGTGGCGGAGGCGGATCGTGGCAACAAAGTCGATCCGGTCTTTGGTGGACCACGGCGGTCGCATGCTACTCGATCCATGGCAAATGTGTGATGCTTTTTAGCGACACTTCGCTCAGTTGTTCGGGGGTAGCGGCGTGCCGGATCGAGGGATGGATTTTAGTGTCTACCTCGACGGACTGCCGCGGCTCTCGGTCACTGAGGCGGAGTGTTGCGAAAAGCCGATAAGAGCCGCTGAAGCACGGGAAGCAATGACTGGCCGCACAAGGTGTAAATCGCCTGGTTTGGATGGTCTGCCCTATGAACTTTACGTACAGTTCCAGACTTGTTCAGAGGTCTCTTGGCGGACGTCTACTGCAACTGGCAACAGAACGGGAGAATTCCCACTTCTGTGAGCCGGGGAGCTGTGGCGCTGCTGAGAAAGGATCCGAACAAGGGGGATAACATAGATAATTTTAGCCCCATAACTGTGCTAAACAGAGAGTTCAATATTTTGGCCAAGGTGCTAGCAAAGAGGTTGGCGCTTGTCGTTGGTGGTCTGCTGGGAGAGGCGCAGACATGCGCCATTCCCGACAGATCCATCCACGACAACCTCCACCTGATGCGAGACATCGTAGAGAGGGTAGCTAGGGAACCTGGCACGGGTGGGGACTTGATCAATTAAGATCAGTCGAAAGCTTTCGATAGAGTCGACCATCGTTACCTAGCTGCAGTCTTGAGGGAGGCTGGCTTTGGTCCCGTCTTCAGAGGCTGGATCGCTGCCATGCACAGCGACATCTGCTCTGTGGTGAAACTGAACGGTCACCTTTCGGAACCGTTCAACATCATGCGCTTGGTCCGCCAAGGCTGTCCCCTCTCGTCCCTCTTGTACGTATTGACTATCGAGCCATTACTGCACAAACTGGAGACGTTGAGGGGGTCCCGCGCGAACGAGGATGCGGAAGATCCGTGTCAGCATATGCGGACGATGTCACCGTAGTAGTGTCGAACGCCAAACACATCGAGGCTATCGGCACTACACTAAGAGAATACGAAGCGGTGACAGGATTAATGATCAACCAGGAAAAGTCAGTGGGCCTGCAGCTCGGCACCTGGAGAGGCAGGTCCATGCCGTCCAACAGCGTCGTCGGGCGCTGGACGGACGGACCAGTTAAATTGCTAAGGGTCTGGTTCGGTCCGGATCTCCAGACGGATAAAAACTGGGACGAGGTGACGAGCAGGGTGGGTTCTCTCACCCAGAAATGGGCCGAGAGGAAGCTATCCCTGAAAGGTCGAGCGGAGGTGGCTAACGCGTATATCGCGTCCGTCATCTACTACCGCATGACCGTCGTGCCTTGTCCTAAGCCCCACCTGACTGCGCTGGAGCGTTTGCTCTTTCGCTTTTTGTGGAAGGGACGCGGTCCGATGGTCAGGTGGTCCATCTGCTGTCAACACCCGCTACGTGGAGGGCTTGGAATGCCGTGGCTGATGATGCGCAGACACGCGCTCAGGCTACGACAACTCCACCTCTTCCTCGACGGTGATCAGGTGTGGTCTCCGTTTGCTAGACACGTCTTTCCCCAGCTCGTCTCCTTGACGGAGCTGCAGTACTGGGTCAAGCGAAGAGCGAGAGAGAGCGCTTGGAGAGGGGAATGTCTTCAGGCACTCACAGCCCTCGACCAATCGGGCAATGTGATCGGTGGAAACTCCACCTTGGCGTTCTATAGAGGATTAGTGGAGAGGAAGATCGACCACGTACTTGGGGAAAATCTAGGCGTCGACGAAAATCAACTAGCCAATCTCTTCGGAAGAACTTTCGGGCCGGGCCTATGGACAACTTCCAGAAATCCCTGGCCTGGCAGTGCTACCGAGGAGCTTTGCAAGTTCGGGATAAACTCTACAGGCATGGAGGTGCCGTCAGACAGGCATGTCCGAGATACGCGCAGGGCGACGAAACCATCCTGCACGCACTCGTGCAGTGTCCGAGCATTGCTGACTTGTGGGTTTATGTCGAACACCTGCTGTCGCGTGTGGGACGGATCCAGCTAGCAGCTGTGTCTAGGATTGCCCCGCCCTCTTCCTTTAGCCGGGAATGGCAGGCAGTTTTTTATACGTCGGGTGGCCATGGTGAAAGAGATAGTATGGTGGACACGTTTGAAAGGGCTGAAGACGAGTATTTACCTCTTCGGCGATGTCCTGATTAACTTTTTCAAATTTCATTTGAAAAGGAACATCAGGGTAGAAAGGGAAGTGCTCTCTTCCCAGCATTTTGTTGAAAGATGGGTGAGAGAGGCAAGAATGGCGCGAGTGAATGGGGCTACTCTGAGTATGTGCCTGTAAATTAAAGATGGAAACTGGGAGAGGGCACTTGCCCTGGTGGTCAGGATCACTGTGGCTTTTTAATGGGCTTTCTCCACCAATGTCCCTCGGAAGTCTCCCCCCTATTGTGGAATTTTTTTCTTTTTTCTATTATTACATCCTCTGTTTCTTGTTTTTTTACACGCAGAAATGCCCCTTTGTACCGCCCTAAATTGTCCGGTACTGTCCTTAATGTCTACTTTATGTAAACCCTTGTGGTTAATAAAGAAAACATTATATTTATTATTATTATTCCCTGAATCTCAGTAATTGATGTTAGTTAACTGGAAAGTCCGTTGGAATGAATATCAAGCCACTACCTGCAGCCTCAGATATTCAGGACGTATCGGAGGGATCTTGCTGTTCCCAGCAAGCATGCCTTTTGAAGCGTTCCAAAAAGCGTTAAGGGGCCGACTTTCTTTAACCATCCCTCGAAACTTTTGGAGATAGTCCCCAGTGCGCCTATGACAATCGGGATCACTTGGATTTCATGGCAGTTCCAAATCCTTTTTACCTCCCACTTTCAGTCCTGGTATCGGTTAATTTTCTCCCTCTCCTTCTCTTGCACTCTCGTGTCGAATGGGCAGGCCACATCCACAATCAGACACGATCTTTTTTCTTTGTCCAAAACCACCAGGTCAGGTCTATTGTGTTCCAGTTTCTTGTCCGTCTGTATCCTAAAATTCCACAGCACCTTCACCTGATCGTTCTCCATCACCGCCTCTGGCTTATGCTCATACCATTTCTCAGAATGTGGTAAATTGTTTACTTTGCACAGGTGCCAGTGGATCACCCTGCCCATCACATCATGTATCCAGCCCTTATAGTGGGTCTGGGCTAGGTGTTTACACTCGGATACAATGTGAGCCACAGTCTCCTCTCTCTCTCCACAGATCCTGCACAGTGGGCTAGCCTCCTCCTTGTAAATATGGTGTTTCAACCACTTCGTTTTGAGGGCCTGCTCCTGCGCAGCCATTAACATTCCTTCTGTAGCTTTTTAAGGTTTGCTCTTCTCAACCAGTTCCATGTCTGTGGATCTCTAAATTCAGTTTTCTCAAAGAAGGTACTATGAAGGGATTTTTCCTGAAGGCTGCTCTTTCTCTTTGATGTTATTTCCTCCTTCGACATCCCCTGGCCTATTGTCCTCTCCTTCAGTACAGTTCTGAGCATTGGCTCCTTACTCCTTACTATCAGTCACGTATTTGTGTAGGTTGTTTTTCTTCATCTGAACACAGTCCTCTATGCTGATAAGACCTCTTCCACCCTCAGATCTCCTTAGGTAGAGTCTATCGACATCACACCTCTTGTGGAACATGTTGTAGATAGTCAATAGCTTCCTAGTCTTCCTATCCATTTCTTTTTGTTCAGCAACATTCCATCTCAGAATTCCCGAACAATACATAATAATAGATACAGCTCGGGAATTTACTGCGCTTATGGCATTTCTGCTGTTCAGATGTGACTTCAATACGCTCCTTATTCTCCGAATGTATTCAGTTCTTAACAATTCCTTCATTTTTTTGTTCTTTATGCCATCAGCCTCCAGAACGCCCAAATACTTGTATCCTTCCTCAGAGTCAATTTCCTTTATCATCTCACCTGTTGGTATCTGGATTCCGTTACTTCTGCTCAACCTACCCCTCCTCATCACAATGACTCCACACTTACTAATACCAAACTGCATACATATATCACTGCTGAAAATACGGACAGTGTCAACAAGAGCATCCAACTCCTTCTCACTCTTCCCGAAGAGCTTAAGATCGTCCATGAAGAGGAGGTGATTGATGGTAAGCCCTCCCTTTCCCAACCCGTATCCTGCTCTCACTTTTCGCAGTACACTGGTCAGGGGCATCAGGGCAAGGACAAACAACAGAGGGGACAGGCTATCTCCCTGGAAGATACCTCTCTTGATCTTCACGCTTCCCAAGGATTCTCCAGTTGATGTCAACTCTGTTTCCCAGGACCTCATACTCTTGCCTAGCAACTGTCTGATGTTGTCTGCCACCTTGAAGATCTCCAGGCTTTTGGTGATCCAAGAATGAGGCACCATGTCAAATGCCTTTCTGTAGTCTATCCATCCCATGGCAAGATCAGTGTGTCTCCTCCTGCAATTCCCCATTATCATCTTATCAATAAGTAACTGGTCCTTTGTACCACGTGACTTCTTTCGGCATCCTTTCTGTTCGTCCGGTAACAAGTTTTTTGTGTGGAGGTGATGGTAGATTTCCTCAGACACAATGCTCGTCAACAGTTTCCACATTACGGACAGGCATGTGATAGGTCTATAGTTGGTAACATCATTACCCTTGATTCGGTCTTTCATTATCAGAACTGTGGTACCTTTTGTCAACCACTCTGGTACCTCACCTGACATCAAGCAGTCATTGAATATGGTTGTCAGTTTCGGGTGGAGGGATGTTATATTTTTAATCCAATACCCATGCACACCATCTGGGCCTGGTGATTCCCAGTTGGTTAGTTATTTGGCCTGCCCCTTAAGAGTTTCCACTGTGATACTCAAATCAGTTTGTTGGTGTGCCTGCTCACCGATCTCCCTCTGTACTGTGTCAATCCACCCTGCCTGGTCATTATGTCTAACATCCTGCTCCCATATTCCTCTCCAGAATGTTTTAGTTTGTTCCGCCTCAGGGATCAAGTCGTTGCCTCTTTCTTTCCCCTCAAGCTGTCCAAACAGCATCTTCTGGTTGTTGTCGAACATGCGGTTCTGTTTATACTGACTGACTCTGTTCTCGTATCGCCTGATTTTTGCACTCTTTGCTACAATGCGTTGCTTCAGTTCCTCTATGATAATATTTAGCTTTTTCCTCCTAGTTTTGTACTTTATTTCCAGTCTATTTTTAGTGCCTATGTTTTTGAGTGTCCCATTCAGTAGTGACTCAAGCTTTCCAATGTCATTTCTCATTTCCCTGATTTGACCACTCAGTTGTTTCATCCACCAAGGCACTTCTCTTTCTTGTCTGTTGTTTCCTCTCGCTTTTATACCAAGTAGTTTCCTAACCGTATTTGCTGTTGCTTTGAGGATATTGTTGCACTGGTGAAGGCTCCTCGCCTCAAGGTATGGGATGACTTTGTTTACCTTAGCTGTTGATTCTTTTAACTTTTTCCTGTCTACAAATCTTAGGTTCATAGGTCTCCCACTATCATTGTTCAATTCATCTACCACTAAATTTAGGATGTCAAACGAATCTTGTCCTAGCCCGTCATCATTCATCTCCTCAGTGGCCGTATCTCTGTTCCAGGTATTATTTATCTCAGTATTCAGATCATCGTCTGCTTCGGGTGGTTCCTCCGTTCTCTCGACCTCTTCACCTTCATTTCCCACTGGCTCGTTTGCCTGGCATACTCCACCCTCCATCTCCAAGCTAATCTCTCTGCTCAGTTCCTCCAGTTTCAGCTCGCTTATCCACCCATTAGTTCTTATTACCCGAGCCTGCCCGGCCAATTTTTGTTCATCTAATTTAAATAGACCAATCTCGTTCCAGATGTTATGCATCCGTCTCCTATAGCCCCTCTCCTTGGGGTTACTTTTCAGGTAACATTGCATAAGAGTTCTATTCAATTCTTTCGTCCAGTTGGTTCTGGTCCCTTTCCTTCTTCTTCTTCCTCCGACTATTATTATTATTATTATTATTATTATTATTGGCGACCTACGTAGTAAATCGTATCATCGTGAGCTCCGCAAAGGTTTGTTATTTCCGTTTGTTAAAAATTTCCATTCATTGAAAATGTTTATTGTTAACCATATATAAGGGCACATACATTGTTTTCCGAAAAGGACACCCAAAAAGATTGGGGCCTTGTGCCCAAAATTTAAACTTTTATTATTATTAAAAATTTCTTTGAAAAAAATGGCTAATTCACCTCTGCACCAAGCAGCTGAAAGCCTTCCTCACAAATTAACACCTCACACCGACACCACCATTGTAAATGTTACTACGTTTGCCAACACAAAAAAAAAGCTAAGCAGTAGCAATATTTTAAATTTGTCTCAGGCAGACATTCATTTCCCGCCATTACCAATGACTGCAGGTGTTAAAGCCTCCACCACCACCACCACCACCGCGACAACCCCCACCCCACCACCACCGCGACAACAGAAACAAAAGAAGAAAAAAATAAATTAACTCGTGATGTCGAAATGAAATCAAGCAAAATGGACTCTTCCCCACCAAAGACGACTGACGTCACCACCACCACAACTGAAACTAAAATTAATATTAACACAAATAACAATAGCAACAACAACAACAATGACATTAAAAAAACCTCCCTGAGTTTTGCCAGAGTAGCAAAACAGTGCGAAGCATTTACGGTAACTCAGGAGGAATTAGAAAATGCCCCAAAAATGGTAAAGAAAGATGGGTACAGGGTCAGCCCCCCCCCCACCTAATAAAATGGAGCATCGGCGCCTATGCACCGTGTCGTATCGAACAATTAATGTAAAATCGCGCCGAGTGGAACGGGCATCCGAGTCCCAAAACCAATAAGCTTTGGGACATGTGTGGGCAAGAAAAACCCACATCAGACGTGGGCAGAAGTATGGAACCGTGGACGTGTTCTTTAAAACACCAGAGGAGGCTAGAGAACACTCCATGGCCCCATTAAGAAGTGACGACTTCACACTCGTCCCAAGCTATTGTGGTCAGAGACTCGTAAAGATCGGGGTGACCAACATTCCACCGGCCATCTAAATTCCCTGGCTAATAGCGGCCGTCCTGGCCGGCATCGAAGCCAACACAAAGATAATAGCAATAGCAAAAGGAAAGCAGGAGAACTGGTCCGGATCTGGGATGGAGCTCCTGATCTAAGCGGACCAAAAAAGCATTGAGGAGATCCCAGAGGTAATAGACCTCACAGACGGCAGCCACCTCACCGTAATTGTCGAGGGCAGAAGGCCTAGGTGTGTCGTTTGTTGTGAAGGAACCCACCTAAGGGCTTTCTGCCCTCAGGCTAAAATGTTGAGGCCACCTCTCCTACCCACCCCAGTGACTCAACCATCAACACCACCAGTAGCAGAGATGGCAGCAACAACTGTAGCAGCAACAACAGCAGCAACTATAACAACAACAACCCCAGCAACAGTAGCAAAACCAAAACCACCACCACCAGCAAAACCAACACGACCACCACCCTACCCTTCAGAACTATCACCAGCGCCTACACCATCCACCACGCCACAACCAAAACTAAGGCCTGTGGAGGATTTTCCACTCACCAGCCTATCACAACTGGAGACAGATTGTGACGACGAGGAGTGGGAAACGGTATCAGGAAAAAAAAAAGAAACCAAAAAGGAAAACATTCTCTTCCTTCCCCCTCCAAAAACAAAATACAGAGGGAAACAAATAAATTAACAAACAAAAAAATTAGGACAGATATGCCACCATCCACAAGAGCATCACCAACCCCATCACCCCAAACACCAACACCATCACCATCATTAACCCCAACACCACCATCACCTACACCACAAAAGTCACCAAAATGCGAAACAGAAACAAACCCACAACAAACGCAAACAAAAACAACCAAAACGATACACACTACACAGCATTAAATTTGAACAACAACCAATTATTACACTACATCCAACACAACACCAGCATCACAGAAAAACACTACACAACAACCCAAAAGTTCACACCACCTCCACACATACAAATCACTCGCATCACACAGAAAACGTACATGACACTAAAACAAAAATTCCCCAAAGACATCGGAGACTTCAGACAAGCACTCTCCAGGAGGATTTATAAGGACATCCTTCCTGAGGAGGCCACAAGCAGTGAAAAGGATGGAAAAACGGTCCTTCCTCTACAAGAAGTAATGTAAGTGGTCTTTCCCATCTTTTCTCACTCCTTTTCAACATGACCTCACTCAGAATAGGCAGCATAAATGCGCGTGGCTTGGGGTCGTCATGGAAGCAGGGGCACCTGCTCAACGACGTCAGGTCACTAAACATAGATGTAGTGGCCATCAGCGAGACCAGAATCTCCGAAGCACGGGCCTTCGCGCCGATCTTCGGCGGCTACGATGTGTACGCATCTCCCAGCCGTCCGGGATCGGGGGGAGGAGTTGCTGTGCTTTTTCGGAGAGGTTTGGATCTTGCCATACGGGCCATCTTTCTGGATCCAGAAGGTAAGTTGGTGGTGCTGGACGTGACCAGCGGATACGGGCAAGCTTTCAGGTTAGTGGCCGTCTATGCCCAGACAGGAGCAGGGCGGCCTGATTTCTTCCGGCGTCTGGAGACCTTTCTTGGAACCTCCCGCTCTTTAGTGTTAGTGGGCGACTGGAACGGGATCTTAGATGCACGCTGGAATTGTTTGGGATTAGTGGATAGGGGAGGAGGGTGCAATAGTCTCACCAACCTGCTCAGGGCGTTTTGAACTGTCTGACAGGTACCGATTAGTTTTCCTGAATGTACCAATGTGGACTTGGACAAATCGCATAAGGTCATCCAGATCATATCTAGATAGAGTATTTTGTAGGGAAATAGATAGGTCTAGCATAGGCTGTCCACAATTCAAGATAGTCAGCTACACGGACCACAAATTCGTGATCTGTGTGCTTGACTTAGATAGGCTTCATAGACGATGAGCCGGCTACTGGAAGCTAAACGCGTCCTTACCAGCGCGCAAGACCTGCAGAGACCGGATTAGCGAACTAGTTAGGCGGGCGTTGACGGGGGCCATCATCAACAACAAGTGGTGGTTTGCTCTGAAAAGAGCAATTAGAATAGAGTCCATTAGTTTTAGTAAGGTTTTAGCAATAGAGAAAAACAGAGCAGAGGGAGAATTAGTTAGAAAATTAGACGAGGCGCTTTTCAAAGGCATCGCGACTGACGTACTTCCGGCGAAATTGGCCCTTGACCAATTCTTCAATGCAAAGCACGAAGGTTGCGTTGTCAGAGCTAGGGTGCGTGCTCTCAGACGAAAGCCGTTCAATGGGCCCGAGTGGCGGAGGCGCGTCGTTGCAACAAACCCACGATACGGTCTTTGGTGGACCACGACGGGCGCATGCTACTCGATCCCAGGCAAATGTGTGAAGATTTTCAGCGACACTTCGCTCAACTGTTCGGGGGCAGTGGCGGGCCGGATCGAGGGATGGACTTTAGTGTCTACCTCGACGGACTGCCGCGGCTCTCGGCCACTGAGGCGGAGTGTTGCGAAAAGCCGATAACAGCCGCTGAAGTACGGGAGGCAATGACTGGCTGCACAAGGGGTAAATCGCCTGGTTTGGATGGTCTGCCCTATGAACTTTACGTACAAATGCCAGACTTGTTCGGAGGCCTATTGGCGGACGTCTATTGCAACTGGCAACATAACGGGAGAATTCCCAGCTCTGTGAGCCGGGGAGCGGTGACGCTGCTGAGAAAGGATCCGAACCAGGGGGATAACAGATAATTTTAGGCCCATAACTCTGCTAAACACAGAGTTCAATATTTTGGCCAAGGTGCTAGAAAAAAGGTTGGCGCTTGTCGTTGGTGGTCTGGTGGGAGAGGCGCAGACATGCGCCATTTCCGACAGATACATCCACGACAACTTCCACCTCATGCGATACATCGTAGAAAGGGTAGCTAGGGAACCTGGCACGGGTGGGTCTTTGATCAATTAAGATCAGTCGAAAGCCTTCGATAGGGTCGAGCATCGTTACCTAGCTGCAGTCCTGAGGGCGGCTGGCTTTGGGCCCGTCTTCAGAGGCTGGATCAAAGCCATGCACAGCGACAACTGCTCTGTGGTGAGAGTGAACGGTCACCTTTCGGAACAGTTCAACATCATGCGTTCGGTCCGCCAAGGATGTCCCCTCTCTTCCCTCTTGTACGTATTGACTCTCGAGCCATTACTGCACAAACTGGAGACGTTGAGGGGGGGACCCGCGCGAACGAGGATGCGGAAGATCCGTGTCAGCATATGCGGACGATGTCACCGTAGTAGTGTCGAACGCCAAACACATCGAGGCGATCGGCACTACACTAAGAGAATACGAAGCGGTGACAGGAGCAATGATCAACAGGAATAGTCAGTGGGCCTGCAGCTCGGCACCTGGAGAGGCAGGTCCATGCCGTCCAACAGCGTCGTCGGGCGCGGTACGGACGGACCGGTTAAATTGTTAGGGTTCTGGTTCGGTCCTGACCTCCAGACGGACAAAAACTGGGACGAGGTGACGAGCAGGGTGGCTTCTCTCACCCAGAAATGGGCCGAGAGGAAGCTATCCCTGAAAGGTCGAGCAGAGGTGGCTAACGCGTACATCGCGTCCGTCATCTACTACCGCCTGACCGTCGTATCTTGTCCTAAGCCTCGCCTGACTGCGCTGGAGCGTTTGCTCTTTCGCTTTTTGTGGAAGGGACGCGCTCCGACGGTCAGGCGGTCCATCTGCTGTCAACACCCGATACGTGGAGGGCTGGGTATGCCGTGGCTGATGATGCGCAGACACGCGCTCAGGCTACGACATCTCCACCTCTTCCTCGGCGGTGATCAGGTGTGGTCGCTGTTTTCTAGACACGTCTTTCCCCAGCTCGTCTCCTTTACGGAGCTGCAGTCCTGGGTCAAGCGAAGACCGAGAGGGAGCGCTTGGAGAGTGGAATGTCTTCAGGCGCTCACAGCCCTCGACCAATCGGGCAATGTGATCGGTGGAAACTCCACCTTGGCGTTCTATAGAGGATTAGTGCAGAGGAAGAGCGACGACGTACTTGGAGAAACTCTAGGCGTCGACTAAAATCAACTAGCCAATCTCTTCGGAAGGACTTTCGGGCCGGGGCCTATGGACAACATCCATAAATCCCTGGACTGGCAGTGCTACAAAGGAGCTTTGCCAGTTCGGGATAAACTCTACAGGCATGGAGGTGCCGTCAGCCGGGCATGTCCGAGATGCGCACAGGGCGACGTAACCGTCCTGCACGCACTCGTCCAGTGTCCGAGCATTGCTGTCTTGTGCGTTTATGTCGAACACCTGCTGTCACGTTTAGGACGGATCCAACTATCAGCTAAGTCCATCGTGAGGATTGCCCCGCCCTCTTCATTTAGCCGGGAAGGGCAGGCAGTTTTTATCTGTCTGGTGGCCATGGCGAAAGAGATAGTATGGTGGATACGTTTGAAAGAGCTGAAGACGAGCACTTACCTCTTCGGTGATGCCCTGATTAACTTTTTCAAATTTCATTTGAAAAGGAAAATCAGGGTAGAGAGGGAAGTGCTCTCTTCCCAGCATTTTGTTGAAAGATGGGTGAGAGAAGCAAGTATGGCCCGAATGAATGGGCCTTCTCTGAGTATGTGTCTGTAAATTAAAGGTGGAAAACTGGGAGAGCGCACTTGCCCTGGTGGTCAGGGACACTGTGGTCTTTTAATGGGCTTTCTCCACAAATATCCCTCGGAAGTCTCCCCCCTATTGGGGAATTTTTCTTTGTTATTTTATTACATCCTCTGTTTTTTTTACACGCAGAAATGCCCATTTGTACCGTCCTGTATTGTCATGTACTGTCCTTAATGTCTACTTTATGTAAACCCTTGTGGTTAATAAAGAAAACATTATTGTTATTATTATCATTAGTAGTATTATTATTATTATGTATCCAATCTGATCGCATTTTTCACATAATAGCGTATGTGGCAGTAATAACATGAACATATTTTTAATTATCTCCAGAAAATAACATAATCATTTCGAGGTAGAAGTCACGATATTTCATTCTTCCGGATCACTCACTATTTCTATAAAGACTACCCCATCAATTATTTTACTATTTTATATGTATGTTTTTAAATGTATTTTTAACTGAAATTATAAGTAATTTTTTTTAGTTGCTGCGATGCATATTTACTGAAATAATTCACAGGTAGGTGTAATAGCCAAATTGCTATCTTCAATTCGGTATTCGTACCAACCCTTACCTTTTGGCATGAATCTTGTTAAATGAAGGAAAGTATAGGATCGCGAATAAAAGCATCTGAAATGCGGTTCCTCCTAAGGGCCTTTACAGTGACATTACTCGACAGAATGTCTAGCTCGGAGATCAGAGAGTCAATCCAGGTAGAGCCACTATCTCTCCGAGCGTATTAGCGCCTGAAGGAAGGTCATTATTTAGCCTTTCATTGGTGGTGGATTGGCAGTATCGGTAGAGGGTCGGACGCCATGCTTTCCAGCGTAGTTACGTCCCTTTACGATCTGAGTTCAAATCCCGCCGAGGTTGACTTTGCCTTTCATCCTTACGGGGTCGATAAAATAAAGTACCAGTAATGCACTGGGTAATTGCTGGCCTTGTGCCTAAAGTAGAAACAATTATTTAGCCTTTCATCCTTACAGGGGTCGATAAAATAAAGTATCAATACTGCTCTGGGTAATTGCTGTGTTTGTGCCAAAAAGTAGAAACAATTATTTTACGTCCTTTTACGGTCTGAGTTCAAATCCCGCCAAGGTCAACTTTGCTTTTCATCCTTACGGGTTCGATAAAATAAAGTACCAGTAATGTACTGGCTAATTGCTGGCCTTAGAAACAATTATTTTAATACATCTCCTTTTCTGGACTTATGATCAAATTTCGACTTAGGAATCTTGGGTAGCGCTTTTGTTCCGTCTTTTCATAACTATGGTTATTGCTATACATCCTTATATATATGTGTATGTATGTGTGTATGTGTGCTTGTCTGTGTGTGTATATGTGTGTGTGTGTATATGTGTGTGTATGTGCGTGTGTGTGTGTGTTTGTGCGTGTGTGTGCACGTGTGTGTGTGTGAGTGTATTACACACACGCACAATATACACGTACATGCCCATACCCACACTGTGATCATGCTGACAATGACGGCAAATAAAAATCTCGTACTTTATTATTAAAGTAAATGAAGCGGGAAATAAAATGTCATTGTGATTTTGTATCTTTGTACATCACCAAAGTATTGTTGCCGGTCATTTATAAGTGACTCCTGACACAACACCCTAAATATGAAATACATCTTACGCCGGTGTCAGTTTGTATCATTCGTATGCCAATGTGGATATTCCTTCCCATATAGTTATATAAAAAGACATGTTACGGAACAGACCCGCACTGATATACGTCCATAATCAGAAAACTGCCTTGGCAGTTTGCTGAATACATATTTGATTTGATGTTTCAAATTGTGTTTCCAAGATAAAATAATATCAGTTTATATATAAGAAAAACACAGTCAAAATCCATCACATAATACCACTTTTCTGCATAACGTGAGGGTTAAACAACTGTAATAGATCTACAAGGTTAGCATATTCTAATTTCACGGCTCTCAACATATATTCAGCCCAGCGTTATATGTCGCTGTCTTGCTTTAGATTAATTCTCCACAAATATCAAGTGATCTTCAATTTGAAGAAATTTGCAAGCTACCAAATTGGTGCTTACAACAGGAAGCATAAGTCCATCTTTACATTCACTTTCGTAACTTATAATATAAGAGCATTGTATAGATAGATTTTATAGAACATATGATATTACGTATTACAGTATTACATTTACATATTTTACGTTCAAAATAACACCGGTACAATCTTACCCTTCAGCATCCCCGGCGTCGATTAAATAAGTATCATTCATCAAGAAGGTTTCATTCAACTAAATTCGTCATCAAATAGCTTGGCCTTATGCCTATATGCATGTCCAATGCGTTAAAACCCTAAACCTAAGTTAAAAGCCTATATATAAGAGGGAGAAAGGGCAGAGAATAGGTATGCGGAGGAAAGGAAGGAAAGGAACGCAGAAAAAGTAGTGGCGGAAGGAGAAGAAAGGCACAAATATGAAGAAGGAGAGGAAGGGAAAGAAGAAGAAGAAAGATGGAAGGTGGGCTTAAGAGCACGTGAAGCGCAAGTGGAGCAGGACAGTAGAACAAAAAAGGTGTGTGAGTGTGTCTGGACCTCAAGGAGAAGACAAAGCGTAGAAGGGAAACGCGGGGGAAGAAAATGAACGAGAGGGAGTTAGATGTAAAGAGTAGGAATAAAGTGGAAGAAGGTCTAAATTCCTGATGAGTAATCAAGGAGAGCCAAGAGATCGAGGAAAGAGATTTGGTATCCTTATTTTCCTTGTTTTCCCTGCTCGAATTACATCATTTGCCTTCCTTTCTCTCTTACTCTCCTTGAGCTACGAGAGAAAGGTGAGCAAGAAGATCAAGGAAAGGAAAGAGAGCAGGAGTTCAAAGGTAACAAAGAGGGCCAAGCGAGCAAGGAGTGCAACGATGGAAACAAGTATATATAGATATATGAAAGTAATTAGATCAAATAGAAGCAGAACAGTGTAAACAAGGAGAAGACGAAGGTCAATAAAGGCAGCAAAGCTCCACTTTGCTCTACATGCTCTCATTGTAATCTGTGAGCATTTAGGCGTTCTTTTCCCTCTTTTCCCTTCATTACTCTCCGCCTATCCATCTTTTTCATTCTTTCACCCACTTTAACTCTTCTATCCCCTCTTTTCACCTCGTTAGCTCACCTTCCTTTAGTTAAATCTTTCCTGACTCCTAACTTCACTACGTGCTTCCAAATTCACTTCACCTTTCTTTCCCCCTTTTCCTTTTGTTTCTTTCTTTGGCACCATTTTAACTATTTTCTCCCTCCTTTTACCTTCTCTTTCCCATACACTTTCCTTTCTTCCTATGCGCCTCCCCTTCATCTCACTGCTATCTCTGATCTCATTGCTATGCGTACTTACCTTACTGTACTTGCTCTCTTTGCTCTCATTGCTATGCAAGGAGATCAATGATAGCTAGGAGGTTAAAGGCAGTATAACGTGTAACGATTGCAAGAAGGAGGGAAAGAAGAGCAAGTATAACGAGAGCAAGCATAGAAATCAGAACATTGATAATAGTGAGATCAGGGTGAGATATGAGGAGTACAAGGAGAGCAAGGGTAGTAAGATGATATACAAGAGGTAATGTGAGGGAAAGAAGGGGAACAAGCGGAATATGAGGTAAAAAAAGCAACAAGTAGGAAGAGGAAAGAAGAGTTTATGCGAGGGGAAAGATAAAAAGAAGGAGATGAGGTTGAAAGAAGAAGAAAGACAGAATAAATGCAGAAAGCGTGCTAGGAGAGAAAAAGAGCAAGGAAGGAAACTTAGAATAATGAAGGATAGCAAGGAAAGCAAGGATATAAAGGAGGAGAGCAAGGACAGCATGGAGAGCAAAGGGAATAAGGAGAGAAAGGAGGGCAAGAAGAAAAAGAGGACAAGGACAAAAAGAGAGCAAGGACAGCAATGAGCGATGGAGGAGAGCATGGAGTGCAAAGAGAGCAAGGAGAGCAAGGAGGAGTGCATCGATAGGAGCCTGAGCAACGAAAGCAAGGGGGTGCGTATGAAGAGCATGGAGAGAAAAAATCAAGGAAAGCAAGGCGAGAAAGGAGATTAAGGAAGTGCGAGGAGAGGAGGTAGAATAAAGTGATTAAGGATTAAGGAGCCAGGGAGTAAAGACTTCAAAATGGAGCAAAGAGAGCAAGGGCAGCAATATGAACATGCGCAAGAGTAGTGAGGTTAGCAATGGCAGCAAGGCGGAGAGGATACGTAGGAAATAGGATGAAAGCCGGGAACGAGAGAAACACTGGAAAACTACTAAAGAGGGGAGGGATAGAAATGAGGGTGAAGAAGAGGTAAATTTGGAAAGATGAGGTAAATATTTGGAAAGAAGGGAAATATTTTGAAAAGAAGGGGATAGATGGGATAAAAGAAGTAAAGATAGAGAGAAATAAATTGGGAAGATGAGTAGATAATGGAGAACAATGAGAGTAAGGAGTGCAAAGAGGAGAGCAATTAAAGCAAGGAAAGGCAAGAGAACAACAAGGAGAACAATGATCAGTGAGAGGAAGGAGATCCAGGAGGAAATGTATACTAATAATAGTTAGGTGAGCAATGAGTACAGGGAGATTATGGGTAGCAAGGAGTACAAGAAGAATAATGTGGAGAAGGTGAGTTGGAATTAGTGTGAATGAGGGGGCCTGAGGTGGAGAGATGGCCAGAAGGAGAAAGTGAGTTAGAAAATAGAGGATCGTGATGAGTGAAGAGAAAGAAGAAATGGGGGCAAATACAGACAGGATAGAATATGTAAAGAGAGAGGGAACGGGAGAGAGTGCGTGGGAAAATATGTATAGGAGTAAGAAAAGTGAAGGGAGGGAAAAAAAGAAGCGGAAGTATATGTAAAGGGTGATATATGATGTAATGAGTTGGGAAGAAGGGAAGAGAGGGAAGGAGGTGGATAGACGGGATAAAAAAGGTAAAGAAGGAAATGTAAGGCAATGAGTAGGAAAGAGAGGATAGAAAAGGGAAAAAGTGAGAGACGGGGTAAATAAAGTAAAGAAAAATGGGAAGGAACGGTAGAAGATTTGGAGGGGGAAATAGCAACTAAATGCGCACAGAGCGCTAGGAGAGTCTGGAAAAGGGCTGGCTCCCCTTGTTCTCTTAACTCACCGCGCGCTCCTTACTCCCAATGCTCTCGTTAAATCCTTACTCTATATAATATCCTTGCTCTTCTTTTTCTCATTGCTCACCTTTATCTCACTCATCTCCATACACTGATCTCCAAGATTATTAAAGAAACCAAGAAGTGCAAGGAGGGCAAGGAGAGAAATGATACAAAGGAGATAAATTTGGAGAGCAATAGATTAAGGAGTAGAGAAAGGTGGTGAGAAAGGAGATCAAGGAATAGAGCAGGGAGTAGATGAAGGGTGAGAGCAAAAGAGCAAGATGAGAGCAAAGAGGAGAGCAGGGATGATAGTGAGGAGAGCAAGGAGAGTAATGAGGAGATCAAAGAGAGCAGGGAGAGCAATGATAGCAAGGAGGAGAGCTAAGAGGAAAGCAAGCACAAGGAAGAAAGCTAAGGAGAGAGCAAGGATAGCAAGGAGGAGAGCTAAGAGGAAAGCAATGAGAGCAATGAAGGAAGTTAAGAGGAGAGCAAGAAGGAGAGCAAGCTGGAGTGCAAGGAGAGTAGAAAGAGACGAATGAGGAGAGCAAGGACGGCAAGGAGAGCAAGGAGAGCAAATTGAGCAAGGGAGCAAGGTGTGCAAGGAGAGGAGGGACGGTAAGGAATGCAAGGAGTGCAGTGAGAGCAAGGTGAGCAAGCAGAAGAGCAAGGATGAAAGAGAGCTGTGCAAGAAGAAAATGGAGAGCAAGGAGAAGTAGTAGAGTAAAGTTAGCAAACAAAGAGCAATGAAATTAAATACATAAAAAAGTGTAAGGATAGTTATAACAGAAAGAGAGCACAGAGAGCAATAAGAAGAGTTTAGAGAACAAGAAGGTAGGAGGGTATGGAGAGCAATAACAAGGGTATACGAAGCATATCAAGGGTAGCAAGGATATCAATGACAGCACGGAAGAGAGCATGCATAGAAAATAGGTTTAAAGATGGCGAACGAGTTTGAACGAAGGGAAGCAAGAGAACCTGTGTAAAACTACTTTAGTATTGTGCAGAATGAAGAGAGAGAGAGATGAAAGAGGTGGAAGAAGACGTAAACAGCTTGAAAGAAGTATGTATGTATGTATTTATGTATGTATGTAAATTATTGCACAGTCTTTCCTCACTTTAAAAAAATATTCACGCACAGGCATTGCAAGATGTCATTGAGTTCAAATCCTGCCGAGGTTAACTTTGCCTTTCATCCTTACGGGATCGATAACATAAAGTACCAGTAATGCACTGGAACTTTCCTGGCCTAGTGCCAAAAGTAGAAACAATTAATTAATTGTTTCTTATATAGGTACAAGGCCAACAATGTTTTGGGAGGGGAAAGTCGATTAAATCGGCCCAGTGTTTGACTGGTACTTTATTTTATCGACCCCGTAAGGATGACAGGCAAGGTTAACCTAGGCAGGATTTGAACTCAGGCCGTAACGCATAGCTACAAAGCATGGCGTTCGACCCTCTACCGATACTGCCAACAATGGCCATACTCAATAACGAGGGGGCAGCCATCATGTATGTATTAGAAATTTATTTTCAAAGTAGAAAAGTAGCACCGATTTCGATATTTCAGCTTAGTCACATGACACTATAGGAAACATTTTCTATTTAAAGATGTAAAATGCACGTGTGAAATCTAAGATTTCTCTGATAGTTTTTAAGCTTTATGGCCTATTTCGTATGTTCATCATCTTTTAACACGGCAGTTCAACATCTGAGCTATATCAGGGCAGAAAATATATAACTGTGTGGGGATAATTTTAAATCGTGTTCAACAAATGTATTTTCTGATAACCGGGATTTCGGCAGGAGTTCAATGGAGGTGGGGGGATTGAGCATGAAGTGGCATTAAAGAAAATGAATGAAAGTAACATGAAATTTGTTTCAGCGTGAAATCATTACATCGAGTAAACATCATTTGACAGTGGACTATTTTTAACGGTCGCTGATGTGCAAAGTGCATTTACGTGCACTTGATGGCTAGTTTACTACAACATTTTTTTTTTGCGTTCATTTTGTGGTCTTTTGTCTGTGATATTGGAGGATTTGAGTGTGTTGGACGCTACTATATTTAATGAAAAGCGTGTCTTTATGTGGTTATCAAAAAAAAAATATGTGGTTGGTTTTAATTCGTCAGTTGATTATGTAGAGTGTCAAATTTTTGGCGGCATTGCAATTGAACTGGTTTTTCTTTATTTGTGAAAATGACATTCATCGGTGCATGAAAAATATTCTTATAGAGTTCAGGGTAGTGGTCTATTAAATAAAGAATGTTTTCACGGATGGATAAATGCGGTAATAATGACAATGTCGAGGAGAATAATTTAATGTGTTTGAGTAAAGTAATTAGTTTGTGGTAATGATTGTGGGGGTGTTCTTGTCTATTAGAGCTGAGAATTGTGTTTCTTTGTACGTATTAAGGATAATAATGAGGAAAAAGGAAATCAGCTGTAGCAGAATAGTAATTGATATTGAAAAGACTAAGAGACAAAGTATTGTGTGTATGTTCAGGCGGAAATATAGGAGAGAAACATGCAGGTTCGTCGGGTGCGATGTATATAATCACACTTACGCCCCCACACACACCCTTACACAAACACATACACAGATATATATATATATTCGGTGGATTGAGAGAGTAGTTAAAATGTTTCGTAGAATTTGCTTACAATTCTTTGATATGATTTCAAATCCAACCGAGGTCAACCTTCAGGTAGAAGCAATATTGTACCAGTGAAAAATTGGAATCGATTAAAATGACTTCTCCATTCTAAATTAATGCTAAATTAAAAGTATTATTTTTATTGGTGTATTATTTATATAATTCCATTACTCATACAAATATCCGGTTTAACCCCAAAATTCAATGGCCGCTTCTATAGGCTCATGGATCCTGATTATTGATATCGACCAGGTTGACGGCCCTAGTCGACACAAATAATTTAATATACCTGATAAGTATTTAGATGACCACTGCAAGAGTAATTATGAATTGACTAAGAAAGAAGAAAAAACAAAGGCTGACAAGATTTCGCAAGGAGCTTTAAATATTGGGACATTCTAGCATACACAAATACATTGTTTGAGATTTGATGGGAACGACTAGTTTTGACAGTTGGAAGCCTGTAATATGAAACAAAACCGATCTGATTCTCGGAGAAATATGAGTTGGGACACACACATTTTTAATATATAAGTGTTATCACTTTAGGCACTTGCTGTTTGTAATGGAAGTTTAGTGCACGGTAACACGTAGAAGCCTGTCGTCAGGACTGCATCAATAATCATAGTGACCATCATTGTTACCCCGTATCAAATTGCTTCATCATTGCTCCCAATGATGTATCTAACAACCCATAACTACAGTAAATGTGGAGGCCTGTACTTGATTGTTTAAAATGCTATTCATTATGATTATTTTTTGTAAAATATAGGGTACGTACTTGCCATCACACTTAGTAAAAATTATGCGAGCTTATATTCTACGCAAACTAAAGACCCATTGCATATATTCCTTTATTATCCTCTTTGTTCTTTCAATAAAGCAGATTTCGTTGCTGGCAGTGAAATAAAATGGCTATAAATAAAACATCTCGCTGGCGCTAGCGAGTCATTCAATGATTTATGCGAATTTTCAAGTAACTTAATGATAAGCGGGTTTCTGATTTGGACACTTTCGTTATCAAAATAATTCATATTATCTGTAATAAAATATAATATATAAAGCACCGAGAATGAAACACACAGATATGAATGAAATCACACACATATACACAAACATACACATACACATTATATATATACTAATGTAAATAGAGTGATTAAAACGATTAGAATAACATTCATAGAAAACGTTGGACTTTGATAAACAAGGTGCCTGAGCTCAAAATAATGATTTTTGTTTTTGAATGATATCACCGTAGGTTACTATGTCTTGTACGCTTCAGTATTCATATTCATATAGGCATTGATTGAATCGATTACTAATAATTTGGAAAAATATTTTCCGACCTCGTGGAAGCATCAATATCAAAACAAATACTAATATTTATGTTATTTTCCCCATCTTGTAATGAAAAATATAAAGAAGGAATGACATGAAATGTCTAAGTTGTTGAAAAATATTGATTAATTCACAAAAGGCATTCATGTGGAATGAAACATTCTATGGTTTAAATGTTGCAGCTGGACACACACTCTCTATAGAATATAAAGATTGTAAACGGATGTAAAATGATGATGAATAGTGTTAAGTCCAAGGAGAGAAAATATATGGTCGTACTACTAACGCTTTAGTGGTATGTAAGCTTATATAAAACATCATTAAAAAAAAAAAAGAAATATCAGAAAAGAAACGATCCTGCAAATAATTAAATATACACTCGCATAAAATATGTAAATAAGTTGTGTTCTTAGAAGTCACACAGACACACACATACATACACACACACGCAGACGCACAAATACACACACACACACACACACACACACACACACACACGTATATATATATAGATACAGAAGCGAAAACCAACCAAAGAGTGAGTGTGATCTGTTATTATTTCTGGCAATATTATTACAACAATATGACCCCCTCCTCCAAGTCTAACAATATATATATATAAACTTATTCACAGACATATATACATATATATATATATATATATATATATATATATATATATATATATATATATATATATATATAAACTGATACTCAAACATAAATATAAGCAAATTGTTGCCTTTAGGCAGTCACTAGAAACAATTATAGCTGGTATTTACAATAGTTTCAAAGACGAGTACAATGTTGCACATGACTAGTACATAT
The DNA here is from genome assembly GCA_964016885.1 of Eledone cirrhosa. Taxonomy (NCBI): domain Eukaryota; kingdom Metazoa; phylum Mollusca; class Cephalopoda; order Octopoda; family Eledonidae; genus Eledone; species Eledone cirrhosa. Next base: position 154,052,046 of record OZ024742.1, on the reverse strand, counting down.
CGATCCTCAAAACCAAGTGGGGGTGGAAATGCATTCCACGTAATACATGTTACTACTGACGTTCTACTCCTTAATAGTTCTAGATAGAAATATTTCAATAGGTACAGGGCCAAATTGTAGCTAAGTAGATAACTGTAGCCAATTAAATCGATATCCTTACATATGAAAAATTAAGGAAAGCAGCATAGTATCTCATTAGTGCTGTAACGTATACATAGCTTTCAATAAATTATCCTATAGACATAATTCACTTACATAGCGTTGCTGCAAATTGTTCTAAAATGCTTTGGTTAGATAAAGGAATATGTTCTTTCTCCATTACATGCATTCCATACACAGAACAACACTAAACGGATTTTCGGTCTGGAAATAATAAGACCAGTTTCAATTGATATTCCTCCAATAACCATATTCATATACTTTTGTGTATCAATGTATGCTTCAATGTATGCTTGTATGTATGTGTGTATATGTATGTGTCTGGGTGGGTTTGTATATATTTGTGTATGTGTGTGCATGTATATGTGTGTGTGTGTATGTGTGTGTATGTAGATATGTATAAGTGTGTGTATGTGTATGTATGTATATAAATATGTATGTAGGTATGTATGAATGAATAAATGAATATATGTATGAAAAGGTATGAAAAGATAATCCGGTTTATCAAAACATGACGGACAAACGCAAGTGTCAACAAACAAATACACACGCACACACAAACGCATATGCAGACACATATATCACACAAACATAGATGAAAAAGGAAGTTCACACCAAGGATTATGTTTTTTCCGATGGACAGTCTCGTCGAAATTTCCTAGTCACAGTTACCTTTTACTTTGGAATATATAACTTCCGAATGCATCATTTTGTAGGTTATTTTTCTTTTATCATAAATACTAAAATTACTACTGAGAAAAACAGAAATTCGTTAAAGCAGGTATACTTGAATTACATAGAATTGAGATAATACAACGTAAAATGACAATTAAATCTTACAGTGAATGGAATATTGTTTACCACTCACTTCCTGTATGAAAAATCATGATATAGATATCAGATATCTGAATGCACGAAAATAATGTTGAGTATAGGTACTGTCCTTTAAATGACTATATTGAGTAACGGCTACTTTATTTCATCAAACTATGAAAATATCGTTGGAAATCGTTAGTGTCTCTTTCAATGACGCGATTGCGTAACAGTTCCTTTATTTAATCAATCTAGGAGAGGTGAAAGTTAAAGTTGATATCTGCAGGATTCGAATTCACTCTGCACATGCGCCTGTAACTAAATGCCGTATATCAATTTCTGAAACAACAAATCTCTTGATATTAATCATGAACATTTGACCTTAACAATAACATTTAACAAAGACAATTGAAATGCTACTATTGTGATAAACGTAATTTCCTGAAAACAGTGCAATAAATAACAATATGTGTAATAAATTTAGTTAAATTATAACAAATTAAGACAGTAATTCATTATATAACACAATATGACATAATAAAACAAAATAAATAAACTAAACCACTTTCAGAAAACAAACTATAAAACAACAGAAAATTATTCAAGTTTGCCAGGCAAAGAAATTAAGAAGATATTTCTATATAATTTATTATAGTAAACAGAAATGTGCTATTCCCTTGATGCTAAATGAAGCAATCCGTTTAAATAAACATTGACTCTCTATCTGTGTGTATGCATCTTTGGAGTTCGAAAGACGCCTTTCAGATTGTTGTAAAGTGCGCCATGTTCTACTGTTTTATGTATATGTTTGCATACTGCGTTTGCGTGTGCTCTATAAGCATTTGTATAGATGTGGGAATATGTGCAAGTGCGTATGTGTACGTGCATATGCCAACAAATGTATATTTAATTATGCATCTACGAATGATTACTGCCGCATATGTTTCATTTGTGGAGGAATATCTGTGTTTTGGGATATATATGTCTGTCACTGATGGATCATGTGTGAAAGTTTTAGGCTGCCTATACGGATGCTTGTTATTCGTTTGTTTAAATGTATATGTAGTTTCTTTCGGTTAACATTATTCGAATTTATCCTATAAATAATGGCTTGCTTTCGGACTAGAAACAAAACTCTATCACTTGAATTCGGACAAGTACTTATTAAAGATTTATATGATGAATTTTAGAAAAAGCTTCCATATTTTGACGATTTCCCTTCTTTATTGAATTCCTCGAACACTCGAACAACGTTATTTTTTTTCCGCATTAACTAGTTGCATACTAGCTCCACCTAGAACCACTTCTTCTGTATATCTTATCCGAGTTTCCACACGTCCTCCAATACACTCCCTCCAAAAGTGATATCCTCTGAAATTCTCCATAAGCCCGTATCATTTCTACTTATCACAACCGATAACTATTAAAATTATACTTCAAACACATCCAGTGTAGAAGTAACTACTAGTAGCCCTAAACACAGCATATGTAGATAATCTATGGGAAGCTGAAGAAATACTAATCGTCAAAATACATCGAACGGTGTGACTGAATCATACAGCTGGAAACTATTATGGTGAATAGAATATACGAGTGAACAGAATGTATATGGAAATCTCTCCTCCCAAAACTGTTATGAATATGCATACACATGAATCCGCAAAAGAAGAGGTCAGCTAAATCTAAAATGCATAAGCTGAAATTACTTAGAAACAAATGGAAGTAGACGCCTCTTCATACATTATAGGAATTACGTTTCTTCTCTAGTGAAAGACTATAAAACAAAACATAGGCTAATGCTGAAACTATATGATTGTACGATACGAATGAAAGGGTATGTAATACCTATCATATCATTAGATTTATGGTAATAATTGAAAATTAATTCAGTTCATTTATCTGCAAATGATAAAATAGTGCAGTATACTTCACATTTTGAAATTAAGAAAATGAAAAATAAAAACAATTAACGAATGCTTGTTGAGTTAAAAATTAATGAATATTTCATTAGGTTTTTTTTTTCTGATTTCATATTCTTTTCTATATGGATTGTACGGCGTTTTCAAATAGGTTACAATCTAGTATATATATATATATATATATATATATCATGATGGCGATGTGTAAATTTGCATTACATGCATGATTGCTTAAACATAGAAGTCCTTAAACAAGTAGTTCTGTACGTGCACATATACAGAGACACACAGAAATACATACACAAACACACGTACACATTCATTCATATACATTCTCCTCTCTATAACCATCGGCATACTTATTTATCTCTTGACATCGGCATCTGTATACCTATGTATATGCGTGACTGAGTGAATGTGTAAGGATTGGTGTATGTGTGCGTGAATGTATGTATATGAGTATCTTTGTGTTTGAGTGTGTGTGAAAAATCAAATTATTGTTTTTAGCACGGAATAAACTGATTAAAAATTCATGGTTGACATTAACGGACGCTTCATAACTGAATTAATTTCCGTTTTCAACATTGAATATTAGAGTCATACATAACTAACTTTTAAAATGTGTCATTCTCCATTCTGAGAACGGAATAACGTTTCCACAACATTAACTAAGAGGTAGACACTTGTTTATTTTCGTTTATCTTGGCGGTTTCTATTGAAATGCATCGTTGTACCACGTCATTTTGACTGAAGTCCAATCATATTCATTGATGTGTATATATGTCGAATAGAAATAGATAAGGTGTAGAAGGAACAGGTTGTATTGTGTATATAAAATAGATATCTTGGGTTAATATTCTGAAGCTCTAATACGAGATTTAAGAAAAAAAAAAAGATTTGGAATCAATTATTTATATACACAGATCTATCATTTTTTGCTACAGGGAAGAATAAAGCTTTCGATTATGAAAACGGGCGCGAAGGCGACATGCATTGAGAAGTACCAAATTGTAGCACCACAAAGACTGAGGAAATAATATTTAAAACCTCAAATAAAGCTACTGTTCTCATGTGCTTTTCACATGGCCCTCACAAAATATGTTTGTATTACCAACCAACGCATACATAGAACGCAGTCAATTCTGTTTGGAAACTCATCAATCATGAATGAATGAACATTGTGCATCAACGGAAGAACACAAAATCGATCATTCTATTATTGTAGTTATAGTCAGTCATTGGAGGGATTTAGACATCGGATGCATTGTGTTTTCGATCCCCACATGTTGCCCTGTATTAGTGGGATATTCGGGTTTGTTTTTCAATGGGGAAAATTTGTTTCAAATATGTATCAATTATTTCCTTTAACATAAGTTCGAAATGCTTTTCAGAAATAAAGTTGTCGGTGATAAAGTATAATGGACGACTATTAATTTAGCATGCACTGTTAGAAACTGTCATGTTTTGTTTGTTTGTTTCTGTATTCCTAGCATTTATATGTGCTGAGGATAATATATGTTTGTTTCTTTGTTCTCTGTGTGCATGGTATAATATATAGAAAAAGCAAGATGAATTGCAGCACCCAAAGAGAAACGGAAACTATATATTTCATATTTAGGTTTTTGCTCTTCAATACCTACTGATACTTTCAGTTGTTTATGAACTAATTTATGTCTAAGCTACATATTTTAAAAACTATTTTCAAACTGTCATATACACATACTCCTAAGTGTACCAGGAAATAACTGACACTTTTTGAAATCTTTTTTTATTTATTTATTTTATTTTATTTTATTTTATTTTATTATATTTACATTTTTTTTATTTTTGTACATTCAACAAAAACAAAACTATACAATTAGATATTTATTCCCCTCATTATATTATCTCGCTCTGTAGAAAACATGTATAAAAAATGTTGGATTGCTTTGTCCCGACAATAAGACAACTCACTCTTATTTATTGTTTTTCAACTAATCTTTACCGTCAAATGTTTGCCGATGTTTCTTTGGATACAAACTGTCACATTAGTTTTTGTATCTTTAACAGTGAACCTTCCTTAATATACGCTAAATACATTTACCAATGAAATTAAATGTTCTACTGGGATTAAATCATCATCATGTGCCAATCTATTTAATCAAATTGTTCGCACTGCTGTTTTCTCACGTACTGCGGCTGTTGTTTGCCTAAATAACTGACAGCCTCTTTTTCAGCCGAAAATGGCCCGATACACAGACGTTCATCCATTCCTCGGGCGAACATTATTTGGCATATTTCACCCGCAGGTGATAGGCAAAACCTGGATTCAAAGAACTACGTACCTAACGTCAATTTACTGTTAATATATTTAATGAACATTGCCTGACAGTTCTAATTAAAATGTAAATAGGCGATGTGGTTAAACGATATTATTTCCATGTCATGTATAATTGTCAATCGTTTACACATGTATGGGATACAGCTACATCAGGTTTACGGTCTGGTAAATGATACCAGAAAAATATAGTCTTCATTTTATTTTTCAAATTTGCCAGACTGATAAATGTATAATATTGTATGCCAGTAGGTGATAAAAACTGCCACACTTTACAACATTCAACACTCGGTTTAAATAATCTGGCTCCGGACTTAATCACTCCGGCGACATATCATGCGTTTATTCCGTATTCTCTCTTCAGACCCCGTCACTTCTCGCTTTTTTCCAAACCCATCCATTAATGCTTTTAAGCACGCCGCAACATCCGTGACCTCCTGGTTCGCAGTTCCTTTTCATCCTCTCCCACGACTCCCCCTGGCTCTCATCCTTGTTCCCGTTCCCGCTGCAACACTTGTCCTATTATTACCACCCTCACCACTCATTACACGCCTTAACGGGTCTTTCCGTATCCGCCATTCCTTCACCTGCACATCCGGTGTTCCCTGTGTGGGAGTTTATATATCGGACAAACAGGACGCTGAATGGCGGACCATTTTGCCGAACATTTGAGGGACATGCCACTCGGTTTGGATACTCCTGTCGCCCGTCATTTCTGTTCTCTTGGTCATTCTCCCTACATGTTTCAGTCCTGGGTGTCATTTTACATCATGGATCAAAGGCCTCGCGCACTTGGACTGAACATTGTCTGATTCACCGCCTTGGATCCTATTCCCCCTCTTGCACTCAACTCACCTCCCCAATTTCTCTAATACCGCGTCCATTATCACACCCCTAGGTTCCTATCACTTTCTCTTGATCATTAGCAGCTTCTCTTACAACTAATACATTCCGACTATATATGCTCACTCCACTTTTACCGTCAATGCTCTGTATACACACATACACACCCTTATATTAACATACTTTTGCTCATAACTTCGTTCTTACATGCACACACACTCTTTTTACACATATACACACATTTCTTCGAAGCTTCGTACGGACGTATAATAACACAAACATGCTTACGTACGTCCACAAGTCACAAGTATAGCACTTTTGACAAAATGTTTTTTTTTCCTTTTCAGGTAGACGGGCTCCATCATCCAATTTTCTATGAAATAAACCAAACACAAAACGCGAACATCAGCAATCTTGCAAGACATGTCAACGTGAATGGACCTGTTATTTTTATCTAAATATATTTTTTCCAATTCCATTCAACCCCTCCCCTCAATCTATCTTATTTCTCTTTCTTTTTTCTGATGAAGGAGTAGCGTCCGAAACGTTAAGGCCCTCTTCCTGCTATATCAAGTGTTAACCTAATATATCCCTTCCATATACTGTACCGATTGTGTTGTTATTTCTGTTTACGTTTTACATACTTACACACTCACACACACACACACACACACACACACACATATATATATATATATATATATATATATAATAACAATAATAGTAATAATAATAATAATATTAATAATAATAATAATAAAAATAACGCACGAGGTGGATAGAAGGTCATGAAATTGGTCCCGTAAGTTTTTGATTTTTAACATATTTTAAACAATTGTGATATAATTCTTAGTACAAATGATATATAAAGCACCAGACTCAACTCTCAAAAAATTCGGATCCATAATATCCTGTTATATCGCTCAAATATTTAATTTTGTATTATACATTTTATATTCAAAAAAGAAAATGGTTATAAATGGAAGAAAAAAACCCCTCTGTCTACACTATATAGAACAGCCAAATAACAGCAATTTCACCAACACCACAAACTAGATACACCACCTATCCCATCACCCCTCTGTGTACACTAAATACAACAGCCAGATAACGGCAATTTCACAACCACCACCAATAATTACTATTATTATTTTCTCAAGTTTTCACAAAATGTTTAAATCCAATATTAAGATAATATGTCAACACATATATTAAACATACGCGACAAACCGCAATGATACACAGATCAAACAAACTACAGTCTATTCAACAAAACTCAGTAACGACAACGCCATCGCTATAGTCACCGCCGCCACCACTCCATCCATCATTGCTACCACTATCCCATCACCGCCGCCACCACTCCTTCATTGCTATCACCACTATTCCCCCATTACCTTCTGTTAACTTAAGAAAGGGGAAGGTGGCGGTATCACTAGACAAGGGAGAGGCTATTAAAATATATAAATAGATTGACTTAGTGACCCGGCCACCGGCCAAACTTCAACAACTATGACACTGCTGGCTCCCCCTTCCCCACCAACAATAGAAACATCCCCAGCAACACCACTGACATAGCCAACAACAATAACAGAAAACCTCAGCAAAAAGTATATTATATTATTAATAATAATTTCATTCTTAAGCCACGCAATGCTCACATTAAGGAACAACTCATGATAATAACAATTTAAAAAACAACAAAAAAGAAAACCCTGTGAAATACCGGGATGGCGGCTGGCGAGGAATAGCCGTGTCTCTAGGGGAGGACGGCCCCTCTAGTCTTGGTTGACACTCGTCCTAGAAGTGCTAACACGAAATGTTACCCCTTGGCGGATAAGGATAAAACGCGACAAAATAAACTAATGTCAAATGATAAAATCTCATACCGGATCGGCCGTCACCCGGGTCAAAAAGGGTCGCGTCCCTCAGAGAGGAACCAGACTGGGGTCAAAAAAATCAGCTAATAGTTCAAACATTCCCATCACTTCGGAGCTGGAGACCTGCCATAACCGGAATACTCCTATTGTTGGCCCTCCATGAACTTGCCAACTTGAAGGATGAAATTATGATCGAATCGATGAAAATGAAAGAATCTGACATGGGGGAACGATACACGCTCCCTAAGATCCAGAACTCCAAACAGAACCAAAAAAACAATACACAAGACTAACATAATTCTCAAAAACATTATCATCACAAACAAACTAAACATTACTGATATAAAACATGCCTATTATGCATCGGGTAAAGTCATCACTCAATTATGTGGAGTGAAAATGAAAAAACAAAGGAATTCCCATAAGAAATCTACTTGTCAAGAGAACATCAATCGCCAAAAAAACCTTCTCCGATCTAACATAGAAATGTTAACAAACTATAAATTAGGTGAACATGTTAAACAAACTAAACTTAGAAAATTGAAAAGAAAGTACAGTATAAAATAAACAAGTGACATAGACATGCTGATAGAAATAATCAAGCAAAAATTGTCCGCCAAAGCTGCTCGTATAAGGCTCTTTGAAAAACGATCTAGATTCTATAAGGACAATAATATGTTCAAAAACAATCAAAGAAACTTCTACAGAAAAATTGGCAAGTCAACAATAATAACTGTTAAATCAATACCACCCAAGGAGGAAGTGCAAGAATTCTGTGAAAAGATCTGGGCCGAAAAAAAGTTCATAATATACATGCCCCATGGATAGACAGACAAATGAAAGATACAGCTCACTTTGACGAACAAATATGGGAAAATATAAGTGTTGAACAGTTGCGTTTGGCTCTTAGAAAAACCAGCAAATGGAAATCTCCAGGAAAAGACAAAATACCAAAATGTTTGATAAATGCCTCCACAGAGTCTCATGAGCTGTTAGCCCAACTTTACAGTAAAATAGTTAAGGAACCAGAAAAGATAACATCATGGCTAGTTAACGGCATTACATTCCTGCTTCCCAAGAATGATGAGACAAACAATCCCCAAAATTTAAGACCGATAACTTGCTTGACCACAATGTATATAATTTTAACATCAGTCCTAACTGAATATACATATGTCCACCTGATAATAAATGACCTATTTCCCAATGAGCAGAAAGGGTGTAAACGAGCTCATATGGCTGTAAGGATCAGCTTTTAGTTAACAAAATGATACTGGAAGATTGTCATAATAGACACAAAATTATATCAATTGCTTGGATAGATTATAAAAAAGCATTCAATAGTTTGCCACACAGTTGGATTGAAAAATGTTTAGAGATTTTCGAAATGTCTCCCGTTGTCAGGAGGTTCTTGTCATTCAGTATGAAGACATGGAAAACGACACTCCTTTTGAATAGTGAAAAGGAATCACTGGAAGCTGGAGAAGTTAATATTAATTGTGGAATGTTTCAGGGTGACTCTTTATCACCGCTTTTATTCTGCATCGCAATTATACCATTAAGTAAAATGCTCAATGAAACAAAACATGGATATAACATCTATGACAAAACCATTAATCACTTGTTCTACATGGATGACCTGAAACTATTTGCAAAAAATGATGAACAATTGCAAGGGCTATTATCCACTGTGAAGCAGTTCAGTGATGACATTAAAATGGAGTTTGGACTAGATAAATGCGCCAAAGCAACGTTCACCAGAGGAAAACTGCTGAAAGGTTCAGACATTAATCTTGATCGGGGTAATGTATAAGAGAACTTGATCAAGAGTAAACTTACAAATATCTAGGTGTTTGTGAAGGAGAGGGAATCAAGCACCCGACAATGAGGGAAAGTATAAGGAAGGAATGTTACCGCAGAGTAAGAGCAACGGAATTGAATGCAAGGAATAGGATCGATGCCATAAACTCCCTTGCCATACCAGTAGTAACCTACATTTACAATGTCATCAACTGGTCAAGCACAGAGATCCGTAGGTTCGATACAACAATTAGAAAATTCTTAACCATGCACAGAATACATCACCCTAAGGCAGATACATCAAGAATATATCTCCCTAGGAAAGTAGGATGACTTGGATTAATCCAGGTAGAGATTGCGTTGAAAACTGCAACAATTGGATTATCTACATAACTAAGTGAATCACATGATTGGATGATCAAACTCGTTTTGAAACAGGAAAACATCAAAAGATCATAGTCCATTACAAAAGATGCACAACGATACAGTAATGGAGTACACATTTCAGAAGTCCCATTTACTGCTGAAATGGAAAACACAGAAAGAACAAAGCAGGTAAAAGTAACTGCGAAGAACTGCTACAGAAACTGGCTAAGAAATGGCAAGAAAAGCCTCTGTATGGAAAATACCCATAAATAGCTAACAATCCTGATGTTCACAAAACTTTAACCCATCAGTGGTTGGCATCCTATGGACTGAAATCGGAGACTGAAGGACTGATTATATCAGCACAAGATCAGTGTCTGCCAACAAAAAATTACCAAGCCAACATAATAAAAAAATGGATGCAACACATTATGCCGTGTATGTAAAAAACAGTCCTATAGCTCCAACCGAATACCTAAACAGGCATGACAGATCTGCACAATCCATTCATTCGATAATGCGTAAGCATTTTGACCTGCTCCATCAAAAGAATTGGTGGGAGCATCAACCACCTCCCATACTTGAAAAAAATCACATCCCAATCTTGTGGAACTTTAGCATTGAAACAGACCGAAAAATAGATGCAAATAGACCTGATATAATACTGAAGGACTTTAAAAAGAGGGTATGCCTGCTAATTGATATGTCCGTTCCAATAGACAAGAATGTATCTATAAAAACAATTGAAAAATTGAGCAAGTATAAGGACCTGGAGATAGAAATTCAAAACATGGAAATTGAGAACTAAAACAATACCAGTGTTTGTAGGCGCTCTAGGAATGATACCTAAGGGGTCTAATGATTACTTATCGCAAATCCTAGGAAACCCGCGTATAGGAGAAATACAAAAGATAGTACTAATGGGAACTGCCCATATACTAAGGAAGATTCTGTCAATATACATACATCACAAGCCTAGACACCTAAAGATGCCTGTGTGTGTATGTATGCTCTCTCTTGAACATGGCGGACCTTGTTGTCTCTTGAGGTCACTGGTTGTGAATTGGTGATAACTCGTATGAACATACAACAAGATAAATGCAACTATAATAATAATAATAAAGTTGAAGACCAACATCCGCGGCGGATATATCAAATATATACGTGTCAGAAGATACCGTTATGGATGAAAGCACCGATTCTTTGCTTAAACTTGAATCTGTTATTGTACTGAATAAATGAATATATATATATATATATATATATATATATATATATATATATATATATATATGTATATGTGTGTGTATGTATGTATGCATGTAAGCATGTATGTTTCTTTGTCTCTTAATTGCGAGTGCATTTTTGACCGGCCACCTTCATGGTGGCAAGGTTGGAAAAGAAAAGAAATGGTGATCCCTTGAATCACTAGAATGTTTTGCGAACCCTGAAGGTGCGAGCTGCGCTCTTTGTCCACAAATCCAAGTTCAATCATACTTTGTTCTAAGCGGGTTGGTATATGTAACTCCAATAATGATGGAGGTGTATATTGGATACTAGATCTGCAAACTCGTCCTCAATGGTTCGTAGATGTCCCCCTTCTCCTGTTTTTTTCTTACAACTTCGTCAACAAGTCGGCAGCTGATCTCTACAACAGAGTATGTTTTCAATTTGTGTTTCAAAACAACAATATCTGGCCGGTTTTGCTTTAATTTGTTGCCCGATTTTATTTTCAGTGCCTTTTGCAATATATCTCAACATATTCCTCCTCACTTGTTTTAATTTTATTTTCTTAAGTGCGTTCCAGATGGTTCTAACTATCACATCATGTCTCTTAGGGAAGTAGTAACGAGACAACATTATTTCACAGTTGGCAACAATGTGGCTGACATCTTCGATGTTTGTTTTACATAGCCTACATTTATTGTAGACTGATGGCCCTCCTCTTTTCTGTATCAGATATTTGGTAGGGATTTCTTGTTCCTGTATTGCATAGAGATACCCTTCAATGTGGGATGTCATAAACTTGTCAGAACGCCATGCCAGTCTTTTTTAATGATGTATCACCTCTATGGTCTGTGATTTTCGCCTCAGGTACCAATGCACAACTTTGTATGTAAATTAGTCCATTTCTTTAATCTTATTCGAACATTGAATAGGATTTTCCAGTGTCCCTGGGAAAGAAATTGATATCAGGCTTTATTCCATATCTTTCCTCCAGATCAGTGGTTATCATAATGATATTATTTCCTTCGTTGGATTGGCGCTATCGGTTTCTAACATAGACACAAGACTCTCTCATTGGAATTTACACAACATCAACTAGGTAGATATGTATGTATGCATGCATGTGTAGATATGGATGTTATTGTATGTGTGGATGTGTATGTTGTGAGTTGTATGTGTGCATGTGGATACGCTTTGTATCTGTACATGTGTATATGCAGTTATTAGATGCAACAGTTTTGGAATGTTTTACATATTTTAACTGTTCCATTAATGGATCGTACTTGTAGTTTCCTAACTAGTTGTGTTCTTTCTGTTCCTGTGAAGACTAGCTTCTCAAGATTTGTATTGAGGCAGTTACTAACATATCCCAGTGCCCCAATAATCACATCTGAAGGTGTAATCAGGGTGGAGTATCTGCAGATATCTCATCAGTTCTGCATAAATATTCTCCTTTTCACTAATCTTTGATATTATATTGGCATCTGCTGGGCAGCTAATTTCCACTACTGTGCATGTTTTCTTCTCCCTGCCCCATATCATATTATCTGGTCTGTTATGCCTACATTTTATTGGGGTTTATACTGGAACATTCCACAGAGTACTCTTTCATATTATGTACATGGATGTATTCCACATTGTTGTAGCTTTTAATGTGTTTATTATCGGGGCTATCTTTTTTCCGAACTGCATTGTACAGTGTTTTGGCCACTACATCATGCATCATAGGTAGATAGTACCGCGATGACATCTTTGGGCAGCTGCTGATGACATGGGTGATATCCTCGATGTTAGTTCTGCAGAGTCTGCACTTGTTATCACACCTATGTGTTTTGCCTGCATCCCTATCTCTTTTGTGAATCAGATATTTCGTGCTAATCTCCTGTTCTTGGATCGCAAAAGCGTATCCTTCAAAGTGGTAGCCAATATAGCGGTTGTTGGTCCAAGATAGACTACTTTCCTTATCTATATTACTCTCACTCTGGAGCTTCCTGGCAACATATCCATGCATGATTTTTTGCTGATAGGCATGCACTTTTTCATCCATGGATTCACTGCGATACTGCTGAGCGACATCCCTGGGTGTGAGTTTTTGATTATCACACAGGGAATATGTATGTATGCATGTATGTATGCATGCATGCATATATATGTGTGTGTATGCAACCATTACACCTGCTGTGACCTTAGGGGCACTGTAATGATATAGGACCTTTCATATGTATTTCACAACTGGTGTTTCACTTTCCAGGTCAGAAAAAAGCAAATTTCTTTCGCATAACGAGGAGTGTTGAGAGAGAAGTAGAGTGAAAACGATGTAGAGTAACACCAAAAACAGTACTGCGTTTATCGTCAAAGAAATGATAAAGGCAAAGTTGATTTCAGAGAGTTTTGAGCTCATAGGCCGTACAACCATACCATCTGACATTCTAAATACTTTGCCAAATCCCATCTTTATCTATCTATATTTATATGTGCATATTGCTATATTAAATTGAAATTACAAATATTAGAAAAATGTGGATAACAATTATTACACTTCAGTGCAAGAACCTGGGAAAATAGCGAAACACAATTTGACATTTTGAAGACAAATCATCTGCGAATTAGGAACATTTAATAAACGCTACAAATAAAACTATGATGGCGCATAGTATTTTTTTTCATATTCCACACAAATGAATAACACCATATTAGGAACAAAATGTATTTAGATATTTTTTTTATTTAGTTTCCAATAAAGACATTTTTTTATACGAAATATTCAGCATTTATTCAAATGTCAAAAAAAGTATGTAGTTTAGTGCAACTATATATTGATATTGCATACGAAGAACATTTTCTATTAAATTCACACGAGTTTTTCTATTTAAAAATACCATTTTTTTCCTATTCAGGATAATAAAGAAAGTGATTAGATTACAAGAACTAATCGCAGATTTTAGTATTTTTAGATACTCAGCAAAAATATATGGTGCATTCATTCTAAAGATGAAGGTGGAGTATATCACGGCCGCATCTTCTGACATATTCAGAACAAGTCTTGCTTTTCAGACAAACACTTTATTGCGTTAAGTGACGTACAGCAGACTGAGACGCTTCTAAAAGGCTGAATGGACTTTCATTCATTGCAACAATTTCTACTGTATATCAAAAGACTAATTTACTCACAAAAAAATCCATCAGTTTTGAGAATGAAACACTTCGAAGATGAAATTAGTATCCTTATTTATATAATACTTTCCCTTCTTACACAAAAAAACAATTTACTAAGACGAAAATATAGGCGATAATGTGCGCATTATACCTAATATTGGTGTCTGAAAATTTGTTTGTGTAGTTTTTCTCTTATATCATTATACACTCACGCATATATATATATATATATGTGTGTCTGTCTGTCAGTGTGATTATATACTACAGTTTATATAAACGCCTCTAGTAATTTTGACGTATAATATACAATATACATGTAAAACAGTACGTTACAGAACACTGGAAAACGCACATAATCATAAACGCTCATACATTCATGATCAAATTAAGCTCACATATGTGTTCTCATTTATATATGATTTATAGATATATGCAGACGTACAAACACGAGTGACACTAAGTTATTTCATGTTAGCTCTCATTTATATATATATGTATACTTCTCTAGTTTCGGTTTGAGTTCTATATACCTTCGTACTGTTGGTGCATAAATGGAAGAAGATTACATGTTTAAGCACATTTCTGTGTTAATATAAGGTAATATAGTATATGTTCTACCTGTTTTATATATACACTTATATAGACAACACTTAATGCGTCGCTTTTTATTTTATTTTTGTATTTATCATTACTAATATATATATATATATAAAAACATGAGAAGAATTGAGTGCTGCGTGGTTGCACATGGGATACATATGAAACAAATAGTCCGTCATCAGTGATTGTCCAACCTTCATTGGTATTTCATCGCTTTAAAAATTATATACCTCCAGTTTGTGCGAGCCATAGCTAAATAAAGCTATTGGGACAAGTAATATCGCGTAAGGCGAGCGAGACAAGTAAACAAACATATCAGGTATAGCAACGGAAAGATAGGAAGAAACAAGTACATGATATCCGTTCATGGTTGAATTTCATGGGCGAGAGAGACAACAGACCGCCGTCGTGAGTAAGGTGTGAGCGAGAAAGGACCCGGCATAGGCCAAACGGAAGGAAGTGAGAAGGGGAGAAGCAGAGAGTGAATGAGTGGAAGGGCTAGGAAGAGGCCAGTCGAGAGAAAATGTGACTGACAGAGGAGGCAAAAGAAGGTGAGAGATACAGAGAGAGGGGGTAAGCAGTAAGAGAGAAACAGACAAACGCAGCTGGGGAAAATATATATAAAAACATGAGAAGAATTGAGTGCTGCGTGGTTGCACATGGGTTACATATGAAAAAAATAGTCCTTCATCAGTGATTTTCCAACCTTCATTGGTATTTCATCGCTTTAAAAATCATTTACCTCCAGTTGGTGCGAGCGATAGCTAAATAAAGCTATTGGGACAAGTAATATCGCGTAAAGCGAGCGAGACAAGTAAACAAACATATAAGGTATAGCAACGGAAAGATAGGAAGAAACATATATATGTATATATATATATATATATATATATATATATATATATATATAATTATATATATACATGGATCAAAATCCAAGACGTTATGTTATAATATATTGTTTGTAACTTACAGGTGTTTTAACAAACTCGAGAAGTATATAGATATCGTGGAAAACCTCTAAATAACTGATAGAAATGTATCTATATTTCGGAATCTAACTGTTCACCGAAGGACTTTGTTATTCACATGGTTTTCACACTTTCCTGAATTGTCAAAGGTTGCGTAAATTACATAAAGGTAAACTACAACGGCATTCGTGATGAGTAACGGAGAACGTAACTCCAACATCCGTTAGGCAGAGATCGTAGGCTTTTTGACGATGAGATCATATGTAACTATCAACGGTGTACCTTCTCCATTAATTAATTATATACACGCACACATATATATATTGGTATATATATATATATATATATATATATATATATATATATAGTATTAATGGTTATGTATATACTAAAACCATTTATAGTTATATATATTTTAAACCCTAAATAGTGAAAGACAGTAGTTTATTACTATCTTATTACCAGTACGATAAATAGCTCAATGTAACAACATCAGTTGTTTTACAGAGCAGTTATATAGAAAGTACATGAATCAAAGTTCTGTTTAAATCATTTATTTGCTTACAATTGTTTGGTGTCTTCAGAGCAATTATTCAGTGATTTTTTTACATACTTGACCTCCTTTTCAACACAAGAGACATATAGAAGCATATGTATATATTGACCCACAGTGGGTTGACATCCATTATAATAATATAGCATTGAAATATACATACAAATATTACAGTCATATTAAAGGACAAAATTAAAGTTAAAATAAAAATAAAAATAAAACATTGGCAGTTTACGAAGATAAAGCAAGAGGATAGTTTGGAGTAGCCAGTGTATGCAACAGTCACACGTGAGGCATGCACGCGTGTCCTATTTATACAAGATTATAGTGCGGCAGATTGTTACATGTAAAACAAGCAGTTAAAGCAGGCAATCAAGAGAATCATTTTTCACACACACCTGTACGATATAGAAGCCCGTGTGTAGAGAAAAACCAAAAATATCAAAAATATTACAAATGAGAAGCAAAACAGCACCACTGTCCTCACACATACCACCACTCTCACAATTCAGGAAACGCAATTTATAGACTACGTGTCCATCACACAATCCACGATGATTTAACATTGGGTGCCTGGTGAACCATGTTAGAATATCACAGCTTGTCGTTCTCTAATTCGATTCTATAGAGCAGGTTGTTTTTGTTGTGAGAGTTGACATCGTATTATATTCCGGAAGTGTGTGTGTGATTAAGGGGAGTTAATGCGGAAGGGGAGGTAACTAGCTGATTTCTATAGCTAAATTTATTATGCTAAAGTACATTAATGGTGTCTCAAATGAGTCCCTATCATATAAGGTTATAAACAATTTCTAAGTTTAAGTATCTTACCTACAAATTACAGTGTAGTCTATCACTGTGGGTCAATATATACATATGTTTCTATATGTCTCTTGTGTTGAAAAGGAGGTCAAGTATGTATAAAATCACTGAATAATTGCTCCGAAGACTCCAAACCTCGGTTTGGAAGAAACAATTGTAAGCAAATAAATGATTTAAACAGAACTTTGATTCATGTACTCTCTCTCTCTCTCTCTCTCTCTCTCTCTCTCTCTCTCTCTCTCTCTCTCTATATATATATATATATATATATATATATATATATATAGAGAGAGAGAGAGAGTGTGGGAGTTGGGTGTCTGTGTGTGTGTATGTGTGTGTGTGTCTGCCCCGGGTTTAATCGGGGGTAGCCACAGTAAGTAAGGTACTCAATACATAGCAGAGTATACATTTTTGATATAGAAAAGGCTTCTATAAGACTAGAACTGTTTCATTCGAAGGAAATCATCAGGAAAGCCGACTGTCAATGTTTATGTGGTAGTAGTTATCCATGTTCTGGTGGTAGTGGAAGGTGGTGATTTAGATGGGTGGATGTCGTTTGTTTTTAAAAACTGTTAAAATCACCTCCGTCGATAAAATGATTCCCCTCCATCTACATCCCACCCCACCTCCTGCGATCAACCTACACCTTCTTTCGATCCGTCTCACTGTATTATGGTTATGTATGTATTCTTTACCTACTTGCCTTTTCTAGTTGTAAGTACTTATGTGAATGTATGCATTTAAAAGTATATATATGTATGCGTGTATATGCGTACTCCTATGTATGCATGTGTGTATGTATACGTTTATTTAAATCAATACGCGTTTATAATGAGAGGAAATAAATCATATATCGGCTTATTGTGGATATAACCCAAATATATTTTCTTTAGAAGAATGTGTATATATGTGTATATATATATGTATATGTATGTATGTATGTGTATCAGTGTGTATATGTGTGTATATGTGTGTATGTGTGTATGTGTATATATATATATATATATATATATATATATATATATATATATATATACATATCTGTGTGTGTGCGTGTATGTATGTAAATATATGTGTTTATTTGTATGTATATAAGAATAAATATATATATGTATACAGTTGTGGATTGGCCCAGTTGCCAAGTTGCCTAACGACAAGTGGGCCCCAGGGGGCCGACGGGAGCATTGCAAGGACCCACAATATCATTGCAGTGGTAACAAAATTAAATTAAGGGTTGTCATGTCTGAGAGACATGCGCCATATCCACTGTAGAATAACCTCAGAGATTCCAATGAATAGATCCGAGTATTTCATATCAACTAGATATAGATTGACATATATATATATAAAATAAACATATGGAACAAATACAGGGAATAATTTGTAAAGAATGTAAGCACACATAGTTAGGTAGGTAACTAATTAAAGTTTAACTAGAACTTCAAATATATATACCTTTTAAAATGATTAATCTCTTTTGTATATATTTCTTTAAGTAAGAAATATATTTCACCAATTAATCAGTAAATCACGGTAGTCAAATCCTGGATGGTCGCCAAAGGAGAAGAAAATAACTATATGCGTTTACAAAGCAAATGCAAATCTGTGAATGACTCGAACCACGTGTTGCATTTTAAAAAAATACACACATCGCACAGCGTCATCTCAGTGGCGTGAATAGGATTATCGACAGGTAGAAATAGAAGCCGAGTCCATTCAACTGAGTTTGCTCAACAATTAAGGGGCCGTATATATATCCTAAATTAAATTAAGGGTTGCCATGTCTGAGATTGTTCCATGTATATATCATCCCTGTGATTGTTCCATGTATATATATATATATATATATATATATATATATATATATATATATATATATATATATATATATATATATGTCAATCTAGTTGATATATATATATAAGGAAAAAAGATGAAATCGAAAATGCAACTGGAGTCTTCTTTTATAAACATATATTTTTTTTTGGTTCCTCTACGGGTTTCGCAGTTCTTCAGCTTTTCAAAAGTAGAATTGAGATGGAGGGTTTGTGGTTTTCTCACAAACCCTCCATCTCAATTCTATTTTTGAAAAGCAGAAGAACTGCACAACCGGTAAAGGAACCAAATAAATATATATTTTTATAAAAGAAGACTCCAGTGCATTTTCGATTTCATCTTTTTTCCTTATACTTTCACTCGTGTAGGGCACCTCGTTTTTTTTTTACATTTCGTACAAAAACCTCACTTTCTAATAAATAATATATATATATATATATATATATATATATATATATATATATATATATATATATATATATATTAAAACAAAGAAAGTGTGTTAAGACACCAGGTGGACCATAACGTACCAGCGTCCTCGATACTTAGAGTAGATGAGTGGGTAATTGGAAGTTCCAGGACCCCGACAGTTGAGCTCTGGTCGTTTCGACAGCTAGATCCGAACAGAACATGAGTTCGGATCCAGCTGTCGACACGGCCGGAGCTCAGCTGTCAGGGTTCTGACCGTTTTCCTATATATATTATTTCTCCACATGAAGGACTAGAGTCCAAAACGTTAATACCCTCTTCCTGCTATTTCAAGCATTAAACTAATATATTTGTTCCATACACCGTACCGTTTGTGTTGTTATTCATCTTTAACTTTTACACACATATATATATATATATATATATATATATATATATATATATATATATATATATATGTACGTGTGTGCATGATTGTGTATGTGTGTCTGTGTGTGTGTAATTCAATTGTAAAAGATAGATTTAGAGAGAGAGAGAAAGTGTTATATGTCATTTGAGAAACATACTATTTTGTACACATATATAAAACAAGTAATATTGAGGAAAATAAAACATACATTAAGGTGAGAAAGCTATATGTTCCTTTCATTACTCTTTTATCGTCTAATTGGAAATGAATTATCCTTTCTTTAAACTAAGTCCATTGAGCTTATTTAATGAGAAACATGGTCTTCATACATATTAGATATGTTTTGATACCTTAACTTCGTGTATAGCTGCTCCATAATGTATTATTTTGTTGGGTTGATTCAAATGTGCCTGATACTTCGCTGCTCTGTCTAGCCGATAAGGCGTTCAGTCCTATTTATTTTTGAAATTGACATTAAACCGTCTTGTTTTCAAACCATGTGGAAGAGAAGCTTAGACAGACTCTCACCTCTCAATAGACCTCAAGATATATTCTACAATGTGGAACATATGTAAAAACATTTCCCTCTGATGAGTTCTTTGTCTTCCATTGGCTTTAACAGAATCGATTGTTGGTAATCGATAGTTGATTGCTTAGATCGACTTTGCTCTTGTCTCCGCTTTTTGGATTATGAAACAGTATTGTAAGGAAGCTTTTTCCACTTTAAGTATGTTTTCCTGAATATTATTTGTAACCGCCGAGGTTAACTTTGCCTTTCATCCTTACGAGATTGATAACATAAAGTACCAGTAATACACTGGTTAATTGCTGGCCTTGTGCCAAAATTGGAAACAATTATTTGTATTATATATGTGTACAAATTACTGTGTTTCTCAAATGATATATCACTTTTTTTCTCTATCTCCTTGAATATATATCTTACACTTGAGTTTTGATGATCTGATCTAAGAAGGTCATTTGAGATTATTTAATGAAAAATGTGGTCATCATACATATTGAATATGCTTAAATATCTTAACATTATATATATATGGAAGTGTGTTTCAGTTTCCCAATTTGTTAAAGAAATTAAATAAAAACTACAATAAGTATAATTCAATATTGTTTTTTAATTTTGGGAAAAGTAAAAAGTTAATAAAATTCACCAAATTATTTGAGGGACTCTTTTCCGACTCTGGAAGTATGAAAAGCAACAATATTTCAACAATTGCAATCAGTAGGCGAAGCGTTCCTACTGCCTTGAAGAACATCTTATAACCATTGAAGTAATCATAAAACCCCTTCTCTATATTTCCCTATTCGTTCTTTTGCTTCCGTTTTTTTATTTATTATTGCTGTCATTATTGCTGCCATTAAATGGCAGTATCGGTAGAGGGTCGGATGCCAGGCTTTGAGCAAAGAGTTACGGCCCTTTATGGTCTGAGTTGAAATCCCGCCGAGGTTAACTTTGGCTTTCATCCTTACGGGGTCGATACACTAAAGTACCAGTAATACACCGGGATAATTGATGGTCTTGTGCCAAAAGTAGAAACAATTATTATTATTATTATTATTATTATTGTCCTTTGAGTCTCAGTCATTTATGTTATTTAACTGGAAGGTTTGTTGAAATGAAGGGGCGGTGAATTGGCAGTATGGGTAGAGGGTCGGACGCCATGCTTTGACGCATAGAATTACGGCCCTTTCTATTCTGAGTTCAAATCCCGCCGAGGTCAACTTTGCCTATCATTCTTACGGGGTCGATAAAATAAAGTACCAGTAATATACTGGGTAATTGCTGGCCTTGTGCCTAAAGTAGAAACAATTATTATTATTGTCCTTTGAGTCTCAGTCATTGATGTTATTTAACTGGCAGGTTTGTTGAAATGAATATCAAGCCACTACCTGCAGCCTCGGACATTCAGGACGTATCGAAGGGTTCTTGCTGTTCCCAGCAAGCATGCCTTTTGAAGTGTTCAAAAAGCGGGGCTGGACTTATCTTCTTTAACTATCCTTGGAAACTCTTTGAGATAGTACCTAGTGCGCCTATGTCAATCAGGAAGACCTTGATTTCATGGCAGTTCCAAATCCTTTTTAACTCGCACTTTAAATCCTAGTATCGGTTAATTTTCTCCCTCTCTTTTTGTTTGCACTCTCGTGTCAAATGGGCAGGCTATATGTACAATCAGGCACGATCTTTTATCCTTGTCCAATACCACCAGGTCAGGTCTATTGTGTTCTAATTTCTTGTCTGTCTGTATCATAAAATCCCATAACACCTTCACCTGATCGTTTTCTATCACCGACTCTGGCTTATGCTCATACCACTTCTCCGAATGTGGTAAATTGTTGACTTTGCATAGATGCCAGTGGATCACCCTACCTATCACATCATGTCCCCAGCCTTTATAGTGAGTCTGGGCTAGGTGTTTACACTCAGATACAATGTGAGCCACAGTCTCCTCTCTCTCCCCACATATCCTACACAGTGAGCTAGCCTCCTCCTTGTCAATATGGTGTTTCACCCTTTTTGTCCTGAGGGCTTGTTTTTGCGCAGCCATTAGCATTCCTTTTGTAGTTTTTTTAAGGTCTCCTCTTTTTAGCCAGTTCCATGTCTGTGGATCTCTAAATTCAGTTTTCTCAAAGAAGGTACTATGAAGGGATTTTTCATGAAGGTTGCTCTTCGTCCTTGCTGTTATTTCCTCCTTGGACATACCCTGGTCTATTGTCCTCTCCCTCAATACAATTTTGAGCATTGGCTCCCTACTGTCAGTCACATATTTGTACAGGTTGTTTTTCTCCATCTGAACACAGTATCTTGGTCTTCGCTGGATGCGCTGTTGCTTTCTCAAACGTTCAGTATCATAGATGTCCATACATTTATAGTAAAAGTGCGTAAAAGTACTAACAATAAAGATTTTATTAACTTTATTTTTGGTGGATTGGCGGTATCGGTAGAGGGTTGGATGCCATGTTTTGCAGCAAAGAGTTACAGCCCTTTATGGTCTGAGTTCATATCCCACCGAGGTTAATTTGCCTTTCTTCCTTATGGGGTTGATAACATGAAGTACCAGTAATACCTTGGAATAATTGGTGGACTTGTGCCAAAAGTAGAAATAATTATTAGTTTTATTGTTATTTTCATTTTCTTTCTTTATTGTTCCTGAGATATATGCCGAGTGTCTTCCTGACACCTAGGGCAAATAAATTCAGTGTGCCAGTAGGCCAGTTAATACAGCACATTGATTATAAAAAAAAAGTATACATATATACACATGTGTAAATGCATATGTAAATATAAGGAGGGGTATCAATCTTACAGAGATAGGACTCTTCTTAATACGTGTGCAGTATCAGTCAAGGCACATTTTTGCACCTCGGAATTATTGCAGAAATGTTTGCACCAGGTATTATTCGCAAATATTGTTCTGTTCCTGTCTTTATTATTATCATCCAAAGCATTCGATAGGGTCGACCATCGGTAACTGGCGGCGGGCCTCGAGGCAGCCGGTTTCGGGTTCTAATTCTTCAACGATCTATTCTTCAACGCAAAACACGAAGGCTGCGTTGTCAGAGCTAGAACGCGTTCTCTGAAACACGAGGGGACGAAAGCCATCCAATGGGCCCGGGTGGCAGAGGCCCGACGTGGAAACAAAGCAACATTTCGGTCTTTGTCTGACCAAAACGGGCGCGTGTTGCTCGAACCCGAGCAGATGTGTGAGGCTTTTCAGCAACCCTTTGCTGAACTGTTCGGGAGCGCCAGCGGCGGCCCGGATCGGGGCATGGACTTCAGTGCATACCTCGACGGACTGCCTCGGCTCCCGACGACCGTGGCCAGTGTTGCGAAAAGCCAATAACAGTCGGTGAAATACGGGAAGCGATGGCGAACTGCACGAGGGTTAAATCGCCAGGTTAAAAATGGTGTGCCCTACGAGCTTTGTGCATTTATGCAGACTTGTTCGGCGACCTCTTGGCAGACGTCTACTGCAACTGGTAGCAGAAGGGGAGCATTCCTCGTTTTGTGAGCCGGGGAGTGGTAACGATGCTGAGAAAATACCCGAACAAGGGGGATGTTATCGATAACTTCAGGCCCATAAATCTGCTAAACGCAGAGTTCAAGATTTTGGTCAAGGTGTTAGCAACGAGTTTGGCGCTTGTCGTCAAGTGTCTGGTGGGAGAGGCGCAGACATGCGCCATTCCGGACAGATCCATACATGACAACCCCCACCTCATGCGATACATCATAGAGAGGGTGGTTAAGGAATCTGGAACGGGTGTGGACCTGATCAACTTGGATCAATCCAAAGCAATCGATAGGGTCGACCATCGGTAACTGGCGGCGGTCATTGGAGAAGCCGGTTTCGAGCCCGTTCTCAGGGGTTGGATCGCTGCGATGTACAGCGACATCTGCTCAGTTGTGAGGGTGAACCGTCACCTGTTGCAGCCATTCAGCATCATGCGCTCGGCCGCCAGGGTTGTCCCATCTCGTACCTCTTGTACGTATTAGATCTCGGGTCTCTACTGCACAAACTGGGGGCGATGAGTGGCGTCCAACGCGAACTAGGATGCGGGAAATCCAAGTCGGCTCACGCCGACGACGTCACCATGTTAGTGTCGAGCAACAAAGACGTCCAGGTGCTCGGCACCGCTCTGAAGGAATACGAAGCGGTGACAGGAGTAAAGATAAACCAGGAAAGGTCGGTGGGCTTGCAGCTCGGCATCTGGAGCGGCATGTCCATGCCATCCGATAGCTTCGTGGGGAGTTGGACGGACGGACCGGTTAAATTGCTCGGGGTCTGGTTCGGACCAGACCTCCAGATGGGGAAAAGCTGGAGCGACGTAACGAGCAAGGTGGGCCCCACTCACCCAGAAATGGGCCGAGAGGAAGCTGTCCCTGAAAGGCCGGGCGGAGGTGGAGAATGCGTACATCGCATCCATCATCTGCTACCACCTCACCGTCGTCCCTTGCCCCGGCCCAACTCTCACCAAAATGCAGCGTCTCCTCTTCCGCCTTTTGTGGAAGGGACGCGCTTCCATGGTCAGACGCTCCATCTGCTGCCAACACCGGTTGCGTGGACTGGGCATGCCATGGCTGATTATGTGGAAACATGCGCTTCACCTGCGACATCTCTGGAGCTTCCTTGAAGGTGAACAAGTGTGGTCGCCGTTTGCCAGGCACGTTTTCCCAAAGTTAGTCTCCTTGACGGAGATGCAGTCCTGGGTAAGGAAAAGACCGAGGGATAGCGCTTGGAAATTTGAATGTCTCCAGGCCCTCCTTGCCCAATGCCAGCTGAGCACCAGTATCGGCGGAACATCCACCTCGGCGTTCTATAGGGGACTAGTGGAGGAGAAGAGCGACTACGTTCTCGGAGACATCCTGGGCGTCGAAGATCAGCTGTTTGCTCTCTTCCAGAGAACTTTCAGCCCAGGGCCTATGGATAACTTCCAAAAATTCCTGACCTTTCAGTGCTACCGGTGAGCGTTTCCTGTTCTACATAAGCTCTACAGGCACGGAAGTGCCATCAGCCGAGCCTGTCCGAGATGCGCGCAGAGCAACGAAACCGTCGTGCACGCACGCATTCAGTGCCCGACAATTGCTGACTTGTGGAGCAATGTCGAACAGTTGCTGTCGCGTGTAGGACTGATCCGGTTATCGACTGAGTCCATTGTGCAGATGTTCTCGCTCTCTTCCTTCTAGGAGGAAGGGCGGGCGGTTTTAATCTGCCTGGTGGCCATGGCGAAAGAGATTGTGTAGTGGACAAGGTTGAATGGGTTAAATACACACACTTTCCTCTTCGGCGAATCCCTAATTAACTTTTTCAAGTTTCACGTGAAGTCGAAAATTACGGTGGAGAGGCAAGTGCTGCCTTCTAGCAAGTTTGTTGAAGGTGGGTGAATGTAGCGAGATTGGTCTGAGTGAACGGGACCGTTCTGAATATACGCCTGTAGTTTGAAAAAGGGAAAAATGGAGAGAGGGCGCTTAACCGCGTTGTCAGGGTGGCCTTGGTCTTTTGTGTGGTATTCGCCCCGAGTAACCCTCGGAGGTTACCCCTATTGTTGAATTTGTCATTGTTTCAATTCAATTTTCATGTTTCTATGTCTTTTTTTTCTTTTCTTATATAAATAATAAACATATTTACACGCAAACCCACATCGTACCGTCCTGTGCCGTCTGTAATGTTTTTCTTGATGTCAGCCCTTGTGGCCAATAAAGAAATCATTATTATTATTATTATTATAGTAAAAGGGCGGTGGATTGACAGTATCGGTAGAGAGTCGGACGCCATGCTTTCCAGCAGAGTTACGTCCCTTTACGATCTGAGTTCAAATCCTGCCGAGGTTAACTTTGCCTTTCATCCTTACGGGGTCAGTAAAATAAAGTACCAGTAATGCACTGGGTATTTGCTGGCCTTGTGCCAAATGTAGAAACAATTATTATTAGTATAGTTGCATTTAACTTGCTTTATGTTATATGAGTCATCACCAAGTCACAACCAGTGACCTCAAGAGACAACAAGGTCCGCCATGTTCAAGAAAGAACATACATACACACACATGCATCTTTAGGTGTTTAGAGTTGTGATGTATTTATATTGACTGAATCTTCCTTAGTATATGGGCAGTTCCTCTTAGCACTATCTTTTTATCGCTCCTATACGCGGGTTTCCTGGGATTTGCGATGAGTAATCATTAGACCTCTTAGGTATCATTCCAAGAGCGCCTACAACCACTGGTATTGTTTTAGTTCTCAATTTCCACATGTTTCCAATTTCTATCTCCAGGTCCTTATACTTGCACAATTTTTCAAATGTTTTTATAGATACATTCTTATCTATTGGAACGGACATATCAATTAGCAGGCATACCCTCTTTTTAAAGTCCTTCAGTATTATATCAGGTCTATTTGCATCTATTTTTCGGTCTGTTTCGATGCTAAAGTTCCACAAGAATGAGATGTGATCTTTTGCAAGTATGGGAGGTGGTTGATGCTACCAGCAATTCTTTTGATGGGGCAGGTCAAAATGATTACACATTATCGAATGTATGTATTATGCAGCTCTGTCATGCCTGTTTAGGTATTCGGTTGGAGCTATAGGACTGCACATTGAAATTATATGATCAATGGTCTATGGTTGTTTTTTTACATACACAGCATAATGGGTTGCATCCAATTTTATTATGTTGGCTTGATAATTTTTTCTTGGCAGACACTGATCTTGTGCTGATATAATCAGTCCTTCAGTCTCAGATTTCAGTCCAGAGGATGCAAACCACTGATGGGTTAAAGTTTTGTCAACATCAGGATTGTTTGCTCTTTCTGGGTATTTTCCATACAGAGGCTTTTCTTGCCATTTCTTAGCCATTTTCTGTAGCTGTTCTTTCTTTGAGTTACTTTTACCTGCTTTGCCTTTTCTGTGTTGTTTTCCATATAAGCAGTAAATGGGACTTCTGAAATGTGTGGTACATTACTGTATCTTTGTGAATCTTTTGTAATGGAGTATGATCTTTTGATGCTTTCGTGTTTCAAAACGAGTTTGATCATCCAATCATGTGATTCCCTTAGATATGTAAATAATCCAATTTTTGCAGTTGTGAACGCAATATCTAACTGGATTAACACACGTCCTCCTTTTCTAGCGAGACAATATATTCTATCGGTATCTGACTAAGGGTGATGCATTCTGTGGATGGATAAGAGTTTTCTAATATTTATATCGAGCCTACGGATCTCTGTGCTTGACCAGTTAATGACATTGTAACTGCAAGTTACTACTGGTGTAGCAAGCGTCTTTATGGCATCGATCCTAATCCTTGCATTCAATTCCGTACTTAACATTGCTCTTACTCTCTGCGGTAACATTCCTTCCTTATCCTTTCCCTCATTGTCGGGTGCTTGATTCCGTCTCCTTCACAAACGCCTATATATTTGTAAGTTTCCTCTTGATCAAGTTCTCTTATCACATTCCTCCGGTCAAGATTAATGTCTGAAATGTTCAGCAACTTTGCTCTGGTGAACCTTACTTTGGCGCATTTATCTAGTCCAAACTCCAGTTTAATGTCATCCCTGAACCGCTCCACAGTGGATAGTAGTCCTTGCAATTGTTCATCATTCTTTGCAAATAGTTTCAGGTCATCCATGTAGAACAAGCGATTAATGGTTTTAATATTATTGTTTTTTGAGTCTCAGTCATAGATGTTATTTAACTGGCAGGTTAGTTGAAATGATTATCAAGCCACTACATGCAGCCTCAGATATTCAGGACATATCGGAGTGTTCTTGCTGTTTCCAGCAAGCATGCGATTTGAAGTGTTCCAAAAGGCGGGGTGGGACCAATTTTATTTAACCATCCTTAGAAACTCTTTGAGATATTACTTAGTGCGCCTATGACAATGGCAGTTCCAAATCCTTTTTACCTTCCACTTTAAGTCCTGGTATCGGTTAATTTTCTCCCTCTCATTCTCTTGCACGCTTCTGTCGAATCGGCAGGCTACATTCACAGTCAGGCACGATCTTTTTCCTTGTCTAAAACCACCAGGTCAGGTCTATTGTGTTCCAGTTTCTTGTCCGCCTGTATCCTAATATCCCACTGCACCTACACCTGATTGTTTTCTATCACCGACTCTGGCTTATGCTCATAACACTTCTCAGAATGTGGTAAATTGTTTACTTTGCATAAGTGCCAGTGGATCACCCTGCCCATCATGTCTCCAGCCTTTATAGTGAGTCTGGGCTAGGTGTTTACACTCGGATACAATGTGAGCCACAGTCTCCTCTCTCTCTCTCCACAGATCCTGCACAGTGGGCTAACCTCCTCCTTGTAAATATGGTGTTTCAACCACTTCGTTTTGAGTGCCTGCTCTTGCGCAGCCATTAGCATTCCTTCTGTAGCCTTTTTAAGGTCTCCTCTTTTCAATCAGTTCCATGTCTGTGGGTCTCTAAATTCAGTTTTCTCAAAGAAGGTACTATGAAGGGATTTTTCATGAAGGGTGCTCTTTCTCCTTGTTGTTATTTCTTCCTTGAAGATCCCCTGATCTATTGTCCTCTCCTTCAGTACAATTTTGAGCATTGGCTCCCTACTATCAGTCACGTAATTGTGTAGGTTGTTTTTCTCTATCTGAACACCTTCCTCTATGCTGATAAGACCTCTTCCACCTACAGATCTCCTTAAGTAGAGTCTATCGACATCACTCCTCTTGTGGAACATGTTGTAGATAGTCAATAGCTTCCTAGTCTTCCTATCTATTTCTTTTTGTTCAGCAACATTCCATCTCAGAATTTCCGCACTGTATCTAATAATAGACACAGCTCGGGAATTTACTGCACTTATGGCATTCCTACTGTTCAGATGTGACTTTAATACGCTCCTTACTCTCCGAATGTATTCAGATCTACCAATTCATTCATTTTTTTGTGCTTGATGTCATCAGCCTCCAGAAAACCTAAATATTTGTATCCTTATTATATTATATTTGTAACAGAGGGGACAGACTATCTCCCTGGAATATACGGATCTCTGTGCTTGACCAGTTGATGACATTGTAACTGTAGGTTACTACTGGTATGGCAAGCATTTTTATGGCATCGATCCTATTCCTTGCATTCAATTCCGTTCTTAAGATTGATCTTTCTCTGCGGTAACATTCCTTCCTTACCCTTTCCCTCATTGTCGAGTGCTTGATTCCGTCTCCTTCACAAACACCTAGATATTTGTAAGTTTTTTCTTGAGCATGTTCTCTTATCACATTCCCCCGATCAAGATTAGTGTCTGAACTCTTCAGCAGCTTTCCTCTTGTGAACGTTGCTTTGGCGCATTTATCTAGTCCAAACTCCATTTTAATGTCATCACTGAACTCCTCCACAGTGGATTATAGCCCTTGCAATTGTTCATCATTTTTTGCAAATAGTTTCAGGTCATCCATGTAGAACAAGTGATTAATTTTTTTGTCATAGACTTTATATCCATGTTTTGTTTCATTGAGCATTTTACTTAATGGTATAAGTGCGATGCAGTATAAGAGCGGTGATAAAGAGTCACGCTGAAAAATTCCACAATTAATATTTACTTCTCCACCTTCCAGTGATTTTGTTTCACTATTCAAAAGGAGTGTCGTTCTCCATGTCTTCATACTGAATTACAAAAAAAGCTGCTGACAACGGGGGATATTTGGAAAATCTCTAAACATTTTTCAATCCAACTGTGGGGCAAACTATCGAATGCTTTTTTATAATCTATTCAAGCAATCGATAGATTTTTGTGTCTATTATGACAATCTTCCAGTATCATTTTGTTAACCAGAAGCTGATCCTTACAGCCATATGAGCCTCGTTTACACCCTTTCTGCTCAATGGGAAATAGGTCATTTGTTATCAGGTGGTCATATGTGTATTCAGTTAGGACTGATGTTAACATTTTATACATTGTGGTCAAGCAAGTTATCGGTCTGTAATTTCTGGGATTGTTTGTCTCATCATTCTTCGGAAGCAGGAATGTAATGCCGTTAACTGGCCATGATGGTATCTTTTCTGGTTCCTTAACTATTTCATTGTAAAGTTGTGCTAACAGCTCAAGATACTCTGTGAAGGCATTTATCAAAAAGTTTTGTACTTTGTCTTTTCCTGGGGATTTCCATTTGCTGGTTTTTCTTAGAGCCAAGCGCAACTGTTCAACCGTTATATTTTCCCATATTTGTTCCTCAAGGTGAGCTGTATCTTTCATTTGTCTGTCTATCCATGGGGCATGTATGTTATGAACTTTTTCATCGGCCCAGATCTTTTCCCAGAATTCTTTCACTTCCTCCTTGGGTGGTATTGATTTAGCAGTTATTGTTGACTTACCAATTTTTCTGTAGAAGTTTCTTTGGTTGTTGTTGAACATATTATTGTCCTTATAGAATCTAGATCGTTTTTCAAAGCGCCTTATACGAGCAGCTTTGGCCGACACTTTTTGTTTGATTATTTCTATCAGCATGTCTATGTCACTTGTTGATTTTATACTGTACTTATTTTTTCAATTTTCTAAGTTTAGTTTGTTTAACATGTTCACCTACTTTATAGTTTGTTAACATTTCTATGTCAGATCGGAGAATTTTTATTTGGCGATTGATGTTCTCTTGCCAAGTAGATTTATTGTGGGAATTCCTTTGTTTTTTCATCTTCACTCCACATAAGTGAGTGGTGACTTTAGCCGATGCATAATAGAGATGATTTAAATCAGAAATGTTTAGTTTGTATGTGATGATAATGTTTTTGAGAATTATGTTAGTCTTGTGTATTATCTTTTGGTTCTCTTTGGAATTCTGGATCTTAGGGAGGGTGTTTCGTTGCCCCATGTCAGATTCTTTCATTTTCATCCATTCGATCATAATTTCATCCTTCAAGTTGGCAAGTTCATTCTCATTCATTTCTTTATCATTTACGATCTCATTATTTTCATTTGGAGTTTCATCTTGAGCATGCACTCCCTCCACTTTTTCGATCCTTTCTTTAATTTGTTCTGTTGCCAGTGATTCCGCCCCAACCCTGGGATTCGAAGTGTTACAATTTACCTCGTTTTCACTGACACATGTTTCATTTTCCCTTCGCTGACTTTGTGCTAATAGCTTGATCTGATCAATTTCTATATCAGTTAGTAACTTTTTTCTTACAATATTTCTTCGTATATTGGCTAGTTTGTTGCTGTCAATATAGCCTCTGTTTTCGGGATGTTTCTTTTTCCAGTTGATATATGTCTGTTCTGTATTCGATGTATTTGATGGGTAGTACATGGCAGTGTAGAAAGTCTCAAGGACTTCTTTATTATCTTCCCTTGATCATTTTTCTCTCTTTTTCTTTGGATTTCTTGGTGGTGAGCATGGAGAGCCAACAGTAGGAGTATTCCGGTTATGGGAGGTCTCCAGCTCCGAAGTGATGGGAAGGTTTGATTTTTCGACCCCAGTCTGGTTACTCTCTGAGGGACGCGGCCCTTTTTTTACCGGGTGACGGCCGATCCGGTATGAGATTTTATCATTAGACATTTACTTTATTTTGTCGCGTTTTATCCTTATCCGCCAAGGGGTAATCATTTCGTGTTACCACTTCTAGAACGAGTGTTAACCAATACTAGAGGGGTCGTTCTCCCCTAGAGACACGGCTATTCCTCGCCGGCTGCCATCCCGGTATTTCTTGGTCACGGGGTTTTTTTTTGTTGTTTTTTTAAATTGTTATTATCATGAGTGGTTCCTTAATGTGAGCATTGCATGGCTTAAGAATGAAATTATTAATAATTGTCTCCACTCTAGGCACAAGGCCAGAAATCACCCAGTGCATTACAATAATATAATATACATTTTTTGCTGAAGTTGCCTGTTATTGTTGTTGGCTATGTCGGTGGTGGTGCTGGGGATTTTTATATTGTTGGTGAGGAAGGGGTGAGCCAGCAGTGCCATAGTTGTTGATGTTGACGTTTGGCCGGTGGCCATGTCACTAAGTCAATTTATTTATATCTTTTGCTAGCTTCTCGCTTGTCTAGTGATACCGCCACCTTCCCATTTCTCTCTCAAGTTAACAGGGGAATAGTGGTGGTAGCAATGAAGGAGTGGTGGCGGCGGTGATGGGATAGTGGTAGCAATGATGGATGGAGTGGTGGCGGCGGTGGCGTTGTCGTTACTGAGTTTTGTGATATTTAGTATATATGAGTGTGTGTCGCGTATGTTTAATATATATTGTGTTGACATATTCCCGTAAAATTGAAATTAAACATTTCGTTAAAACTTGAGACAATAATAATAGTAATTATTATTATGATGCTGGGATTGGTGGTGGTGGTGGTGAAATTGCCGTTATCTGGCTGTTATATTTAGTGTGATAGGGTAAGTGGTGTATCAAGTTTCTGGTGTTGGTGAAATTGCTGTTATTTGGCTGTTCTATATAGTGTAGACAGGGGGTGTTTTCTTCCATTTATAACCATTTTCTTTTTTGAATACAAAATATATAATACAAAATTGAATATTTGAGCGATATAACCATATAATATGGATCCGAAATTTTATGGGTCTTGATTCGGTGGTTTATGCAACATTGTATTAAGAATTGTTATTTCACAATTGATTTAAATATGTTAAAAATCAAAAACTTACGGGAGCGATTTCATGACCTTCTACCACCTCGTGCGTCTTCTTCCCTTATGTCTTAATTATTATTATTATTATTATTATTCCTTGAATCTCAGTCATTGATGTTGGTTAACTGGAAAGTCCGTTGGAATGAATATCAAGCCACTACCTGCAGCTTCAGATATTCAGGACGTATCGGAGGGTTCTTGCTGTTTCCAGCAAGCATGCCTTTTGAAGCGTTCCAAGAAGCGTGAAGGGGCCGATTTTCTTTAACCATCCCTGGAAACTTTTGGAGATAGTCCCCAGTGCGCCTATGACAATCGGGATCACTTTGACTTCATGGCATTTCCAAATCCTTTTTACCTCGCACTTTAAGTCCTGGTATCCGTTTATTATTATTATTATTATTATTATTATTATTATTATTATTATTATTATTATTACTATTATTGGCAACCTACGAAGAAAATCGTATGATCGTGAGCACCGCAGAGGTTTGTTGTTTTCAGTTGGTTAAAATTGCCATTTATGGAATTGTTTTATTGTTAACTCTATATAAGTGCACATACATTGTTTTCTGAAAAGGACACTCAAAAAGATTGGGTCCTTGAGCCCAAAATTTAAACTTTTATAATTATCAAACAAAAATTTCTTTGAAAAAATCATGGACGTCTCACAGTCACACCTTCCTCTCAAACTAACACCTCACACCGACACCACCATTGTAAATATTACTACGTTTGCCAACACTACAAATATAAGCAGTAGCAATAATTTAAATTCGTACCATGCAGACATTCATTTACCGCCATTACCAATGACTGCAGGTGTTGAAGCCGCCACCCCCACCACCACCACAGCGACAAAAGAAACAAAATAAAAAAATGGTTTCACCCAGAATGGAATCTTCCACACCGAACACCACTGACACCACCACCACCACCACAACTGAAACTTCAAATAACAATAATAAACATAACGATAACAACAACCGCAACAACAACAATGAGAATAAGAAAACCACCCTGTATTTTGCCATAATAGCAAAAAAGTGCGAAGCAGTCCAGGTAACTCAGGAGGTATTAGATGAAGCTAAGAGAATGGTAAAGAAAGATGGGTACAGGGTCAGCCTCCCCCCACCTAATAAAATGGAGCATCGACGCCTATGCACCGTGTATAATCGGACGATTAACATAAAATCGCGCCGAGTGGTACGGGCATCCGAGTCCCAAATCCCAAAAGATTTGGGACATGTGTGGGGAAAAAAAAACCCACATCAGACGTGGGCAGAATTATGGAACCGTGAACGTGTTCTTTGAAACACCACAGGAGGCCAGAGAACACTCCATGGCCCCATTAAGAAGTGACGACTTCACACTCATCCCAAGCTATTGGGGCCAGAAACACGTGAAGATCAGGGTGACCCACGTTCCACCGGCCCTCGAAATTCCCTGGCTAATGGCTGCTGTCCTGGCCGGCATGGAGGCCACCACAAAGATAATCGAAATAGCGAAAGAAAAGCAGGAGAACTGGTCCGGATCTGGGATGGAGCTCCTGATCCAAGCGGACCAAAAAACCATTGAGGAGATACCAGAGGTAATAGACCTCACTGGCGGCAGACACCTCACCGTAATCGTCGAAGGCAGAAGGCCTAGGTGTGTCGTTTGTAGTGAAGGAACCCACCTAAGGGCTTTCTGCCCTCCGGCTAAAAGGTTGAGGCTACCTCTCTTACACACCCCAGTGACTCAACCATCAACACCACGAGCAGCATAAATGGCAGCAACAACAGAAGCAACTGTAACAGCAACAACCCCAGCAACAGTAACAAAACCAACACCGCCACCACTCATCGCGCCAGAACTAGCACCAGCGCCTACACCATCCACCACGCGACAAACAAAACCAACGCATATGGAGCATTTTCCAGTCCCCGAACTAGAGCAACTGGAGACAGATTGTGACGATGAGGAGTGGGAATCTGTATCAGAAAAAAGAAAAAAAGAAAAAGAAACCAAAAAAGAAAAAAATTCCCTTCCTTCCCCCTCCAAAAACAAAATACAGAGGGAAACAAATAAACTCTCAAACAAAAAAGTTAGGACAGATATGCCACCATCCACACCAGCATCACCAACACCATCACCACAAATACCAACACCATCACCATCATTAACCCCAACACCACCATCACCGACACCACAAAGTCACTAAACGAAACAAAACAAAACAACCCAAACGATACACACTACACAGCATTAAATTTGAACAATAACCAATTATTACACTACATCCAACACAACACCAGCATCACAGAAAAACACTACACAACAACCCAAAAGTTCACACCACCTCCACACATACAAATCACTCGCATCACACAGAAAACGTACACGACACTGGAACAAAAATTCCCCAAAGACATCGGAGACTTCCGACAAACACTCTCCAGGAGGATTTATAAGGATATCCTTCCGGAGGAGGCCACAAGCAGTGAAAAGGATGGACAAACGATCCTTCCTCTACGAGAAGTAAGGTGAGTGCTTTTTCCCATCTGTTCCAATCCATTTCAACATGACCTGACTCATAATAGGCAGCATAAATGCGTGTTGCTTGGGGGCGTCATGGAAGCAGGGCCACCTTCTCAACGACCTCAGGTCACTAAACATAGATGTAGTGGCCATCAGCGAGACCAGAATCTCCGAAGCACGGGCCTTCGCACCGATCTTCGGCGGCTACGATGTGTACGCATCTCCCAGCCATCCGGGATCGGTGGGTGGAGTTGCTGTGCTTTGTCGGAGAGGTTTGGACCTCGCCATACGGGCCATCTTCCTGGACCCAGAAGGTAAGTTGGTGATGCTAGACGTGACCAGCGGAGACCGGCAAGTTTTCAGGCTAGTGGCCGTCTATGCCCCGACAGGAGCACGGCGGCCTGATTTCTTCCTGCATCTGGAGACCTTTCTTGGAACGTCCAGCTCTTTAGTGCTAGTGGGCGACTGGAACGGGATCTTAGATGCATGCTGGGACTGTGTTGGATTAGCGGACAGGGGAGGAGGGTGCAAGAGCCTCACCAACCTGCTCAGGCGTTTTGAACT
This sequence comes from Eledone cirrhosa, assembly GCA_964016885.1. Lineage (NCBI taxonomy): Eukaryota > Metazoa > Mollusca > Cephalopoda > Octopoda > Eledonidae > Eledone > Eledone cirrhosa. The sequence continues at coordinate 154,015,768 of OZ024742.1, read as the reverse complement.
GTCTGACAGGTACCCATTGGATTTCCCGAATGTGCTAATATGGACTTGGACGTATCGCATAGGGTCGACAGATCATATCTAGATAGAGTAATTTGTAGGGAAATAGATAGGTCTAGCATAGGCTGTCCACAATTCAAGATAGTCAGCTACACGGACCCCAAAGTCGTGATCTGTGTGCTTGACTTAGATATGCTTCATAGACGAGGACCCGGCTACTGGAAGCCAAACGTGTCATTATCAGCCCGCAAGGCCTACAGTGACCGGATTAGCGAACTAGATAAGCGGGCGTTGGCGGGGGCCATCGTCAAAAACAAGTGGTGGTTTGCTCTGAAAAGAGCAATTAGAATAGAGTCCATTAGGTTTAGTAAGGCTTTAGAAATAGAGAAAATAGAGCAGAGGGAGAAATAGTTAGAACATTAGACGAGGCGCTTAGCAAAGTCATCGCGACCGACGTGCTTGCGGCGAAATTGGCCCTTGATCAATTCTTCAATGCAAAGCACGAAGGCTGCTTTGTCAGAGCTAGGGTGCGTGCTCTCGGACACGAGGGGACGAAAGCGTTCAATGGGCCCGTCGTTGCAACCAAGCCACGATACGGTCTTTGGTGGACCACGACGGGCGCATGCTACTCGATCCAGGGCAAATGTGTGAAGCTTTTCAGCGACACTTTGCACAGCTGTTCGGGGGCAGCGGCGGGCCGGATAGAGGGGTGGACTTTAGTGTCTACCTCGACGGACTGCCGTGGCTCTCGGCCACTGAGGCGGAGTGTTGCGAAAAGCCGATAACAGCCGCTGAAGTACGGGAGGCAATGACTGGCAGCACAAGGGGTAAATCGCCTGGTTTGGATGGTCTGCCCTATGAACTTTACGTACAGATGCCAGACTTGTTCGGAGGCCTCTTCGCGGACGTCTACTGAAACTGGCAACAGAACGGGAAAATTCCCAGTTCTGTGAGCCGAGGAGCGGTGGCACTGCTGAGAAAGGATCCGAACAAGGGGGATAACATAGATCATTTCAGGCCCATAACTCTGTTAAACACAGAGTTCAAGATTTTGGCCAAGGTGCTAGCAAAGAGGTTGGCGCTTGTCGTTGGTGGTCTGGTGGGAGAGGCGCAGACATGCGCCATTCCCGACAGATCCATCCACGACAACCTCCACCTCATGCGATACCTCGTAGAAAGGGTAGCTAGGGAACCTGGCACGGGTGGGTCCTTGATCAATTTAAATCAGTCGAAAGCTTTCCATAGGGTCGACCATCGTTACCTAGCGGCAGTCCTGAGGGCGGCTGGCTTTGGGCCCGTCTTGAGAGGCTGGATCGCTACCATGCACAGCGACATCTGCTCTGTGGTGAGAGTGAACGGTCACCTTTCGGAACCGTTCAACATCATGCGCTTGGTCCGCCAAGGATGTCCCCTCTCGTCCCTCTTGTACGTATTGACTCTCGATCCATTACTGCACAAACTGGAGACGTTGAGGGGCGTCCCGCGCGAACTAGGATGCTGAAGATCCGTGTCAGCATATGCGGACGATGTCACCGTTTTGGTGTCGAACGCCAAACACATCGAGGCGATCGGCCCTACACTAAGAGAATACGAAGCGGTGACAGGGGCAATGATCAACCAGGAAAAGTCAGTGGGCCTGCAGCTCGGCACCTGGAAAGGCAGGTCCATGCCGTCCAACAGCGTCGTCGGACGCTGGACGGACGTACCGGTTAAATTGCCAGGGGTCTGGTTCGGTCCGGACCTCCAGACGGACAAAAACTGGGACGAGCTGACGAGCAGGTTTGCTTCTCTCACCCAGAAATGGGCGGAAAGGAAGCTATCCCTGAAAGGTCGAGCGGAGGTGGCTAACGCGTACATCGCGTCTGTCATCTGCTACCGCCTGACCGTCGTAGCTTGTCCTAAGCCCCGCCTGACTGCGCTGGAGCGTTTGCTCTTTCGCTCTTTGTTGAAGGGACGCGTTTCGATGGTCAGGTGGTCCATCTGTTGTCAACACCCGCTACGTGGAGGGCTGGGCATGCCGTGGCTAATGATGCGCAGGCACGCGCTCAGGCTACGACATCTCCACCTCTTCCTCGACGGTGATCGGGTGTGGTCGCCGTTTGCTAGACACGTATTTCCCCTGCTCGTTTCCTTGACGGAGCTGCAGTCCTGGGTCAAGCGAAGACCGAGAGTGAGCGCCTGGAGACTGGAATGTATTCAGGCGCTCACAGCCCTCGACCAATCGGGCAATGTGATCGGTGGAAACTCCACCTCGGCGTTCTATAGAGGATTAGTGGAGGGGAAGAGCGACGGCGTACTTTGGAAAACTCTAGGCGTCGACGAAAATCAACTAGCCAATCTCTTCGGAAGAACTTTCGGGCCAGGGTCAATGGACAACTTCCAGAAATCTCTGGCCTGGCAGTGCTACCGAGGAGCCTTGCCACTTCGGGATAAACTCTACAGGCATGGAGGTGCCATCAGCCGAATATTGCTGACTTGTGGGTTTATGTCGAACACCTGCTGTCGCGTGTAGGACGGATCCGGCTATCATCTGAGTCCATCGTGAGGATTGCCTCGCCCTCCTCCTTTAGCCGGGAAGGGCAGGCAGTTTGTATCTGTCTGGTGGCCATGGCGAATAAGATAGTATGGTGGACACGCTTGAAAGGGCTGAAGACGAGCACTTACCTCTTCGGTGATGCCCTCTATTGACTTTTTCAAATTTCATTTGAAAAGGAAAATCAGAGTAGAGAGGGAAGTGCTCTCTTCCCAGCATTTTGTTGAAAGATGGGTGAGAGAAGCAAGAATGGCCCGAGTGAATGGGCCTACTCTGAGTATGTATCTGTAAATTAAAGGTGGAAAACTGGGAGAGGGTACTTGCCTTGGTGGTCAGGGTCACTGTGGCCTTTTACTGGGCTTTCTCCAAAATGTCCCTCCGAAGTCTCCCCCCTATTGGGGAATTTTTCATTGTTATTTTTTTGTTACATCCTCTGTTTTTGTTTTTTACACGCAGAAATGCCCATTTGTACCGTACTGTATTGTCCTGCACTGTCCTTAATATCTACTTTATGTAAGCCCTTGTGGTTAATAAAGAAATCATTATTATTATTATTATTATTATTATTATTAGAATTATTATTATTATTGTTACTGTAAATGATATCATGTTTATACAGTTTCATCATAAATAGATTATTATAAATATTTATAAATACATCATAGAAAATAGACACAGATGGACGAACATATAGAAAAGGTTAAGGAGATGTGAAATGTATGAAGAGTAGGATAGACATATCAGAAACAGGAATACAAACAGTGCATATGAAAAATAAGAGAATTGAAAAAAAATTCTTGTTAAACGTCGTAGAGGAATTCATCGAGATGATATAAAGAATGTAAAAAAATAAATCTATACATGCAGTACACTAGAAATAGCTAACTCCCCATTAAATTATACCCTAGTCTCAGATTAGATAATATAACACTCGAAGCATTATGAGTGATGGAATCGTCAGCACCATCAGATATTTCATTTCATATTGTTATCCTATTATTAAACACTAACCATTTATATTCCATACGATGCAGCTATTTTACTATGCGTATTTCAAAAATGTATGAACATCAACATACGCTGATTCTTCTCCACCAATATAATTCACTTATATTCCTCATGCTTCTTGCACGTATGAAGAGATAAGAAATATGATTTATGTTTGAATCTCATCGAAGGTCTCAGAGTGCTCATATTTCTATAAATATATAGCCAAGGAATCGCCATTTTACAGTTGACTTCCTAACTTTCCTTCTAGTATATTCTTGCCATTTGTTTTCCTACACGTTATTCACCAACAGACAATCTGCTTTGATTTTTCTGTAGCGGTTATTATATTTTTAGCTTAATCTTTAATCTTTTAAAGTCTACATCTATATGCATCTCTCTTACATCCTGGCCCTCTTTTATTCCCCCCTCCCTCTCCCTCTCTATCTCTTTCTTTTATCATTTTAGTATATATGTGCATGAAAATGGATATAAGTATTTATACATAAATAGACACACACAGATTCTCTACTCCCTGTCTCTCCCCCTCTCGCCCCCACATACATATATATATATTTATATTTAAATGAGTATGCGTGTTTTTGTGTGTAAACGCAGATTCACCACACATATTCAATAGTGAAAAGCGACAGTGAGTGTATGAGAGACTGAAAGAGAAAAAAATATACTTATAAGACGTAATTGTTAAATAGCGGCGAGAAGACGATAACCTGAACTCCAGAATTGCATTCAAATTCAAATTAAATCTGCATATTGAAATGAGATTGTCGTGTTTATATATTTGGATACAGCCATTACCAAGTTAAGAAAGTCACGATGTTCTACTACCCTCCTTCAATCACATTGACACATTTCTAATTTTTCTAAAAATGCCCACATTTTTATATTTGATAAAATAGTTTTCACAAAATATCGACTAGAGCCAAGCATTTTGAGTAACATTAATTTAGAGAGGTTAGCTTTGCCTTTCATCATTATGGGGTCGGTTAAATACAGTATCAGTAAGCACAGGGGTCAAATTAATCGACTTTCCCCACATATTCAACTTGCCGGCCTATATATATATATATATATATATATAAAATTGGAAATCGGTAAAATCAAATCTCTGGCGGTTTGCAAGTAAATTCGGCCTACTTATATGAAGTGATGAGTTAGCAAAGCACTCGATAAGATAGGTCTCAGAGTTATAGCATACGTTTAAATAGCTTGACAAATCGAACATTGTGGTAGGCGAAACTAACACACAATATATACCAAAGTAACGATAAAACTAATCAGGTTGAGAAAAATAGACCTGGACAAATCAAACGGGCTTTTGAAATGTTTCTCTGACTCCGAAATCAAATATCAGACTTACTTGAATGGCAAGGTCATGGTATTGGTGACTGAACAGAGGACTCAGTTTATCAACAGGTTTTCGTTCTGCTTAGAATCAGGAGTGATAAAATATGTTGCTGCTCTTATATATATATATGCAAAGGTTCTATTTAAAGTTGTTGGGATACAACAAGTAAATATTTTTATAACTGATATAAAGCACTCGACAAGATTTTGGAGTAGATATACGATATTAATAAATGGAAACTATATTTATAAAACCATATTTATTTCATTATACATATTTCAGGGATACCATATTAAATTATGGTATGCCTTCATCATGAAGGCATACCATAATTTAATATGGTATCCCTGAAATATGTATAATGAAATAAATATGGTTTTATAAATATAGTTTCCATTTATTAATATCGTATATATATATATATATATATATATGTGTGTGTATATATATGCGACAGAAACTTTCCTGTTAGCCATGATAACGGTCCAGAAATAGCCGTCGAAATGGCTTACGCTCTGCCGCCGGGGTCAAACATTATCCTATATATATATATATATATATATATTTCGTTTCTGAATTTGTTTAGCAAGATTCTTTATCTGAAATCGTGTGTTGAAACCGATATTGGCAACATGACCCTCCCAAAGTATAACAATATATATATATATATATATATATATATATATATATATATATATATATATATATATACACGCTTATAAACACACATACCACCGCCTCTATCTTTCCAACATACAAGCAATATTATTTAAGAAAAAGAAGAATTCAAAAGATAGTAACACCCAAAATATAAAAAAAAACTGGGGTACCCATAGGAACCAGAATGGGCACGAACTATTCCAACTTGTTCCTTGGCTACGACGAAACACAGATCTTCTCCCAGTACACTGGACCTAGCCCTTAGCTATTTGATCGTTATATTGACAATTGTATCGGTGCCACCTTTCTCCCACGTGAACATTTCCTATGTTTTATTTCATTCCTCCAGCCTTTTCCTCCGTCTCTGATTCTTCTGTCCAATTTCTCGACACCTCTCTGACTATCCATCACACACACACCACACCCTCTCTACTTTCATCTCCTGCAAACCCACATACACCTCTACTTCACTTCCTCGCCCACCCACACCGAACTCTCTATACCCTACGCCTAATTCCTCCGTCTTCGTCGACTCTGCAGCCAGGAACATTATTTCGAGGTCAAGTCGGAAAGCAGGGCTTTT
>OZ024742.1:154002139-154004639 GCA_964016885.1 Eledone cirrhosa | reverse complement strand
GTCAGCAACGTATACCTTCCTGCCAGATGCTTGAACGTCTGAAAGTATATACTTTCCTTATGCACATTAACGGCTGAGCAGCCTAATTTGCATATCGCATGAGTTAATTGGCCGGGCACACCGAAAACGATAAACGGAAAAAAAGAAACGATATTTCATTTCTCACACTTAGTACAGCTGTTACTTAAATATAAGTATGTATACGTACATACATATATGTATACAGATGTACAGTAGTATGTATATATATATATATATATATATATATACATACATGGACACATATATATATGTACGTATGGATTCACCGAATATTTATTATAATGCTCGGTGTGGTTGTAAACACACATCCCGAATTGAGCCGTACAGTGTCTAGCAACCATCGTTGCTCTTTTGTTCAACACTGACAAAGGAACGCTGTAATAGTTTCAAACTTATTAGCTATCGTCAGCAACGTGTACCTTCCAGACAGCTGATTGAACGTCTAAAAGTATATACTTTCCTTATGCACATTAACACCTGAGCAGCCTAATTTGCATATCGCGTGAGTTAATCGGCCGGGCGCACCGAAAACTATAAATGGAAAAAATGAAGCGAAATTTCATTTCTCACTGTTAGTACGGCTGTTACCTAAATATAAGTATGTATACGTACGTACATATATGTATACAGACGTACAGTAATATGTATATATATATACATACATGCACACATATATATATATGTACGTATGGATTCACCGAACATTTATTATAATGCTCGGTGTGTTTGTGAACAAACATCAGGAATTGAGCCGTATAGTGTCTAGCAACCATCGTTGCTCATTTGTTCAACACTGACAAAGGAACGCTGTACTAGTTTCAAGCTTATTAGCTATCGTCAGCAACGTATACCTTTCTGCCAGAATATTTATCGTATGAAAGTATATACTTTCCTTATGCACATTAACGGCTAAGCAGCTTAACTTTCATTTCGAGTGAGTTAATCGGCCGGGCGCACCGAAAACGATAAACGGAAAAATTGAAACGAAATTTCATTTCTCACAGTACGGCTGTTACTTAAATATAAGTATTTATACCTACATACATATCTTTATACAGACGTACAGTAATATGTATATATATATATATATACATACATGCACATATATATATATGTACTTATGGATTCAACAAGCTTGAAACTAGTACAGCGTTGCTTTGTCAGTGTTGAACAAATGAGCCACGATGGTTGCTAGACACAGTACGGCTTAATTCGGGATGTTTGTTTACAAACACACCGAGCATTATAATAAATGTTCGGTGAATCCATACGTACATATATATATGTGTGCATGTATGTATATATATATATATATATATATACATATTACTGTACGTCTGTATACATATATGTATGTGCGTATACATACTTATATTTAAGTAACAGCCGTACTAAGAGTGGCAAATGAAATTTCGTTTCATTTTTTCCCTTTATATATATATATATATATATATATATATATACATATATATATATATATATATATATATATATATATATATATATATATAATACAATAATAGAGATAGTTTAAAGCTAAACTCTGACTGGTAACCATCTCACTCAACAAACATATGTTAGTATAAACCAATTTAAGTGTTTGGAGTGCTAACTATATGTATTATGTGGAAATCCAGTTGTATTATTTTATGAGATATAATTAAATTTAAAATATATCTCTCTTTCCAAACAATTGTTTCATTATAAGTTTTCTACAAATTAGGAGAATGTTTCCAGTTTATGTAGAAGCCTAACATATATTCATGTAAGAATATATTTAGGTGGGCTCTTATAAATCATCAGTGGAAGCCCATTAAACTTTGATATAAGAAAAAATTCTTACCTCAGTTAAAATTCGTGTCTGCTAAGCTGCTCCCTCACGCATCGAATGACCGCCAAATTTGAAATTCCAGCAGTTTTTGACTGAGGAAGTATTATAGCGTCACGAAACTGGAAGGAGAGATAAATAATACACGAGAAAAGAAAAAAATACTATTCACGCTGGTTAATTAGTTTTTTCAAAAATACATTATCAATCCAACGTGTTAAGAACTAAATTGAAATAACAAAAATAAATGTATGCGTGTATTAATTACACACGTATATAGATATTTTCTAGGCTAAAAACAGAAGTCGTATCCGAATAACAAACCTCATTTCATAACCGTAGTAAATTCGGAAAGTTACGCTTTAAAGGGCAATCGGGAATGTAAATCTCTGGCCGAATTAAGAGTAAAATATTAAATATACGTGGGTTAATTAGTTATTTCAAAACTAATATCAATTCCACGTGTTAAGAACTCAATTAATTAAAAAAAAATAAAAGTATGCATGTTATTATTTACACAGGCATATATATATTTTCTTAGGCTAAAAACAGAGAAGTGACAACCAAAAAACCATCATATCGCACAACAGTAATAAATACGGAAAGTCATATTTTTAAGGAACCTGGAAA
>OZ024742.1:153974639-153997139 GCA_964016885.1 Eledone cirrhosa | reverse complement strand
AGGAATGTCGTGAATAAGGTATGGGATATGAGAATGGGAATGAGACGGCTGTAGCAGTAAATGAAAATTTCCGGAGTGAGGTATGAGAGATGAGATACGAGAAGATCATCGCAGTGTTTCAGAAATGTTAAGATATGAGAATGGTAAGACTATAGAAGTGAATGTAGGAAATGTAGTATGAAACATGTGAATGAGAAGACTATCACAGTGAACGAGAAATGTCGGGAGTGAGATTTGAAATATGAGAGAAGTATAGCAGTGAAAGTGCAATGTCGGCAGTGAGGTTTGAGATATGTAATGAGCAGAGTATCGCAATAAATGAGAAATTTGGAATGTGAGCTATGAGCTATGAGGATGAGAAGACTATCGGAGTAAACTGCAAATTCAGGGTATGATATATTATATATGAGATTTGAGATATGCGGAAACTATCACAATGAATCAGAAATACCGGGTGTGTATATGAGAATGAGAAATGATTGGAGTGAGATATGAGATATGAAAAGTGAATGTCGAATGATGTGGTTGGTGTGCGAAAATTACAGCAGAGCAAACAGTGTCTGGATGTTGCCAACCAACTGAATCTATTGGTCGATTGGAAATTTCCAATGCAGTTAAGAATCTCACTTCACGTACGTATCTAATGTTCAAGAGAATAGTTATGAATCCAAAGCTTGTGTACCAGGTGCTGCTTGCTTATGCAGTCAACAATTATCAATTCAAAAGTCACACATGGTAAAATATACAGTATTATATGTAAATGTGGTCAAAGTTTTTATTGTGTTCTTAAGTTTCATATCCTTTTTTCAGTTTGTTCATTTGTTTGCTTGTTATTTCTTAGAATCAGTGGCAAACTAATTTCATATAGCAATCAATATATTCTTAGATACGCGTATTTGATAAAATGTCAGTAGAAATATCGGAAAATTCATATCAGTACCCAATAACTTTTCACTGGTTCAATATGTATTTCTCTCTTTCTGAGCGTAAACTATATAGATCTGTCAGTACCATATGGTGGCTGGCATAGTACTGACCACATATATACAATATTTCAAATAGAATATAATTAAGTCTATAACACAATTAAAACAACTTTAATCTTTCATATAATCTTGTCTTTCATTTGTGGAGTTTCCTTCTACTGAGACTGTTTATTTGTTGTTAAAATACTAATCATATTTCTTCTAATTATACTCATTCTCTCCTGTTGGATTTCCTGTTCTATATTTACTACATATAGTTCTGATTTTAACTTAAAAACCTGACTATTAATTAATCGTATGAGATCACTAAAACACTGCATTGCGACAGGATACATTCCATTTCCAGCCCATTTAGATTGTTCAATATAAATATTTATGTTCTCAATAAATTTATTCAAACTACTTTCCTTCCCTAATATATATGACTTTATATCACTATTCCACACTAATATTCTCTCTAATCTTCCCAATCCAATAATTCTTTTAGAAATCAGTTAGCCACATATTTCCCCCTCAGTATTTCAACTGCACTGAACGTAATCTCATATTAGTCATTTTTCTTTTTGATTTTTGTTCATCAACATCTATATATTAATGTTAACAACGTCAGTATTCCGTGTGTCATAATTCTAGATTATCATTGCTCCATAGGTTTCAAACGACTCCGCCCACCTCAACGACGTCAAACTTAAATTAATACGCATAATGCCAACGAGGGAATGAGAGGGGAGAGTAAGAAACAAAGAGGCAAAGTGAACGCTGTAACTATTACCATGTGTTCATGTGTATGTACGTGCGCGTATGTTTATGTGAGTGTGTGCGTGCGTGCAGCGTTTCACAGAAAGTAAAAACGTGAGTGTGTAAGTGTGCGTTAGTGCACGGGTGCGTGTGTACATTTGCGTGCGTGTGCGCGTTTCCATGCGTGTATGTGTGTACGTGGGGCGTTCCACAATCGCCACGCAGTTTATCTGTCTGTGTGGCTGTCTGTCAGTTTAAAATACACAGAGTTGTGAAGGGAGTAAATAGGGACCTTTTTTTTTTTACATTGACGCACATCTTTTATATTTATTATTGTCATTTTTTGACAATTGCTCGAAATGAATACTGATGATAAAAGCAATTCGACTTTATCAAACAGTGAACTACAGCGACGACGGCGTGCAGCCAGGAATGAAGAAAACGGGCCGAACAGCGCCATCGGAACGCCGAACTTCAGAAGCGAAGACGTGTCGCCATGAATGAAGAGGAGCTGGCTGAACAACGACAACGAAACACTGGAGCCAAGCAACGACGGCGTGCTGCGAGGGTTGAAGACGAACTGGCTGAACATCATCTTCTATATTAATTATCTATATCTATATCTACATATAATATTGAAACTTCCATCATCCTTTTGAGAAGCGTGGAACAACTACGTCTATGCAATGATACACGTTTTACAGTCAGGCAGAAGATGAACCTTCTCCTAGAGGTCACTATTCTAAGAGGGAGCAGCTAGAATTGTTCATATACTATGCACAAACGGTACAACGAAGAATCTGGTATATCTGGAAGATTTTTTTTACTGTTTTCTGTATCACACAGACACTACGGACTCGCTCATACTGTAACCAGACAAACATACAATACAGTCATGTTCTCTTTTAACTGTCTTCTATTATCATCTGTTTACCCGGGCGAAGCTGGGTACATCAGCTAGTAATATACTTAATTTCAAGTTAAACAATATACACCTTGATTTCCGTCTGATGTCTGCAATATCTTTTCCATCCAATCCCCTGAGCTATGTGACAATGATTTATACTAATATACGATCTGAGTTTTGTTTTCTTTTTAACTCTCCGCAGCTATCTGTTTTCGGTTTACATACAGAAAGTGATTCAGTATTCTAAGATATAAACAGTAATATTCTGAATATATTTCTCTTCGTTGAATTATAAGCTAATGCATTTCATGTCTGCAAAGGTAATTGGACAGTTGTTTATCTTAAGCAATGAAAAATATAATATTAATTTATATTACAAGCATACATATTTCTTACTACTGCCTATTCTCATTTAACTGTCTGGTTTCTTTCTTTTGTTACCTGTTTTTAAGGTAAACGTTAGATTATTTCCGTTACCCCACCACTCATACGTGCTAAATATACAGCTGGATCGTTTAAATATTTACTTGAAAATGATAAGGCTCATGTTAGATCCTATTGTCCAGTATTACCCCAAATGAAAATGCTGCCGGACGTCGTTTCGACGTAAGTCTTGCAAGCAGATGTATGTTGAAGGGGCATTTGAGGAAGCCTGTCAGAAAACAGTAGACGTACTTCAAACGTGCAACATTGCCACACAGCCTGTAACATTTACACTCTCGGAGGATTACGTGAAAGTATTAGTGTACATGAAATACGCAACTCATTATACGATATATGTTTTAATAAGTATAGTTATCGAATAATTGAAATAATCTTCATCGAATCATATAAACTACACACAATCAAATTATTTCAGCTGATTTTCTTTTCTGTAAATTCATTGAACCTTGTAGACTCGGTTGATGACTTGAATTCTAGAGTTTATAGTTGAATATCCTAACGATGAGTTGTATCTCTTAGAAATGCATTAATATTTCACATATGCATTACGTAGTATGTTTGTGAAATAATTGACTTGCCTGCGACCGGCTAAATGTGAATTTCAAACATGTTATCCATTAGAAAAAATTCCTTTAATACAATTATCACAGATTTTATTGAAAATTCTACTTCAAATTTCAGATATATCTTTTTTTAAAATTTATTTCCGATGCTGCATTGGGAGACACGAAATCTTCATTCCATGTTGTTGCATGCCTTGAAGCAATTTTGTTTGAGGCCGATATTTTTATAGCATCACGCTCCCTTCTTAAGACAGAACGAAATCAAACCTTGTCTGGAACTTATATCACTTCACTTTATTTTCAAATGAGTATCATATAATGTTAATATTGAAATGACATTTCTTTAAATCGTTTCAAAAAGTGGATAGTTAGCAGTACACCTAGGTTTGAAATATATTAACTTCAAATGATATATGATGATAACATTACTGTGTTGTATTATATATATAAAACATGATATAAATCTGTATGAATATTTTTGTACTTACAAAGTAGAAATATATTGAAAGTTACGTTAAGTTTGCTTCTAACTCTGTTGGTTACGGCATGAGTCTTATTTATGTATGAGCAGTTAGAATTTCTTTTCTCTCATGTATTCCCGTTTTGTCCACAATATTTGGCATCCACAACCGAGATTGATTGATCACCGATTCTTCCTGTCGAAAGTAATTCAATGTTATTGATCTCCTCGGTAGTTTCTACTTGAATGTTAAATAGCTAAATAATTCGGTGATATGATTATTATTTAGTATCTGCTATTAACCCTTCTACTTTCTTCCAAACAGACATTTCAAGTTAGTAAACATCTGGAAGCATTAACTATATATGCGAAAATATTTAAATTGTTTTCGAATATTTGTTTTAATATTTATTAATCCTTTTAAACCCTGCATGATGCATCAGTGTATTTTACATTTTTGTGGGATTCCTAGGGATTCATAGCTTGCAAGAAAGTGAGAGAGAGAGATATAGAGAGAGGGGGGGAGAGAGAGATATAGAGAGAGAAAGGAAGAGATAGAGGAAGTGTGTGTGATAGAGGGACAGAGAGAGTCAGGAAGTAAGAGATGGAGAGATAAACAGATAGATAGTTACACACACACACATTTATATATATATATATAAATATATATATATATACAGAGAGAGAGAGAGAGATGAGATGTTTCTAACTTGGCGAAATATCAGACTACAGCAAGTATTATCTCAGTTTATTGAAATATTTCAATGTTGCGGTTACTTTGAGCCTGGTCTAGCCAGACACCGGCAGACACCATTCTTTGCTTTATTTTGTTAAGTCATCAGTAATTATATAATCTGAAAGGTCAATTACATACAGTTTGGTAAAACATTATTTACTAGTGCTGGGAATATTGTACGGAAAGTAGAGGGTCTCCCGGAGGTTTCGTCTAGATACCTCTTCTATTTTCGCCGGAAAATTTCTCGAACTTAAGGGAAATGAAGGGAAGAAAAGGAAGATAAGAAGAGGAAGAAGAAGAAGAAGAAGAAGAAGAAGAAGAAGAAGAAGAAGAAGAAGAAGAAGAAGAAAAAAAAGAAGAAGAAGAAGAAGAAGAAGAAGAAGAAGGAATGGAAATAAAACGGCGAGGGGAGTTAGTGGGAAAGAAGAAAAAAGAAAAAAACTTAAATAAGACATAAATATAAAAGTACTGCATGACTAGAGGCACTGTCTAGTGGAAGTGTCAGGTAGAATCACAATGGCAGGTCACTGTTGTTGGCATGGGTAGAAGGGCAGCCTGTCTATATACAGATGGCTATACACTACCAATGTATTGAACACTTTTTTTAACTGAACTTACAGACAACTCGGCAATCTACGTATTATATATAAATAAGCACACTCACACACACATATATATATATATTTATATATATATGTGTGTGTGTGCGTCGGGTTTAATCGGAGGCAACGACAGTAAGTAAGGTACTCAATACATTAGTAGAATGTATACACAAAAAATAATATAGAAATGGCTTCTTCAGGACAAGAACTGTTTCATTCCAAGGAAATAATCCGGGGTTGAAACTACTGAAGTCCATCCGATCAGCTGAAGAACTTCGTGCTCTATGTATTTCGATTATCATATCTTGCCATTGTTTTTTATTGGAAAAATATTTTTTTAAACTTTTCCCCTTTAAAAAGATATTTTTCGCTCTGACGTGTTTTTGATCTTCTTTTCCGTTGTAAATTAGCCTAATTTTATAATCATTAATCTGTGACGATTGTCTTCATTCTCCCAACTCCCCGACAATAAATTCAATGAATTACACTTTTTAACACGATTCTTACTTTATTCTTCTTGCCTTTTGTATTTTCTTTTTCTTTTATTATCTCTTTTTTTTTTAAAATCTCACGAGACTATCTTTGCCATAAAGAGCGCAATAAATTCTCCTAGTCGTCACATGAAATTATATGTGTACGTATGAGGTGATTGCTGTAAGTTATTGTTTTTCCTTCTCTTTTAATACAGGAACAGCGCTTTGGCTTGTTTGTCAGACGTTGTGACCCTGGATGGACTAACAATACCATTGGGCGTAGTCGAAACTGCCTCCGTCCATCTCAACGGCTGATGACCGCGGGTTTCTGTGACTTTCGTTTGAATGTTGTTTTTTTTACCATTCATTTTAATTAAAAAACACACATTTTAAAGCTTTTCCCTTTAACGAAATTATATATTACACTATATAATGTAGTCTATATGTACATGCTATAGGTATTTTGATTAAGATTCGGAAACTTTAAATGAATCGACTTTGACTACAGTATTTGCTCGTGTATCGGCACGTGGAAACCGAACTGATTAAGATGTAAGGAAGATACGATAAAGAATGATAGAAAATCAATTCTACAGATTGTCACATAATAGTGGAAATAGTCTGGCAAATATATTTATCAGCAAACTATATACGTGGGAAGGAACCACTAAGTTCATTTGAATGTATCAGAGAATCTAATAACAGCATATTGTCTTGAGATTGTAAAGTAAAATACCCCTGTATGTGAATATAAATACAAAATGAAAGAAAAACTGAAAACACAAAAAAAGGAACGTAAAAATTGATACAAATTCTTAAAAATTAAGGCTTGGATTAAAATCGTTAAGAAGATTATTTTAAACTTTCATATTGCGAAAGGCATTATTGCAGAAGGTAAATACGCCCAAGCAAAATTTGCAGGTACAATTATGTGTTATCTAAATTTGCAGAATATTTAACAAATCATATAAGTATAACAGCTTAGTCTTAGTCAACATCCAAAACATAAACATACACATACCGACCATAATTAAATATGGAATGATACGTGATGCACCCGCGCCCTACCCCACAGCCCCGGCAGTCAGAATGAAGAAGGCGTTTCCCCGAGGACGGCAAGGGAGACGCGCTGGAAACGCCACTCCAACTCGCGGGGCTCACACCTGCGGCTGGCCAGCTCAGCGCTATGGTGGTGAGTAAGGAGGTAGCCCTAGGGCCGAGGACGCCAGAAGTATACACTGCCAGGTGTACAACCGCAAACCTGTCGGAGAGTGACCGGTATTTGAGGATTTTAGCCTCCTCAGCCCGACGTGCAGAAGAACCCGGGTTAATCGTAGACTGCACCAGGTTGCGGCTGCAGAAGGTGTCGATGCAAATGGCATCCCAGACGAAGGGCTCCATTGCGATCCATCCATATTTAAATATGGTCGGTATGTGTATGTTTATGTTTTGGATGTTGACGAAGACTAAGCTGTTATAAAAGTCGAAGTTAAGAATAATGGAAATGAATTAGTAGAACGAAAAAAAAAAAAAGAATATCTAAATTAGCGTAAATTGTTCACATATATATATATTATATTGTAACACACTTGAATTGTGTCAACCAAATTATATATCAACAAGAGAATGACTTCTTCATTTGACAGACACTGGATTTGGCAATGAATTGAAAATAGTTACAGAAAGATGTAGAATATTCAATTGAAAGTATAGCTTATCAAATGTAACGGAATAGATAATTGTACATGTCCTAAATTAAAGGCTATTTCACTTAAATTCACTTTTCGCTTGACACACTAGGGTTGTTGGTTTGCTGATAACAGGAAGGGCACTTGGGTTGTTTTAACGTCTTTAACTTGCCATGTGTGTGTTTGTGCATGTGTGTGTGTGTGTGTGTGTGTGTGTGTAATCATACCTGTGTCTATGATTGCTTCTGTACTTGTTTCGTACATTAACGGCCTAATACATAGACATACAATATAGCAACGAGAACAAAAAATGAGGGGCGACCTTGTATGACTACAGCCCAATGATAAATAATATTTAAAAAAAATAAACAACGTTTAAAAACTGTAAATCGGGTCTAGTTAAAGTTTACACTAACGTAAAATATTGTATAATACTACATCCTCTCAACCTAAATATGTACCCTCACTTAGTTTGTAATATGTATCATTGAGTGTCTCTTTGCTTTCTCGATTAAAGGCCAGAAAAATGAAAGTTTTAAGCCATTAATAGTTAATATCTGAAATAAGACGAAAAGGTAACAGCATGTTTATTAGGGCAAAGATAGGGAGGAATAAAAAAAAAATTATTGTAGTTGATTCTTGAATAAGATGCGTTGCTGTTTTTGAAATATAGCACTCTATTTTCATGATCTGCAATATCTTTCCAATTTTAAAACAATATAAATAAATGTTTGTAATTATTCCGTTTTGTGTTAACGTATGAAGTTATGTAATGACATGTGTACCGTTAACGTTTTCCCAAAGTTTTTCTACGTAAGCATAACGTAAATCTTTCATAAAGCTATTGTTTTTGTCTAGGTTCTTCCGAGTTTATGAATGTATCAATAGTAATATCAATAAATATTATAACAATACCAATAACCACTATTTTATTTAAAATCAAAGACTACTCTATAATTGATAACATATGTCATATAATTGCTAAGAAAAATATCTACCAAGTTAAAACTTAATACAAGTCACTGGTCGTTCAGCTACAGTAATCCAGGATGCTTTTGAATCCCAAAGTATTTCTTATTTAAGCAACTACATTTTCAACGCGCAGCTTTATCAGAATGTTTTCTGACTTTGGCATGTGTTGAATATGAATTTTTTTTTTACTATTTCTTCCATTTACAAAGTTATTCTATAGGGTATTATATCAATCTTTACATATTCGGAATACACCGAAAATACAGATATATTGTGGTTTTCTCAAACATTCAAATATTGGGTTTGTTGATTCCAACAATATTTCGTGACTAAAATTAATATTGGTAAAACGTTTGACGAGAACAAAGAGCAGCATTTGGCTTACATCCCAAAAGGTGAAATGTTATATACGCTGTCGAGCAATGTTATATTACACACACTCGTTTATAATCACGCACACTGAAAACACGCTTCACTCCACACCACCCTTATTTTCTAGAACACGCACAGACTCATATATATATATATATATATATATATATATATATATATATATATATATATATATATATATATACATATATATATATACATATGTATATATATGTACGCATATACACATATACATACACATATACATACGTGTATATACACATATATATACATATATATATATATATATATATATATATATATATATATATATATATATATATATATATATATATATGTACATATAAATATATTGTTATACACTGGGAGGGTCATGCTGCCCATAAAAACACACGCACCTTAGGGTTTTCACTTAATTTTATAACAAATTTACCATTAGTTGTTCGGTTTGATAAAGGATGGTTGTTTTTATATAGTCAAGGTTCTTACGTCACACATTCTGTGAACTTCTCAGTGTCTGGTATTTCATTTTGTGTCTCTCCTTTGCTTTGTTCTGTTCTACACCATCTTGTTTTTAACAAACCAAGATTGTGTAGGACAGAACATAGGAGAAACAAAAAATAAAAGTGTTGTATGGACTGGGAATCGAACTCACAACCTCATTGCTGTATGGACTGTTAAATGTCTATTCAATTTAACGTGCTCACACATTTGCAAATGAATCACGTGACCTGGGCAGTCAGTCAGCGTTGGTATTAAAAACTCGGTCACAGACTGCTACTTACTTACTTTATGTTATTCTGCTACTGCCAGGAGGGGCGTTTTGGTTGTTTCGCAAATTACACACATTATTTGATATAACTCGTTGTGTTTTCTCTGCGAGTACCGAGAGGAATACAACAGAGTTTATTGGCGTCGCCGATAGGATTTACCTACATTGCCGATAGGATTTACCTACATTGCCGATAGGATTTACCTACATTTCCGGTAGGATTTACCTACATTGCCGATAAGGATTTATCTACATTGCCGATAGGATTTACCTACATTGCCGATAGGATTTACCTACATTGCCGATAGGATTTACCTACATTGCCGGGAAATTAAAACATGGCGGAACTAATAAAGTCGTTTAGAGAACAGATGGAACAACAGAGTTTATTGGCGTCGAAGCAAATGCAACAACACAAGAAAGATATGGACACTCTGATAAAACTGTTTGGTGCTCGAGATTCTGAACAACACAGTTTATTGGCGTCGCCAGTTGCTTTGACACCAACAGCATTCATCCCACCATTTGCTGCTTTTGATTCAACAACAGAACTATGGCCTGATTACTGGTCAAGATTCTGCACGTTTGTGGCTGCTAACGCTGTACCCGAGCAACACATGGCACAATTATTCCTGACTAATCAGAGGGCTGCTATCTACAAACAACTTGCAAATCTGGCTGCTCAACAAAATCCGCCTAAGAATATCAACAAGTTGACAATGGACGAAACTGTTGACTTCATGAAAGAACAGTTCCACCCAAAACTTTTCATTGTGAGAGAACGTTTCAAGTTCTGGAGTGACACGCAACGGAAGCCAGACGAAACTCTCCAGGAGCTGGCAGCACGTATACGTCAGGATGCAGCTACCTGTGATTTTCCTTCGATGACAAATCCACAAGATGAAGCTCTAAGACAGAGATTTATATGTTCTGTCAATAATGAAGCTGTGTTGGAGGCTATTTTCAAGATCAAGTATACAGAACTAGATTTTGCCCGTGCTGTCCAAGTTGCCATCGGGACCGAAGACGCAGCAAAGGTTACCAAGGAAACTGTTTACGGTTCCAAAACCAAGCAAATCTACAAGGTCCAGCAGAACAAGAACAAGGGTCCTCGAAAGAACCATCAGCAGTCTTATTCCACAGACCAGGAGATGTGCTACCGATGTGGAAAGGCACACAAAGCGACAGACTGCTCCTTCAAAGAAGCCAAATGTCATTTTTGTGACAGAAAGGGACATTTGCAAGCGGTGTGTATAAAGAAAGAACATCAGCAACGTAATCATCGCTCACTGAATTACGTGAAAAGAATCACGAAAGCTGAGCTAGTCAAGGCGATCCTTGGTGAAGTTCCCCACGATACTCATAGTTTGAATGTGCCAATAACAATCATGAACAGACTTTTCACAATAGAATTGGACACAGCTACTACAGGCAATTTTGTTTCCTTGTCAGTTTGGAAACAATTAGGAAAACCGAAGCTGCAAGATGTCAAACATCGGTTTGAATCTGCCAGCAAGCACGACCTGCCCGTTCTGGGAACTTTCATGGGCCAAACCAAGGATCCAACGACCGGTAAACGGAATGCAATACCCTACATCGTCACCAAGATCCCTGATCTTAATTTGCTGGGACGAAACGCTCTCCAGACTCTGCGAATTTCCGTGGACAATGCTCTAGGATTGAAAAGCATCGACAGCCAGGTCAAGAGTGAGGGTGCAGAAGTGATGCATCCAAAGACCTCAAATGAGTCCTATATTTCCATGCAACGAGATTGTCAGAACATGTGTGATGAATTCCCAGATCTCTTCAAGCAAGAATTGGGATGTCTTAATGACTTCGAACTGGAAGTGAAGTTTAAGTCGGTCGCGACACCGGTCTTTCACAAGTCACACCCGGTCCCGTTTGCTCTTCGTGATGACCTGGCCAAAGGTTACGTAGAAGGCATCGCCAAAGGAATCTGGAAGCCAGTACAGTTCAACGAATACGGAACGCCAGTGGTACCGATTCGTAAAGCACATATTTCAGGAAACCTGAAGCCCAAACTACGGATTTGTGGTGACTACTCTTTGTGAATTAATGACCAACTTGCAGATCATCGTCATCCAATGCCACTCCCAAAGGAATTGATGCAGAAGCTCGGAGGTGGATTCGGATACACAAAGATTAATCTTGCTGATGCCTATAATCAGATCAAGCTGGCTCCAGAAAGTCAACGCAGGCTTGCACTCAGCACTCACCATGGGGTGCTCCTGCAGGAACGACTCCCTTTCGGAATCAAGTCAGCACCTGGTTACTTTCAGGAGATCATGGAAAACCTGACTCAAGATCTACCTGGACGACATGCTCGTCAGTGGGAAAGATGCAAACGGTCACATGAACAACCTAAAGTGTCTGCTCACACGTCTGTGCGACAAAGGACTCAAATGTCGCCGTGACAAGTGTCAGTTTGCACTACCCAGTGTGGAATACCTTGGACACACCTTGTCGGCTGAAGGGATCGCGAAAGGATCCAAGGTCGAAGCAGTTTTAAAGATGCCACCTCCAACGAACGTCTCAAGCTTGAAGTATTTCCTGGGTTCAGTTCAGTTCTATGGAAAGTTTATCCCAAAGCTGGCCAGCATGGCAGAGCCACTCTATTGCCTTACGGAAAATACGACTACTTGGAAGTGGGAAGATGAAGAACAGTCAGCTTTCGATCAGTTGAAAAATGTGCTTTCATCGGATCGAGTTCTGATACACTTCGATCCAAACAAAACTTTGGGACTGGCTTGCGACGCGTCAAACGTTGGTATTGGAGCAGTCCTGTTTCATTGCTATCCTGATGGAAGCGAGCACCCAATATCCAATGTGTCCAAGACCCTTACTTCTGCACAGCGTAACTATGCCAAATTAAAAAGGAAACCCTGGCCATCATATTTGGCTTGCAGAAGTTCTATCAGTATCTGTACGGACATCAGTTTATACTCGTAACTGACCACTAGCCACTGACATCACTGTTCAGTCCAAGGAAAGGGACGCCAGTTCTCGATGCTAACCGACTAGCACGGTGTGCCCTGTGGCTGAACCAGTTTGACTACACCATCGAATATCGGAAAACAGCGGATCATGGCAATGCAGATGCCCTCAGTCGCTTGCCATTTGGTAATGACATCGACTTTGTCAGGAAGGAAAATGGTGAAGACATGGACATGGTGTGCGCCATCAAAGCTCTCAGTCTTCAAGTCCAACCTATCGATGCTAACGTCCTCCGTCAAGAGTCAGGGAAAGATCCAGTGATATCTATAGTGATACGCTACGTCTGTGAAGGCTGGCCACCAAAGAATACTGAGATCAATAACGAAGTCAATAAGTTCCGGAAGTTATCGGATTCACTCAGTACCTGCCACGGATGCCTTATCCATGGATCGAGAGTTGTGATTCCACATAGCTTACAGCCAAAGATCCTCAATCTTCTGCATCTCGGACACTTTGGCATGGAGCGCATGAAACAGTTGGCAAGAACTGCAGTTTATTGGCCTGGTATCGATGCTGCTATAGAGAGTACCAGTCGACAATGTGATTCGTGTGCTGAACATCAAAACCAGGCATCCAAGTCTCCAGTTGACCCATGGATGTTACCTGAAAAGCCGTGGAGCCGCTTACACCTGCACCACGCAATACATTTCATGGGCACTAATTGGTTGGTGATCACGGATGCTTATTCGAAGTATCCATGCATTAATCCTACGTTATCCACGTCCTCCAGAGCCACTTTAGATACGCTTGAAGAAGACTTTGCGCACTTCGGATTTCCTCACACGCTAGTCACTGATAACGCACCAACTTTTATTTCTGAGGAGTTCCAGAGCTGGTGCAAAGAACGTGGGATCACGCACCTGACAGGGGCACCTTACCACCCAGCTTACCAACGGAGCAGCGGAACGTTTGGTGCAGACCTTCAAACAAGCTCTGAGGAAGACTTCTCTTCCGCCGAAGCGAAGACTTCAAGAGTTCTTGATGCAGTACCGGAGTACACCGACATCCAGTGGATTCTCTTCGAGTGAACTTTTGAATCACCGGCAGATACGGACAAGGATTGATTCTCTGCTGCCCTCGCCAGCACACATCGCTCAAGGCAAGCAGTCTAAGGAAGCATATAAGTCACATATGACTGCGGACTCGGCAGGTGTCGCTAAGGTTACCAGGCAGTACAAGGCTGGAGATTATGTGTATGCACTATACTACGGATCTCGCCGAGACAAAGATCCCCGATGAGTACCAGCAATCATTAAGAAGTCATTGGGTACTCGCTGCTTCAACGTTAAGGTCATACCTCATGGCCCGGTGTGGAGACGACACTGGGAACAGCTGCAACCGCGGTACACTACTGAGGAAGACAATGAACCTGGTGATGCAGTAGACACTGTTTATGAGTTTGCAACACATCACCCGATGGAGATCTCGGAAATCGTGCCACTAACTCCAAGACAGACCAGACCCAATACCTTATTGCCCGTTCCAGAGTATGGACCAGCCAATCGAAGACGGTCCAAGAGAACTCGTAAACCCCCAGAGAGACTTTGCTGTTGATGCTTCTTTTGTCGCATCAATTTCGGTGGGGAGGTGTTGTATGGACTGGGAATCGAACTCACAACTTCATTGTTGTATGGACTGTTAAATTTCTATTCAATTTACACGTGCTCACACATTTGCATATGGATCACGCGACCTGGGCAGTCAGTCAGCGTTGGTATTAAAAACTCGGTCACAGACTGCTACTTACTTACTTTATGTTATTCTGCTAGTGCGAGGAGGGGCATTTTGGTTGTTTCGCAAATTACACAAATTATTTGATATAACTCGTTGTGTTTTCTCTGCGAGTACCGAGAGGAATACAACAAAAAGCCTATATATATATATATATTAAAATAACAGATTAAAGTTTAAGCATAGAATCGCTGATTTCACCCTTAACGGGATCTTCTGAAACTAAAATAGTCTATCTGCAAAAGCAGAAGTGAATATTTCGAAAAAACGTTGCAAACGAAGGGAAACGGGATGACGATATTTTCGTTTGTAAAGACGTTCCCTGGCAACGAACGGAAAAAAGCGAAGATAATACGTCGTTATGTGGAGCGGTGAGAACAAATACACGCAAAAACAAAACCACGTTTATTGTATAAATGGAATCATAGACTAATATTCTTTTTTATTAGTTTCAGAAGATCCCGTTAAGGGTGAAAGCAGCGATTCTTTGCTTAAAATTTAATCTGTTATTTTAATGAATATTTGCTCTAGGGTTCTTATATATTTGATATATATTTATCCTTATGGAGCCGTCTTTATATTTTAGTCTTCACATTTATTATTATTACTATATATATATATATATATATATATATATATATATATATATATATATATATATATATATATATATATATATTAATAAAAGGAATTCCAACTTTGTCTGATTTACTCGTTTTATTTACAATCCTTTCACATTTATAATGGTATTACAATGAAATAGTATGGTAGAATATTAAATATTAAGTTCAACAAGTACTTTCATGCTTTCGCAATCTTCAGGTTCATATTGTGTGGTGACACTCAAGTTTGCAATTTTCAACTGTGTATGTATGATATTCAAATTATGACTTACTCTTTTTTGTAGGTTCAGGCTTCATTGAAGCAATGCGAGGAGACACTACAATATGGTCACCTAATTCTTCTGCATTGAGTACTTCTTCCTTTATGATCCGAGATCAAATCCTGTCGAGGTTAACTTTGCCTTTCATCATTACGGGGTCGATAAAATAAAGTACCAGTAATGCACTGGGATAATTGCTGGCCTTGTACCACAATTACAAACTTGACTGTCACCACACAATATGAACCTGAAGATTGCGAAAGCATGAAAGTACTTGTTCAATGAACACTTAACATTTAATAGTATACCATACTATTTCATTCTAATACCATTATAAACGTTAAAGGATTGTAAATAAAACGAATAAATCAGACAAAGTTGGAATTCCTTTTAATATAATCTTCTATACACAAACATACACGCCCGTGTATGATCTCTCTATCTCTCTCTCTCTCTCTCTTGTATGAATGTATTTATATTCATGTGCCTGTGTATGTTGCTGCGTTTGTGCAAGTCAAAAATGGTGATGTTGAGAGATAGATGTATAGGTTGATTTTAATGATTTTTTCCGTTGACTCATATACTGTTTTACAGATAAAGAACGATTATATGGATCAGTTGTTAGGCGAAACACAGTTCATAAAGCACCACCTGATATCAAACAGTTGTTCTGCTGATGCAGATTTTCTTACGAAACAGTTGCAAGTGAACGATTGCGGACATCCTCTTCGAAAGTTTCAACTTTTCTAATCAGATTATAAATTGACACTTATAAGTATGAGTATCTAATCTGGATAGAGAAATACTGGTGATTTGACTGTAACCAAAAGCTTAAATAACAATCTGGAGAAGACTGGGTCTACAACAAAATAAATGTTCACGCAAATATATTAAACTCTATACAACTACCAAGTGCAAGTCGAATTATAAAAACGTGCAAGAATTTCAAATGTTGAATACATAGGCTGTCATGGTTTTGTTACATACATTCCAATGTTGGAATTTCATTTGTTTGTTAGAAACAACCTGTTTTCAACCTACAGAAATAATTCGAATAATTAACATCGAATCATACATACACATCATTGATATTATGTCAAACATATGTTCATTTATCTCCGAAACCAACAAATGCCAGCGTATTTTCTAGTTCACCCAGAAGCGGATATACTTCTCTATATCTTGTACGACTTCTCACAATTAACAGAAAGACTCAAGCCGTATCACCGTCGTTTATTGAAAGGCATAGTATGTGGCCTTCAACACTGTTGAAAAAGAAGCATTAGACTCCACACATTTTTACCAAACATCATACAAGCTTCTTTAATCGTCATATATATTTCTGAATATTGGGAGATGATGGAAGGCTTTTTAGCGGTTGTTTGTTTGTTGAAGACTTTTCCTACCAGTGGTAGTCATTTGTAAAATGCCGAAGCGAGTGTGCTAGAAGCAAGGCGTTGTTCCACACTTTGAAGAATGTGCGAGGTATCATCCAGCGTTGTCGTGAAACATTATTGAATATTACCTATTGATCAGTGCCATTCACATAAGCTGAAATTTTAATCGCTTCATTAAATAAGTGCTAATAATTATGTGCGTTAATTTTCCGCCAGGGATCAGAAACCTATAATGGATAAATCCGGTCACAACTAAGAAACATCATAACCTTCGTTTGAAGGCTTTTCGGATTTGGGTCGTGTTTAGAAGCTTCATCTTGAAACAACGACTTTGTTGAAAATATTCGATTTTTGTGTGGAGTTTGTACATTGTCGAACGTCACAGCCATATCAATAAATGCATAGATTTTGTTGTGCAAAATATGTGAAGATTAGATTTCAAAATGGCGATTTTTCAAGAGGCAACATTTAATGTAGCTTCGTCAACTCCGTTAACAATTTAGTTCAAACGTGCCGGAATTGTTCAAATAATTACATCTAAGCCTAACGCTAACCCTAAACAAGCTGCATTAGATTGAGGATGTATTTACTTCCGCCAAATCTTTCAATTACTCGTTGTTAACGGCAATATGACTTCGGTGTTCCTTATCTAACAGAGTCAATTCACGACGAGAAAACCTTTTGAATCAAAGTTATATTGTGCAATCAGTATCACTTGATTGTTTACAAATTTCATTGATGTTTCTAGCCTTATGAATTACCTTTAAACTGTTTGAATTGCCTTTAAACGTTTGAATTACTTTTATACATCTTGCCTACATTTATATTCTTTTAGATACGTTGAAACAAAAAATACGACACACATTAATTTCTGATATATTTCCCCATATATATATATATATATATATGTATATATATATATATATATATATATATATATATATATATATATATATATATATATATATATATATATATATATATATATATATATATATATATGTGTGTGTGTGTGTAAATATATATATATATATATATATATATATGTGTGTGTGTAAATATATATATATATATATATATATATATATATATATAGTATTAGTTATACTATTTATGGTTATGTAAACACAAAACCTTAAGCAGTTGTAAGTATTTTACACACACCCTAAATAGTGGTAGGCAGTAATGTATTACTACCTTATTACCAGTAAGTTAAGTAGCTCAATGTAAAAACATCAGATGATTTACAGAGCAGTTATATGAAATATAAGAATCAAAGAACTGTTCAAAACATTATTGTGCTTACAGCTGTTTCACCCAAACCGAGGTTTGGATTCTTCGGAGCAATTTATTAATGCATGGACAGTTATATGACCTCCTTTTCAGCCGAGAGACATACCAATACATATTCAAACATTGATACATATTCAAACATTACAAATTTCATTGATGTTTCTAGCCTTATGAATTACCTTTAAACTGTTTGAATTCCCTTTAAACGTTTGAATTACTTTTATACATCTTGCCTACATTTATATTCTTTTAGATACGTTGAAGGTGCACCTCACCATAGAATTTAGGGTCTATATTGGGACACGTTTTAATGGCTAGATATAGAAACCCCAGAGTTACCTCCCCGCATGCATTAACTCCCCTTAGCCACACACACACTTCCGGTATTCAATGGCGTTTCTCGAAACGTAACAACCTCCTGTATCGAACTAAAGAACACCAGACTACGATCTCTAACTGGATTGTCGTGGATTATGTGAAAGGCATATAATCGAAATATACACTCCCTTGACCATGAAAATGCCGAAGTACATGAATTACTTGACATCCCTGCGCTGTGCATCTCCAATACTTATAACACTTTTAATGCTTGCACTATCTTTAATGCTTATAATATTTCTCCACACACAGACTATATCAATCATATAAAGACTTTGCCACCAGATCTACCAACCTAACACTCTTATTTACCTACCTAAGTGCCTCTACCACACATATCTCTCTGCCACACTATATAAACAAGACGCACATGCGTGCCACACATATAACATTTGCACTATATAACCACTTATCTTCATGTTGTACTTTAACCTATATCTTTGATTTTTGATTGTACTTATTAATATAAATGTAATCTCGAAGTGTGTACTGCCACTCTAAATTCTGTAATGAATGTTGACCCACAATGTTTGAATATGTATCAATGTTTGAATATGTATTGGTATGTCTCTCGGCTGAAAAGGAGGTCATATAACTGTCCATGCATTAATAAATTGCTCCGAAGAATCCAAACCTCGGTTTGGGTGAAACAGCTGTAAGCACAATAATGTTTTGAACAGTTCTTTGATTCTTATATTTCATATATATATATATATATGTGTGTGTGTAATCATATATATATATATATATGAGGCGTGTGTAAATATATATATATATGTAAATATATATATATATATATATATATATATATTACTTGTTTAACTTTTGGTTATATATATATATAACCAAAAGTTAAAAACAAGATTCATTGATTAATTAATGAATATAGTTTTACAATAGATTAGAAGCACTCAACGGCAAGTTTTCTGGAGTTATTAATATTAATTCAAAATATTAATAAATAAAGACATTCAACGTAATCAAAATATATTTTATTAAATATATTTCGGAGGTACTGTGCTGTTCTTTCAGTACGTCCTCATCAGATAAAATATATACATTGATGTATGACATACCTCAACTGTGCTGATGGTTCAATTCCAGTCTTGGCAGTGATTAATTACAACAAAACTCTATATTTATATACCATAAGTACTAACATGTCAAACTAAATATACTGGAGAGGGTGAGTAGGAGAAAGTGTAGAGAAAAAAATAAATACAGAAATAAAATAAATAACTTCATAAACACATAAATACATAAATGTTCAATATTTAAATATTTAAATATGTAAATATCCATGTTAGAGAAAAAAGCCAAATGAGAGAGAGAGAGAGAGAGAGAGCTAAATAGAAGAGAAAGGAAACAGATAAGGAAATGAAGATAAAACAAAGAGAGGGAGATAGAGATGGTAGAATATATAATTGTATAAGGAAAAGAAAAGAAGAAGAGAAGGACATGATGCGTGACCGTTCTTTTTTTCAAATATTAAGTTAGGTAGAAGCGATCAATTAAATACTGTGAGATTTTTAATCTATCGTATTTGATAGATTAATATACTCTTATATTATCTCAAAATTAAAACAATATACAATAATATAAAATAATATAAAATATTTTCAATGATAATGTGGTGCATAGTTAAATTAATAAATGCATTCAATAATTTAGTTATAAAAATCAAAGTTAGAAACATTATTAACTAACAATGATACTTACAAATATAGTAAAATAGCTATGAGAATATTTAACTTAATTTACTTGGATATTAGCATCTGTATATGCATTTTATATAATGTTTAGAATTATAAATATTATAAACAATACTACTTAACTCAATATTTGTCAATTACATATATGATTAATTATTAGCTATAATATATTATTTCGATTCAACCAAATATTACTCTATTAAATACTATAGATCAAGTTAAATACAGATTATTAATCAATTCGGATAAAACGAAAATTATACATGATAAATGTAAACAATAGTTCCGTACGACGTATCTAAACGTTTAAATTAACTAAACGGTATAAAATCCTGAAGATATTACAGATCTCAAATTTAAAAAATCCAAGACTTAAAAAGAGGATTCAAAATCAAACTAAAGGTATTTAATCAATCAAGAGATTAACCTACTCTATAAAAGAACCGATATGCATTTCCTAAGGTGAGGTAGAACATTATATATAATACCAATAATAACAATAATAACAATGATAGTAGCATTACAAGAATTATTAATAAAAGTGAATATCTTTTCTCGCTCAGTCAATGTTTGTTGCTAAATTTATATGCTGCTTGAAATGTTCTTGCAGATTTATGGAGGCAATTTGAAAATAATTCACTTTTTTAAATAATTAAAATACCATAATTGGCAATTATTAATATAGTCTCTAGATTGCAACGATTGCAGTTAGGTGAGATGGAATTATTCCGATATGCTTCACAGTTTCGAAGTTTAGTCCAAGAGATTGAGTATTTTATATTTTTCTCTTTTAAAGACCATATTAATTGTGATAATGAATTAGAACATGTTTTTTTCCGGATTAGAAAAAGAATGTTTATGATTGGGAAATCTCAGTTTAAAGTTCGATGAAGTTGCATCTATGTAGTTATAAGAAATATTATTATTTGCTTTAATGGTACATTTATATACAAAATTCTTATCTAGGCAGTTATTTTGCAAAGGGCATTCAGATTTCCTTCTACAGTTACAGTTCGATTTCATGCTATTTCTATAATCTAAACTGTTCGCATTATCATTGTTAATATGTGTAGGTGTTCTACTATATGTGCTTAAATTATTGTTATTGTTATTCTTAATAACTAGACCATTATTATTATTATTATTGTCATTATCGCTAATTATATGTTGGTTAGAACTAAGAATTCTGCTATTTATTATTGCAATATTTTAAGCCATATTCATAGTTGTTGTGTAAGAGAGTTTCACTGTGTATCTATTGAAGATCGAATAATATTTATGTGTTCTAGGGAAACATTTATCCAAGGCTTTAACAAATACATGTGCTAAAGGTGTTTTAATAGCTAGAGATACTGCTGGGGCATACCAAATAATAGATCTAGTTCTAATTTTTTTCACTGATTTATTCTCGAAATTGTTATTTTTATTTATATTTTGATTTTGATTTTTCCAGTCAGTTTTATTTATATTTTTCCTATTATTATGAATATTTTGTTTATAATTACAATTATTATTTTCTATATATTCAATATTATTTTTATATCCTGCTTTATGTAACGCTTCATGATAATATCCAGCTTTATTCTTAAAAATGTATTTGTTAGCAGATAATCTAGTTAAACGTTGTTGAACACTATTGACTATTGCATTTATAACACATTTAGGATGATTAGAATAAAAACTAACATAATTTAGGTTGTCATTGGGTTTATGGAAGGTGTAATATAGGCCTGAGTTTAAATTAAGGGTTACCTCTAGGAAGTTAACTATTTTACTGTTACTTTCTACTTCTAATTCGGGTCGTAATTTTTAAAGAATTATATAATATTTTCTCTACTCTATTTAATTCACTATTGCTATGTTTAACTACAGTATATAAACCACTGGTAATCTCCGGCAGTTTTCTATTTATCATATTAAGGATAAAAATTCCCAGAAGATCGGGAACTTGCGCAGAGTCGGACGATTCCTTGGTAATGTCGAAATTCTTCTGCCTATCCGAACGAGTCCAAAAATCATTATTTAAATATTTAGGTATTCATGAAGTTATTTATTTTATTATGGATTTATTTATTTTTTTCAACACTCTCTCCTACTCACCCTCTCCATTATATTTAGTTTCTCATGTTAGATCTTATGGTCTATAAATATTGAGTTTTGTTGTAATTAATGACTGCCAAGACTGGAATTGAACAATCAGCACATTTGAGGTATGTCATACATCAATTTATATATACGGTGAATTGGCAGTATCGGTAGAGGGTTGGATTATGCTTTCCAGCATAGTTACGTCCCTTTACGATCTGAGTTCAATTCCCGCCGAGGTTAACTTTGCCTTTCATCCTTACGGGGTCGAT
>OZ024742.1:153879639-153969639 GCA_964016885.1 Eledone cirrhosa | reverse complement strand
ATTGATAATTGTCTTCTGCTCACTGCATTATATATATTTAATCAATCAGTATAACAGTTTTTGTTTTTCATTATCCTTTTTCCTGTCTCCTTAGTCTCCAACCTAATCTACGACATCCACCCATACATCACCATATTCTTCTTCTTCTTCTTCTTCTTCTTCTTCTTCTTCTTCTTCTTCTTCTTCTTCTTCTTCTTCTTCTTCTTCTTCTTCTTCTTCTTCTTCTTCTTCTTCCTCTTCTCCACCGTCACCAAGGTCGCCACAACCATCAGATTTCTTATTACCGTATTCTACCTTTCTCCACAATCTATTTCTAAAACCCTCCTCCCTTCTTAAGTCTTCTTTCTACTGTTCTTCTAAATTTAGTCTTGATTTTTCCCCATATATATATATATATATATATATATATATATATATATATATATATATATATATATATATATATATATATATATATATATATATAGAGAGAGAGAGAGAGAGAGAGAGAGAGAGACATACATACATATATTTTTTCATGTGTTGATTCTTCCGTGTTTTTTCTTAGTTTTTTCATTCATCTTCATCTGAACAATATTCTACTCAGAGCTTATAAAAGGATGGGCGACTCACTCACATTTCCTGTTAAACATTGATTCAAATAAGTCTCCCCAAATAAACAGGAAATTGAATTTCGAATAGAAACTTCTAAATTATTGGAACAATGATTTCGTTGAAATCAAGAGCCGTATAAAAAAAGTAGGATTTTACCCATCACTATAATCAACATCGTCGTTACTTTAGTAATCATCATCGACCTCTACATGATATTCATAATCATCATCAACGTCCTTTTCTATGCCTTCGTTTTTTTTCCAGCTTCGCTTCATCTTCCTCAACATCATCAAATTATTATTATTGTTATTATTATCATTTTGTTTTCCTTGGATAATATCTCTGTATTTACATACATCACACCCGCCCTAAACCAAGGGCCTATGGTGGATGATATATTTTTATGACACTTTTTCACCTCCATAGATAATTGATTGTTAGAAAATATATAATGGATAAAGTACACCCTTTTGTTCATGTGCACAATGTGGTTTCCCCCACCCAATTTAGATTGGCAATGCTCTTCGTAAACTGTGCGCAGTACTAGTAAGTACGATTTAAAAAAAATTTTTGTACAAGGTTTACCTCGCATGTAATTGAAGAGTTTGTCAGTTTCCTTGTTTAAACGGTCCAGTACTCCAACTACAACTGTAATAGTGGCGGCTTTGATACCCCACATTTTTCAATCTGTATTTCAAGATCCTTGTACATTGAGATGTTTGCATATCTTAAAAGACACATTGCAATCAGCAGGTACTGACATGTCTATCATGAAGCACATTTTGTTGTTTTTATCTTGTATTATAATATGAGGTATGTTCTATTTGATTTCCCTATGAGTGTCTATTGTAAAACTCCACAGTATTATTACATTGGATGATGTTGATACCAGATTTTTGTTAAATCTTTACGTAGATCTTATATAGTTTCTAGTGGATATAATGCACCACGCTGACCTGTCGGGTTTTGTATTCATCCGTAAATAAAGTAGTAAAAGGAGATATTAGTTGATCCAATATTTCAGCATTTCTGTCACAGAACCGGCATTTTTTGTTTATTTTACTTTTACCAATATGTTTTCGTGATAATTTTTTGTGGCAAAGCATTGGTCCTGTGCAGCGAGTATGAAACCTGTTTCGGCTTTCAGTCCTGATCTTCACAGCCACTAATGTGGTTTGAGATTTGTTTACATTAGCGTGCCTTATTCGAGAGACGTACTGGCCATGTAATGGCTTATTTTTCCATTTGTCATTCATCTGCTCGCGAGTTGCTTTCTTTGCTTTTGTTTTTGTACCCATTTCTGGCACTGTTGTTGGTAGAGGAGTTTCGTGCATATAATTGGTGATTTCGTTTATCACGGATTAGATTAAAGCTTTTTGCTAGCTTCATGATCTTTTACTGCCTACATCATCCAATTGTTATTGTTTTCGCATCATCGGTATAGCCTCGGACACCATGCTTCGTTGCATACAGTTACGTCCCTTTACTTTCTGAGTTCACATGCCGAAAAGGTTAGATTTTCCTTTCATCCTTAGGAGGTGGATATAATAAAATACCACTAATTGACTGTCCCATCTCCCCCAAATGGTTGGCATTCTGGCTAAATCAGAAGCCCTTATATTATTATTATATTTTCTTTGGATTTGGCGTTATGTATAATGACTAAAGAGTATCAACCAGGTACTAAAGCCAAGCAACGTTGGATTTGACAGTTTTCGATAGCTTTTTGATTTGTTCCGTCCTCACATTCACGTAACAAATCATATCACAAAAGTTGGTAGTTAAATAAGTTTTAAATATAAAGAAAGAAAAACCATAAAATAGTAGGTGTATGAGGAGATAAAAAGAAGTATTAAAGAGCAAAACATATATTAATCAATTTTGAATTAAGGATATTTCAATGTTATTAAATATCAATTTACTATAACATTTAAATAGAAAATATTGTGTGTTGACATATATTACGAAGTCAAAAATTGTACAAGCATGTGGTAGGTACTTGGTAGAACTATCTTTTGAATTTCATAGATGCTAGGTTTGCCAGGTATATTTTCTAGAAACTTTTGAACATTTTTATTTATGAAACCTAGTGCTCCTATCACTACCTGAATAATATGTTTTAAGGTGCCAAATTCTGTCTACCTCAATTTCTAGATTTTATATATTACAAGCTTCTCATACTCTCTTGCTGACAGTTTTCCATCAGGCGGCACAGTCCGGTCAATGAGAAAGCAGGTCTTGTTTTTTTTTTAAATCCTTAATAATAATATCAAAGCAGTTTGCGTTAATAGTGCGATTTGTGTAAATGGCAAAGTCCCTAGGGATTGTTGTTCCTTTAATTTCAGTTAATGTTTATGGTTTCTGTTCATACTAGTTTTCTCCATGTTATGCATAGTATTGTTTGCATATTATCCAGTGGATATATTTCCCCAGCCTATCATATTTTGACAACATTGAGATGTAAGCATGTTTAAGTCGGCTTGGAATTGGAGGTGGTTTGCAAGTTCTGTTTAGGAATGGCATAAACCTCGAGGTAAGGACGATCTTCCTGGATCTGATTGTAAGTTGCTAGTTCAGAATCTATGCAATAGCGCTTTAAGACTAGTCGTCAAATATTGCCAGACTAGAACAGGGCAACCGGATTTCTTCATACATCTGGAAGCCTTTCTGGAAACTGCTCGGCCTTTACTGTTATCGGAGGATGAACAAGATTATAGATTCACGCTGCTCAGACAGTCCCAAAAGTCTGGACATGACGTATGAATTAACTCGACCAAAATCACTTCTGCATCTATGATATTCAACGAATTCTCAGCGCTGTTTCTTTCTTTTTTTATCTTCATTTTCCATATGATCAATTTTCATATGCATGTCTGATTGTTGTTGTTTTTCTTTTTATTATTATCATTATTATTATTGATTTTGAATATCTCGTACGCATGCATTTTTCATATTTTTTTCGATGCTTTCAAAACGTCTGAAACGCATGAAAGAACGCTGTGTATGATTGCATACAAGTAGCGTTTGAATATTTGAATATTTTAATATTCGAATTACCCCCATAGAGGGCCAAAAAAAAAAAGAATTATTTGAGAAGTGCTAATACTTCCTCTTATTTGTCTACATAAACCATGGCAACGTGTAGGGATTACACGTTTCATAATTACCAGGATCGAAAAACAAAACGATGTCGCATGTAAAACTTCATCCAAATGTCCCTCTCACGGCAAACACAAATTTTTAAGCAGCAGTCAAACATGACGAAATCTAATTGGGGAAATATAGTTGGAACACAAATGAGAAGTTTTAAGGGGCAATAGATGATAAATATGGTAAATACAGTCTCACATACATAATCGTGTAACCTCTCCGGTAGCCAAATAATGTCAAAGGAAAAATGAGCCGAGGGAAAGATGAAAAGAAAATATATTTCTGATGTAGTAGACGAAATCAAGGAATGCCTCAACGAAAAGAAATACGAAGTAACATTTGAGTGGAGTAATATATCTTGTTTTTACAGAGGATAATTAGTAAAGTACAACTTTGAGTATGTTTTCCTCTCTCTACTCAAATTATATTAAACTAGCTTCCCTTACTGTGATATTGAGATGCTTTCAAGGGAATGGGTTTATTGGAAAGAAATGGTAACTAATGAATGGATGCAGATATGTTAACATCATCTATTGTTTGCATTATATCTGTTGAAACATTTGTCGATATGAGGTTGAGTATGTTGTTTTTTTAAACATATTAA
This sequence comes from Eledone cirrhosa, assembly GCA_964016885.1. Classification (NCBI taxonomy): domain Eukaryota; kingdom Metazoa; phylum Mollusca; class Cephalopoda; order Octopoda; family Eledonidae; genus Eledone; species Eledone cirrhosa. The sequence goes on along the minus strand of OZ024742.1, from coordinate 153,965,291 downwards.
TTCATGACCGAACAAAATCCATGATTTGGAACTTGAATTGGGTACTGAATGAAAAGTGTTCATTCTAGCTATTCAAAGTTGAAATGTCACTTAATATACATGTGGCAGTAATGGCAATTTCCGTGTTTCCACATCTAGGAGAAAGGTTCTCAAACCATTTCGGCCAAACCCCCCTTATACCCCTCGAAATCACGAAACGCCTCCCTACCCTATTTTCCATTTTTCAATATAATACTGATTTTGATAGCAAGTAGATTACTGGGGCAAATCGAGTTATGTTAGAATCTTTAAAAAAATATTTAAAAAATACTCGTACGAATTATATACAGAAAAGTTTCTGTCCAAAACAAAAGCAAGTTATTTCAAATTAAATATTTTTGAAAAATAGACGTGAATGATCTCAAAAATTTGATCTCAGTCTAAAAATCTTTTTTTATAAATTCTGTATTTCACTGTTAGCTGTTGTAATATGTTGAGTGGATGGACAATTCTACAATTCAAACTGTAAAGTCAAAATACAAAAAATGCAAAATATGGAGAATTTCTTACCTTTCTCTGAAATCACAAACGCAGGGGAAAAATAGTACCTTGCAAAATAAAATACCTCGTAGCAAAATAAAATACTTAGTAGCAACCTTGGTGACAGTGAGAAAGCAATATCTTTATCCCTTATATATATATAGATAGATACACACACACATACACACATACACACATACACACATAAAAGCGCACGCACGCACACACACATATATACACACACATTTTGTGTGTGTGTGTGATTTGGTTTTGGTACATAAATAATTTTGTCTCCAGTTTTGTTGCCAGGTCAAAAGCCACGCCTATCTATCTATCGCTGAGAGCAGACGTGTGTTACATCGGCTGCAGCCTTTTTGATTTGTATTACGTTTTCGACTGTGAGTTTGTGTTTTATTTGTTTTATTTGTGTGACCTAACCTCCCGCCTGGACTTGCAGACGGGTGGTTATTTTATTTTTACCCCTTTTTGGGGGTAAAAACTACTTTGAAAAAAATGTGTGTACCAGCTTACAATAATGGACACCATACATGAAAACACAACTGCCCCCCCACCGGGAAAGTGATAAAGAGGAACAAGTAACTCAACCTACTGAAGCTTCCCTTCACTCGCTTTCGCATGTGAGTATGGAAGTGGATTTGGCGAACAATTCTAAAAACTTGGTTAATAACCCAAACAATGGAAACAGTAAATTGAAAGAATGTATAAATTACACTGACACCAACAACACCAACACAAATAACAAAGAAAATAACACAAACACACACAAAAGCAAAAACAACAGCAACAATGTCAAAGAAAACAACATAAATGTGAACTGAAGACACGGGGAAAAAATGGGTGAAAACCCAAAAAACTGTATCGCAAACAACGACAACGAAAACGCAAACACCCAAGAGAACAAGAACAACAGCAACGAAAGACAAAAAAAAAGACACCACTACACGAATATCCTTTGCCGAGGTCGTTAAGGAGACCGACACTTTCACCCCAGTTGACATCAGTAATGCAGTGGAATTGCTAAAAGAGGGGAGAAAACAGGTGAGCTTTGGTGAACACGGCGAATTCACCATAATCTCCCCTAAGAATATTAAAAGTGACACGGTCCTAAGGACAATTAATTTTTAAACTATATCAAATGAGTTGAAAAAACAAGCTCAATTATCGCATAGTGAAATTGAGCTGGTGTTAAAAGACGCGTTGAAGGACATGGTTTTTATTGAGATAGGGAAGTTTTATGGGAGTCTGATAATTTTGATGAAGGACCAATTGGTGGCCCAAAAATACTCGGTCTCGACAATTGTGTCCAAACAGTACACTTTCTTCCCCACCTACATAGGGAAGAAAACTAAAAAAATAACAATCTCCGGTATACACCCAAATACAAATATGTGGTGCATACTAGGAGGGATACTGGACGAAGAAGATGAACTCCTTGATATAGTCAAAGCCACCAGGGGCCACTTTGGTGGTATAGGCATACAGGTTCTGGTTCGAATGAAACCAGAACGTATCGCAAAGATACCCCAAAGAGTGTCCCTGGATGACTCCCAATTTATGAACATTGCAGTTGAGGGTAGGCGGCCCGCTTGCTACCTCTGTAGAGACAGAGGTCACCTGAGAGCAGCCTGTCCTCAACAAACTAAAACACCTTTACTGCCAACACCTCCAAAAACAACAACACCACCACGACAACATCAACAACACCACCACCACCACAACAACTACAACAAACACAACAAGTCAACAAAAAACTGAACACGGACCCACCCAACCCCACCACACCCAAAACAATTCTACAAACAAAATCACAGTCACCACCACCACCACAACAACAACAACAAACACAACAAGTCAACAAAAAACTGAACACGGTCCCACCCAAACCCTCCCCACCTAAAACAACTCAAACAACATACATAACAAAACCCCAAAATATACCCCTCCCCTCCAACATGGAAGAGGATCCCTTAACGTCATAAGACGAGGTGGAACCCTTCCAAAAAATCAAGCGAATAAAAAGAAAACATACCGCACACACACAAAGACAAATAACCCCTCCTCGAGACAGAACACAAAAAAATACAGAACCAAAACCAACAAAAATTACACAGTCACAGCTATACACATACTTCAACACAAAACATATAAAACTTGTAAACAACATTGAACAAAACCCTTCGGTTCAAACCGAAGGGCCAAATTTCACGAGGAACAGAAAGAAACTCTCTTTAAAAACGATTAAAACTCCGATAGACATTTATATAGAGCTAAAAGACAATTTTCCTGAGGACGAGGGCCACCCTGTGTAAAACCAATGAATCGAGTCCTCTTGGAAAATGTCCCCACTCCCACCCCAAACACCCACACCTCACCAAACACCCCAACCCAAACACAATATGATGTCCCCACACAAACCACCACCTCACCCAACAACACCTCCCCCACCCCCCATGGAAATTGTGCGGCCTGGTCCTCTGGATGCAGAGAGGTAGGTGCCTCCTTTTTCTCTTTACCACCAACATGGCTGTATTGAGAGTGGTAAGTCTAAATGCGCGTGACCTGGGCTCATATTGGAAGCAAACAAAACTTATATATGACCTCAGGTCACGCTGTATAATGTGATGGTCATTTGCGAGGCCAGGATCAGCAGCGTGCGCCAGCTAGCCCCCACCTTAGACGACTTCGAGATGCACGCATCTCTCTGTCAGCCCGGAGGTGGGGTTATCGTTCTGCTGCAAAATTATCTGGGTTTCGCCGCACAGACGGTACACCTGGACCCGGAGGGTCGACTGGTGGTTTTAGACGTTGGCAGTGGTAAAGGCGGGCCTTTAGGTGGGTCGCCGCCAAGCCGCTTTTGTGTCAGCGCGGCCGGACATCTTCCAACGCCTGGAGACATTTCTGGGGACGTCGCGCTCCTTGCTTTTAGTGGGGGACTGGAATGGTATCCTAGATGCATGTTGGGACTATGTAGGGGCATGTCCCGATAGAGAGGGGTGTAACAGCCTCAAACAGTTAATCGGCCGATTTGACCTGGCCGATAGATATCGAATAGATTTTCCGACTGCGCCCTCCTGGACTTGGGAAAACCGCAGCAGATCATCTAGGTCGTACCTAGATAGGGTCCTAGTTAGACATAAAGATAGGGACGTTTTAAGCTGTCCAGAGATGCTCATGGTTGGCTATTCGGATCACAAATTAGTGACCTACATCGTCAACCTTGATAGAACCCATAGACCCGGTTACTGAAACTGAATTTGTCTTTAACGACAAGTAAAGTGTACAGCGACCGGATTAGTATTTTAGTTAAGGAGCAGTTGACGGGAGCTATCGTTAACAGCAGGTGGTGGGGATCTCTCAAAAGAGAGATTAGAGTAGTTTCAATAGGATTTAGTAAGGAGTTAGCCTCAGATAGAAATAGGAAGGAAAGGGAGTTGGTAGATAGTGTAGAAGAGGCATCTAAAAGCGGCTACATGGCCAGAGTGCTAGCGTCGAGAACGACCTTGGGCCAGTTCTTTGACGCGAAGCACGAAGACCTCGTTGTCCGAAGCCAAATACGTGCTCTAGGAAAGATGGGACCAAAGTTGTTAGCAGGGCCCGCGTAACAGAAGCCAAAAGAGGGATTAGATCCACTATCCCGACTTCGCGAGACCAGGATAGACGGGTGATTCTTGAACCTAAGCAGATATGTGAGGCCTTTCAAAGGCACATTGCCCGATTGTTGGGGAGGGGCGGGGGGCCGGATGGGTATGTGGAATTAGGGCCATACCTCGGCGGCCTGCCGCCTCTTTCGGCCAAGGAGGCGAAGTCCTGCGAGGGGCCGATTTCAGCTGCTGAAATAGGGGACGTGCTGAGCCGATGCAACAAACGCATATCCCCGGGTCTCGATGGTCTTCCATACGAAATATATCTAGCTATGCCGGACTTGTTCCCCGATCTTGTCAAGGCGGCCTACTGCAACTGGCAATAGAACGGGAGAATTCCCAGTTATGTGACCAAGGGCGTAGTCTCGCTAGTGAGAAAGAACGAGGAACAAGGGTGACAAAATAAGTAATTTCAGGCCCATAACTCTGCTAAATGCAGAGTTAAAGATTTTGGCCAAGGTGTTAGCAAAGAGGTTGGCGCTTGTCACGGGCAATCTGGTGGGAGATGCGCAGACATGTGCTATCCGGTCCAGATCCATCCTCGACGACCTCCACCTTATGCGAGGGACACACGCACAGACACACACAGACATATACTGATATATAAGACGGCCTTCTTTTAGTTTCAGTCCATCAAATCCACTCACAGGGCTTTGGTCGGCCCTGGTAGTGGATCGAAACCAGAGATATGTGGTTAGGAAGGAAGCTTCTTGTCAAAATGCGCATTTATATATATATATATATATATATATATATATATTAATTCAAAATATTAACAAAATAGATATTCTTGTGATCAAGTATATTTTATTATACATATTTCAGAGGAACTGAGTTAAGTTCAGGAGTACGTCCTCATCAGATAAAATAATATGATGCATGACATACTCGGACATAGTATATGGTTAAGATTCAGTCATGTCAGTATATACATATATATATATATGGGAGTGGGCGTTATCATATAAACAATGAAATTATAAAAACAAATTCAAGTTATTTTATAATTTTGTCTTTATGTTGTGTTTTTAATTTTATTGTTAATTTAATACCTAATGTCTGACTCTGTATCTAAATAATTAATTCAGCGAAACACAGAAATTCTCTATGGATTTTATAAGATTACATTGAACCCTACCACCAGAGGTAGACCAGTCTGAAAAAAGAAAAAATTGGTATATATATATGTGTGTATGTGTGTGTGTGTGTGTGTGTATAATATATACAGTATACACACACACACACACACGCGCACACACACACACACACACACACACACACACATATATATATATATATATATATATATATATATATATATATATATATATATATATATATATATGTATGTAGATATATATATATATATATATAATGTAGGAGGTGAGTTTTATTGTAGTACAATAAAGCAATGCAGATATCTGATAAGAAGCACTCTACAGTTTGTAGGACTGGAGTATACATAATATAAGATCAAAAGATGGTAAAATGAGTTCCATGTATTTTATTATGCGCATTTCAAAAACAAACATCATCATGCAATAATATTTGTGTTATCATCAGATAAAACAGGAGAACAAGATATGAAGGCTAAAAAACACTTGTGGATAGTGCAGTTTTAAATCAACATATGAAAAGTGGTTTTAGATTGATGTGTGATATTGGGAAAAATATTTTATTTAGAGAGGGGGGTGGTGGAAAGGATGACAAAGGGGAGGAGATGAGAGTGAAGGTGGAGAGGGAGAGATGGGTGATAGAGAGAAAGAGATAGTTTTTATAACTGAGAGAAGATATATTGTTTTACATAGAGAGGTTGAAAACCGTTGGAAGATAATGTATAAATTAAAAGAATTTGAAAACTAACGCAGGGAAAAATATGTACGAGGAAAAAATATTTTATTTAGGGAGGGCGGGGAAAGGATGAAAAAAGGGGAGGAGATGAGAGTGAAGGTGGAGAGGGAGAGATGGGTGATAGAGAGAAAGAGATAGTTTTTTACCATTAATTTACCATTATCTCTAATCTAGAATCTATAATAAATAGACGTACAGATTTGTTTTCTATCTGCCTGCATAAATTTCATAGGACTTTTCACAAAGTATACAGCTAATATTCAATTCTTTATCAATTTAGAATCTTTTCTCAAAGGCACATATACATACACCTCTTTAAAATATACCCATCTTCCTACCTTACTTCAAAGGGCATTATACACTCTATAATACTTGTTTACTCGTTACCCTCATTCTATCTTCACCTTGTAAAATCCTTCATAACATATACATTTGTTTTTTTGACGTTAGAATATTCATCCGCAATTATTATTATTTTTTCTCTCTATCATAAAACTTTTTAATCTCAATTTCATCCTTAATTTATTAATTTTTTTTCTCCCCATCAACGAACTCATTCTTAATACATATTAACTCTTTCTTCGCACATATTATCAACTCCTTCAATATACAAACCTTAACTTCACAATATTTTTCTCAAATCATCTAATACACAAACCTTAATAATTTGTTAATACATATTAACTCTTTCTTCGCACATATTATCAATTCCTTCAATATACAAACTTTAACTTCACATTATTTTTCTCAAATCCTTCTACACACAAACCTTAATAATTTTTTCTCTTCGTTAATTTTGAAATTGCCACAATGCTTATCAACATACACCTTTTTGACGTTAGAATATTCATCCGCAATTATTATTTTTTCTCTCTATCTTCATACATAAACGCCCTCTCTTTCCTCGTACATATGTTTCCCTTCGTTAATTTTCAAATTCTTTTAATTTATACATTATCTTCCAACGGTTCTCAACCTCTCTATGTAAAACAATATATCTTTTCTCAGTTATAAAAACTATCTCTTTCTCTCTATCACCCATGTCTCCCTCTCCACCTTCACTCTCATCTCCTCCCCTTTTTTCATCCTTTCCACCCCCCCCCCTCCCTAAATAAAATATTTTTTCCTCGTACATATTTTTCCCTTCGTTAATTTTCAAATTCTTTTAATTTATACATTATCTTCCAACGGTTTTCAACCTCTCTATGTAAAACAATATATCTTCTCTCAGTTATAAAAACTATCTCTTTCTCTCTATCACCCATGTCTCCCTCTCCACCTTCACTCTCATCTCCTCCCCTTTTTTCATCCTTTCCACCCCCCCCCCCTCCCTAAATAAAATATTTTTTCCTCGTACATATTTTTCCCTTCGTTAATTTTCAAATTCTTTTAATTTATACATTATCTTCCAACGGTTTTCAACCTCTCTATGTAAAACAATATATCTTCTCTCAGTTATAAAAACTATCTCTTTCTCTCTATCACCCATCTCTCCCTCTCCACCTTCACTCTCATCTCCTCCCTTTTTCATACTTTCCACCCCCCCCCCCCCCTCTCTAAATAAAATATTTTTCCCAATATCACACATCAATCTAAAACCACTTTTCATATGTTGATTTAAAACTGCACTATCCACAACTGTTTTTTAGCCTTCATACCATGTTCTCCTGTTTTATCTGATGAAAACACAAATATTATTGCATGATGATGTTTGTTTTTGAAATGCGCATAATAAAATACATGGAACTCCTTTAACCATCTTTTGATCTTATATTATATATATATATATATATATATATATATATATATATATATATATATATATGTGTGTGTGTGTGTGTGTATATATATGTCTGTAGATTTATATATATATATATATATATAGTATTAAGGATACTATTTATGGTTATGTATATACTAAAACTGTTTATATTTATATATATTCTAAACCCTAAACAGTGAAAGACAGTAATTTATTACTACCTTATTACCAGTAAGATAAATAGCTCAATGTAATAACATCAGTTGTTCTACAGAGCAGTTATATATATATTTACGTATGTCTATAGCTATGCATTTATACATTTGTATATATATATGCATTTATATTTAAGTGTGTTGACATGATTTAAGGATGTTTTGCATGATTCATGTTTTTTTTGTTTTTTTTATAAGGAGATTTTATCCAGATGTTATTACCTAGGGAGATTAAATACCACACCTCTGGCTGAAAGCTGACCAGGACTCACCCTCATCTAACACTAACGCCGGTCTGTTTGTCTATATATGTGTGTATGTGTGTACGTATGTGTGTATTTATGTATGTGTGTGTATGTTAATATGTACCACCATTGCTTCTTTTTGTTGTAATTTCTGTTGAAGTTGTTCTTGTAACTGTTGTAAAAGTTGACGTTGTCCTTATTTTCATTTTCTTTGATTTCTTTTGTTTCTCTTTTATCTCTCTGGGGAATTCTTTCACAAGCTTCTTTTATTTATTTTCCTCGTTTTCTTCATTCAAATGCATTCACACTGGCTCTCTAAGAGACGTACAAATATGACTTATAAAGCTTACTCAACTAAAGAAGCTTCCAGCGCCCCTCAAAGCTTCAAACGGCCCCTTTACGCACCTTTGCTCCAAAATGACCCCCCCCCCCCCATTGGAGCTCCGAAAGGTAAACCTCCACAAACCCCAACCTCCCAACGGCATATTACGCCCGTTGAGAGAACCTTTGATCTAGGATAATCTAAAAGGAGTAAACGAAAGCAAAAAAATTAGCACCAACCAGAGAGAGCAACAAAGTTTATTGATCCAGATTCTCCACGGAGAACAGCGCTTGAAAGATGGAAAAGTTCTCTTCATTAGCTGTTCCGAGAAATTATGAGAAAACGGCTGGATTGCCTAGGTCATATGAAGCAGCACCAAAACATCGATTTTGTCATAAAAGCGGAGTCATTAAAGAGAAATAATATAGTTTGAGACAAAATATTTCTGATGAGAATTATTCGGAAAATCTATAACATCAACAACAATAATGGCATCATTCATCAACACTTTTTCCTCATGAAAAAGTCACACGAGTTACATATATGATAGGCCTGTCATAAAAATAAAGCAATTGTCTGGTAATGTTTCTACCTTTATATAACGTTTGATGGACGGAGTAACCTATAATATATATCTACATATATAAAGGGATATAAACTGTTGATAGGAAAATAACGAAGTAATTTGCGATTGAAGTATATTGGAACTTTAATCTATTAACTTCTAAGATCTGAATAGATATTTATAGATTTACGTATTTTATTTATTGTGGTTCATGCCAGTGTATTAGCATTAGCGTCAGCTATAAAATGAATTGGTGTCAACGTGAACTCGAAGCGCCTTTTCCCCCAAAGCTTATCTTTATTTCTACTAACTCCATAGTAAAACATTAATAGTATTGATACATGTCGTTGATGCTTTTATCACAGCATGTACTAATATCAGATTAATATAAACATCACTGATATACATCATAAATATATTTATATTTTTCTCTTTTTATATAGCTACAATTTTCTCCCAGTTACATCAGAAATCATGTAATATATATTATCTTTGATAATTTGTTTTTTGAAGTATCCCCAAATTTCCATTCTAAGACAGCCACTAGAAGACATAATTTGATATAAACCACGCAGGGTGACTTTAAACCAAATTTTTCCTCAGATCACATCCAATTATCTTTAAAAAGGGAACACCATATACTTGATGTCTGGAAAATTATTTGCTCACAGTTATGTGCAATCTGACTAAGTTGGGATTTAACAAAATGACAAATATGGTAATATCGACTCATTTAATTGAAAGATGTATCTTTGGGCATGCTGACAAATCGGCACAAATACCATAATGTGGTATATTTTAGATATCAAATCTGTTTGCCATATATAAAATATCTAGCCGTTGTATCTCAAAATTTTAGAATTTCTTTAATACTAAAGAACGTCTTGGACGATTTGACTTTCATCAGATGCGTGACTACTTTGCTTCTGTATGGGTGTATCTAGTGTTATATCGTTCAGCGTTTTTAGAACAATGATCTTGTTGCTATTTCTGACAGTTTCAGTGACCATGTTGAACATGAGCCTACAAAGTCATCAGTATCGATGGGTTTCTTCAATGGGTCGATAATTGCGTGGAGGTCAAAGAGGGTCGATAAACGGCAAGAGTCGTTTGAACGTTTAGGGTCGAATGACATTCGTATAAAAATAAAAATACATAAAATACAAATTGCTGTTACATATTTATAATCATAAAACTGCGGAGGGGGCAATTTGATGATTAAAAATATGTAGCTTGGGGGCCTAGGACACATAAGATCTCGAAGCCCACTGGCTAGAATTGGAAGTTGTCCGTCAGCCCCCTATATTTAACAAGTTTTTTCTCATGTTACTGTTGGCATTGGTGCCTGGATCTGTGGCCGAAGCGACAAGGTTGGAGGATAAGAATGTATCGCAACACATAACATCCCATAATCGGGATTTACCTCTCCCACCTGGACGTTTAATGTCACCTTGATCGAGGAAATGTTTCCCAATGTACGTACTGTTCATTGTAACATCTTGTAACTATGAAACACAGCGGTAAACTGTAAGATGACTTAAATATGTGTATCAGGTCTATCAATAAAATTGAAACACGCGCTCACAATTCGTGACTGCTTGCAATGTTATGTGAAAAAAGTGATGCGACTTTGAAACTAGTACTTTTGCACACTGAGGTGATAGCTTGCAAGGATATTTTAACGTGCAAGGATATTTTAACGTGTATGGCTCAACACTGGACTTACTTGCAGATGTAAATCTATTGCTATGTGACGTGTTAAAAATGTGCAAGAACCATCTGTTCTCTTTCGGAGACATATTTTGAAAGATTATTGAAGTAAAGAAACGCCTGCAAGGAAAAAACGAAACAATTATTAAAGTGCATTAGAGAGATATGTAATAAATATATATCCTAGAATAAAATACCCATGACGAAATTACCTAATATAACAGTTTATAATAATTGTTTTTACATTTGGCATAAGGCCAGCAATTACCCATTGCATTACTAGTACCTTATTTTATCAACCCTGTAAGGATGAATTAAAGTACCAGTAATGCACTGGATAATTGCTGTCCTTCTGCCAAAAGTATAAACAATTATCATAAACTGTTATATATATATATAACAGTTTATAATAATTGATTCTACATTTGGCACCAGGCCAGAAATTACCTAGTCCATTACTGATACTTTATTTTATTGACACCTTAAGGTTGAAGAGCAAAGTTAACTTGGCGGGATTTGAACTCAAAATGGAAAGGGCCGTAACACTATGCGTCAAAGACTGGCGTCCGACTCTCTACCGATACTGCCAATCCACCGCCATAACAGTTCATAAAAATATTAATAATTCATCTTTCAAAATAGCATTAGAGAAAAATAGTGTTTGCCATCCGATATCATTTGCAATTCATAATATTATTGGATATTAAATATATATTATCATTCATGTTTTATAAAATTTCATTGGATATTGAATGCAGTTAATGATCCTACCAGTTTTCGCTTTTACTAGTTAAATCACAGTATTGGGTTAGTCAAAATGTCCGTTCAGTTTTCTTATTGAAAATGAGACACAGCTTAATCCCCGAAATATTTATTAAATGAATGACACATTTTTCATTTCATTCCACAGACATACACCATCTTCTAGGCAGATCCTTTATTCTCTGTTCAAGGAATCTCCTGATTGTGTTAGCGAAGAACCTTTTCAAATGAATTTTCACATCTTCTGGAGAACTGAAGTTCCGCTCATTCAAATAATTTTGAAGAGAACAATTCAGGTGTAAATCTGAATAAGCAAGATTGTGGGAATGTTGAGACCGAGGCAAAATTTCTCAGTCAAGCCCTAGTAACTTCTGTCGCGTCTGAAAGGATGTGTGTGGTCTGGTATTGTTTTGATGAAAGGCAATACACTCTGGATTAGCAACATCTGGTGGACGCTTCTGGTGGAACGCTGCGTTTAATTTATCCAGCTGTTCACAGTACACATCCGAATGTGGGAAATTTTCATGAAAGACACCACACTTCCAATCTCACCATATTGAAAGCCGTATTTTCTTAGTGTGAAATCCCTATTTGGAGGTTTTTGTGCTGGTTCTTGGCGATTCCAAGCACGATGTCTGGATCTGTTCATTTTTGTTTGCGATTAAAAGATAAACGTACAAAATACAAACAATCTCCTGTGTGTTTCACCACGAACTTATTTGAAGTATCAAGTATCAAACGAGTGCATACTTGGAAGATAAAAAGGATAGTTAGCAACTATGAGAACATCTCTGTAAATAAATGAATGGATATTTTGGCCAACACAATATTTACTGTAAATATATGGAACCCTTTTACCCATGTCTATATTGTAGAATCGTTATACTAGTAGCGTTTAACTTTATAAGATTATCTATGTTGCGATATAACCGTCACGATTTAATAATGTGTAGTCTTATAATAGGACTTTTTCGGTAAGAGGTACTACTACTTGAATTTCTAAGCATGTAAGCGTGGGTCATATGTATCACTAAGTAATTTCTTCTAGTTTATTATTTGCTGTCCAGTAGCTAGATAGGTGAATTGATATATTGGAATAATTTTGAACTTTTGTATATTTCTTCCTGCACATTTTTCTTAATGCTCACTCAGTGGAATTCGTCTCCTACAAATATCTTTGATTTCTTGTCGGTGAATTGTAAGCAGCTAGAGTAAATCTTCACTGTTTCTCGATATAATTTCTGCGATATCCGCATCATGTTAAAATATAGAAAATATTTCCAGTTACGAATGTGAAAAGATGCCTAACTATAAAAGGTTTGGCGATATGGAGGCATAGGGGACTTGGGCAGGGGCAGTACCCTTGATGGTTAACAGCTGCACCCTAACTGGGAGGGTGGTCAGTCATCATCGTCCCCCATCCATCCCCTAAATCTCTAACGTGTGGCTCCTAGCGCCACGCTCCGGCACACCGCTTCAGCTGGTGGACTGAACCACGTGAGGGGGTGGTGTTGACACGGCACCACTAGGTGTATGAGCTTCAACAAAGAAGCCACTGTTTAAAGCAGAAGGAAATCCTCCCTCGCCACCGGTCCAGAACTGAAGGCGACCCACACCATATCCTGTGGCCATCGGTTTGCAGTTATACCAGAGACTACTCCACTTACTGTCTCTTTACTAAATGTCAGTGGTTGGGCTTCAGGTCAGCGACCTGTTCCCGAAAATCTCTCCTGCTACGAAAACAATTCATAGTGCATCAGATTCAAATTCCAAGCAGTCAGGAGAACGGTTGTCTCTAACCGGAGTTTGTGTGACCGGTGTCGGCGAAAGTCTCGATGAGGAAGCCGACATCCTGCGGACCAGAATTCTGTCTTCAAAAACAACCATATGTATTGGATATTGGAACATATGAACTATGTACCAACCATCCAAACTCGCGTAAGTTATCGGAGAAATGGCGGCCTACAAAATTAACATCCTGGGCCTCAGCGAGGTCCGCTGGACTGACTCTGGGAAGTGTGTCCATGAATTCAAGACCATCCTGTTCTCAGGCGGTCAGAACGGGACCCACATATATGGAGTTGCAATCATCATGGACAGGGCTGCCAGTGGTGCCCTTGAGGAGTGGACTCCTATCAACGAACGCCTAAGGACAGCAAGATTCACCACATCACATGCAAAGGTCACCATAGCTCAGTGCTATGCTCCAACCAACGAACATAACGACGATGACAAGGACGCTTTCTACCAGAAACTACAAGATGTTGTCAACAAAGTCCCACGTCATGACTTCCTGATCATCATGGGAGACATGAACGCACAGATCGGGGGAAGCAGGGTTGGCTTTGAACATGACCTTGACCCGCATGCTTATGGAAACTGCACGGACAACGGGGACAGGTTTGTCCAGTTCTGTGCCATGAACAATATGAAAATCGGGTCGTCACTATTTGACCACAACAACATCCACAAGGTCACATGGGCTTCGAATGACCACAGGACCAAGACGCAAATAGACCATATTGCAATTGGCCAAATATGGAGAACTCCTTGCCTGCAGGACATCCGAGTCTACCAAGGGGCAGAAACGCTGCAGTGACCACTATATGTCTGTTACCAAATTAAAATCAGACTGAGGAAGCAGAAGAAGAAAGCACCCACTACAAGGCATTTTGACACTACCAAGCTGAAGAACGGTGACACAGAAGCACAGTCCGAGGCTGCTTTGAGGAACATATTTGCTATCCTTGAGGAGTCTGCACCAGGCTCGGCTAGTTGGTAGGAGGAAATGAAGAAGACCATGGAAGCTGCAGGGTAAGAAATCCGGGGCTACAGGAAGTCCCTCAGAAAAGCTTGGGTCAGCGACAACACCTGGCAGCTGAGTAATGAAAGGAAAGCCCTACACCAGCAGAGACATGCCACTACCCCAGAGGTCATCAAAGTATATCAACAGTATGTTGAGAAGGACAAGGAGGTGAAACGCAGCGCCCAAAAGGACAAACGAATATGGCTTGAGAGTGAGGCAGAGGAGGCAGAAGCAGCTGCAGCACGCAATGACATGCGCTCTGTGTACCAAATTGCCAAGAAAGTCACCGGAAACTCTAGAGCTAACTCAGGCCCGGTGCAAGCGAAAGATGGTGCGCTGCTTTCCAAGGGTGAAGAAAAGATAGTCAGATGGGCTGAACATTTCAAGGAAGTCCTCAACCGACCCGAGCCACGTATGCCAGCAGGCACTAAGGAATCTACTAGTTTGTTACCTATCAATACTGATGACTTCACCGAGAAGGAAGTCCGGAAGGCCATCAAAAACCTTAAGAATAACAAGTCAGCAGGTATGGATGGCATTTCTGCTGAAATGCTGAAGTCAGGAGGCAAAGCATGGTCAAGTGGATGAGCCCTTATGTAATCTCGTGTGGAACACGGTTGAAGTCCCAGAAGACGGAGCGGTTGTCTGTATCCCCCAGAAGGGCAACCTTGCCGATTGTGACAACTGGAGGAGAGTGACAATTCATCCATACCAGGGAAGGTCTATTGTCTAGTGATCCTGAAACGCATGCGTGGCATGGTAGACCGGGAACTGCGAGAACAACAGGCAGGTTTCCGACCAAAACGTTCCTGTGCAGAGCAGATCTCTACGCTACGCGGCATCCTTGAGACGTACAACGATTCCAGAGGCCCCTCGCCATCAGATTCATCGATTTCTCGAAAGCATTCGATAGCATTCATCAACCGTCGCTCTGGAGCATTATGCATCAGTATGGTCTAGCTCCAGATTTACGCAAACTCCAATTGCTGCATACGGACAGAGGATGGTTACAGTGACTGGTTCGAGGTGGTTACTGGCGTGCGTCAAGGTTGCTCGCTCTCTCCATTCTCTTTGCCATAGCTATTGACTGGGTACTAAGAAGAGCGTTTAAAGCCAGGGTATATCTTGGGTGCTGGAGCAAAAGTTGTTTGACCTGGACTTTGCGGACGATAGTGCTGCACTTGCAGAGATCACAGCTGACCTTCAAATCATTGTGAACAATATCAATGTCGAAGCAGGAAGCGTAGGTCCAATATAAGTGCCAAGAAGACCAGAAGCATGTTATCTGGGACACACCCGCCACCAACCAGTGTCTTCACTGAACAGGGGGATGTGGAGATAGTGGACAACTTTACCTACCTAGGAAACTCCATTAACAATAAGGGCAGCATGGACAGTGAACTGCTATGTAGAATGGGAAAGGCTTCAGCAGCATTTAACCAGTTTGACAAGATCTGGAAGAGCAGCAAGTTCACCCTCAAAACAAAGATGAGATTCTACAACAGCAATGTGCTGTCCACACTCTTGTACGGAAGTGAAACATGGCACCTTAAGACCAGCCAAGAGAAGAAGTTGGACGCATTCGATTCCAGATGTCTGCGGAAGATCCTGGGGATTAAATGGAGTGAACATGTAACAAACCAGGAAGTCAGGAATCGCACCAACCAGCAGCTAGTCTCTTCTACCATCTACAAGCGACGTTTGGGCTAGTTTGGACACGCTTTGAGATTTCCCCCGGAGAGACTGGCAACCCAAGTACTTAAATGCAGCCCGCAGGGAAGCAGAAGGAGAGGGCGACCCAGACTCAGAAGCTCCCGCGTCTTGCGACGCATGAGGCAATAATAGTGTTCCATCGCGTTCGGTCAGCAGCCAGTTGCGCAGCGTCCTGCCATTGTCTGTTTGTCGCTCGCAGGTCCCTCTCAACTGTCTGGCGCCAGTTCCTTTTGGGTCGCCCTCTCCGTCTGCTTCCCTGTGGGATCCATTTAAGTACTTGGTTCGCCAGTCTCTCCGGGGGAAGTCTCAAAGCGTGTCAGTGAGTCATATTTGAATCTGAGCATTCAACCATTTATTTGCGCACTCTGTAATTTGATCTTGCACCTTGTGTGACTAGTGAATTAGGAATCTGTTTATAATTGTTGTTTTTCTCCCTCTAAGACCTGTTTTTTATTTATTAAAATAATTATACAAAATTGCTATAATTATGAATATATATTCATGGAAATTAAAATACATTTTGATTTTAGTTAAATTCGACCGTCCACAATTTTCCCATATATTGGAACAAATGAACTGCAAGATTAAAATATTGTGTAGCACTTCCAGGTTTTGCTCTTGTTCTCTGGAAGCGGGTACACTTGAGCACAATCGTTATACCAACGTGAATGTCATACATGATCATGTATATTTAGATGGGCAAGATAGTAAGAGGAAGAATAGTTTCGAGTCAGTGAGTGTATAATAGAAATATATGTCAATTCGTCCACCGATTATTTTTATTAAAATATTTCAAAAACGAGAGTTCTTTCTCAATATAATGCATCGTAATTTTGAAAGCGTCATTAAAAATGTATTCCCTTTCTCTTTTAACTGTCAAGAAAATATAGGAAATACTTTCCCGGGTGTGTTGGCCTATCAAGAGAACCCTCTCTAATTTGAACAATATCTATTGTCTCCCTTTTGGAGGATTGGGTTTATCACTCTCTATCCCCATATCTGATGTGCCTTTCCAGATATGCGCCACCCGGAACACATCAATCAGTCAGATAATACCTTCTCTATATAAGGATTTTAATATCTCAGCCCGGATTTCTTCATCCCCAGCGGCCTTGTCACAGTTTCGTTAATCGAGTCAAATCATCTCCCCTATTCCTTTAATCTAGCACTTCATACATTCACACTTAGTTCTATACCCATAGCCATTCTCATCCGTACTTCGTCCGCTGGCACACGCACTCGAGTAATATCAACCCCAGTGATATTACGGCTCTGTAACGATCAGAAACACACACTCTTAGACCAATAACAAACACCTTTACACTACACTAATACTCACAGCTCTGTACGGACCAACAGACTGATACACACAAATATTCTCACAGCTTCGTATTACAACAACACAAACACACACGATTGCGCACACACTCATACACACTTTTTAACTTATATATATATACAATTTCGACTTCGATTTGGTCAACGATAGCTTCGTATTTGGCTTTGTAGCGGGATAGTTTACATTAAGTAATAGAAAACATACAAATGCGAAAAATATGTCGAAACACATTCGAAATGGCTCTCTCTAACGGCACCCATACTCCCTCGTAAATACCTAGTTACAGAAATTGAAGGAGAAGCAGAAGAAGAAACAAAACTCCGATGGGAACTTACATTGACAAAATTCAGGAACGACATCTCCATTAATCAATGTAAACAACCCCGCTACAAAGTCAAGTACGAAGCTATCGATGACGAAATCGAAGTCGAAATTTCAATACTAACGACTGTTAATGTAGCTGAAAAACTACAAGAACTATGTATCAGAGGTATCTCAAAACAAGAAAGCAAATCAAGAAATATATGGCAGCAGAAACAATTATTTATCGACGAATATGCTGCAAATTACGGTAAAGACTCTGGAACGCTGGACATTACAAGTGAACAATCTAGCCAACACAACATACGCTAGAACACGTGGCAACACAAACACACACCTTACCTTGAATCAAAGAAGAACTACGGTAAGAACGTTTCGCTTTTTCTACAAAAACACCCTAACGCACACAACATGTAAAAAAAGCACAAACACGTAAGATATACCTTTGACCAGATCATGAGAAGTAGAAAAACCAGGAGATCATTCTCAAGATCTCAACAGAGACTACCCACAGGGATGGGGTAAAAACCGTAGAATAACCAGATCACTCTCATGATCTCAACAGAGATTACCCACAAGAAACTCGGCGAAAAACGATCTAATTCTGAAAGCAAACCTAGGTCTTATTCCCAGATTGTTAAAAATAATTGTTTCTACTTTTGGCACAAGGCCATCAATTACCCAGTACATTACTGGTACTTTATTTTATCGACCCCGTAAGGATGAAAGGCAAAGTTAACCTCGGCGGGATTTGAACTCAGACTGTAAAGGGAGGACGTAACTATGCTGGAAAGCATGGCGTCCGACTCTCTACCGATACTGCCAATCCACACCCGTTAATCCACAGATTGTTAAAAATAATGCTAACAAGAAATGGAAAAATAATATACATAATACAAAAATTGGACAAAAAACATAACGAAACTAAATATAATATCACGGCCAAAATTTCATCAAGCAAACACCAACAGTAATATGAATCCTGAACAAAGGAAAATCCATTCTTTAATGTCAGGACAACAAAAACCGGAAAAAGAAAAACTCCAGGAGGAAACATACCCAAAACAACTGAACACGTAGATCCTAAAATAATTAATTTATCCAAAAGAGATTTTGACAATGATGAAATGCAAATTCTGTCAAAAGGACTGAAATTCACACCGACTCCAACAGTCAACTACCAAGAACTGAAGGAGGATACACAAGAATTCTGTCGAAAATTACGACTTGTAGAAGTCTTCGCTGATAAAAGTAATGAGAGTGATGAATCACTAGTAAAGAATAAATAAAATGTCACTTCGCCAAAAGGAATAAATATATATCTCGACCAATACATTGACATCCTGTCTAAATTTCCTCTCAGACGTAATACTAATGTTAGGCGAAATATTAACAAATCGGAAATGTCTGCACTTAAACGTATACAAAATGATAAAATAATAATAATTGAACAAGCAGATAAAGGGGGTGCAATTGTTTTTAATGGATGCTGAATACTACAAAGCTTTGCTTGAGGAACAACTGAAAGACACAACAATCTATCATGAAATACCGTCAAATATAGACCACAACATCATGAAGAAGATGAACAACCTGGCTTCAAAATACTACAACTCACTTACAGATAAGGAAAGAGACTACATCACCAATTTTGAGCCTACACCCAGCAACATGTATGGCCTACCGAAAGTTCATAAGTCAAGAGAAATCCAACTGGTAGTAAAAGAACAACAAGATGAGTACATTAAATTACTACACCCAAAAAACTTAAAACTTAGACTTATTATAGCTGGTCCAACATGTCTAAGCAATGTTGTTGACATTATTATTCACATAACCAGTTTCATCCGGGATGATACCGACTTCCTGTGCCATCTTCCCCAAACCACGGAAACGAATGCAATTCTACTTAGGTTTGATGTGGTAAGCCTTTACACCAACATTAAACATGATTTAGGAATAAAGGCGGTTAAATAATGGGTGGGAAAACATAGAGAAGTGATTCCCCCCAGATTCACAGCGCCATTTATATTAGACGCAGTAAAACTTATTCTGGAAAACAACACATTCTTCTTCAATGGAAAGAATTCCATCCAAATTAGAGACACAGCGATGGGAACGAAGTTTGCTCCCATTTACGCGAACTCTGTAATGGGATACTTAGAACAACAACTCTACCAAGAAATAGAGGAAGAATATAGCACTGACTTTAGAAAGTACATAGAAAAGTCTTGGAAGAGATACCTTGACGACTGTTTCATCATCTGAACAGAATGTCTAGATACTCTGGATGAGTTCAATAACCTTCTCAATAACCTACACCCATCTCTCCAATTCACAAAAGAGATAAGTAGTACCAAATTACCATTCCTAGATATAATGGTAATCAAAAACGACACCACCATTGCCACGGATGTATACTATAAACACACAGACACCCATCAATATCTGAATTTTAAGTCGTGCCATCCACCTCATACAAAACGCAGCATCCCCTATTGCCTAGCCAGAAAAATTTGTACCATTGTAGAAGATACAAAACAGGAAAAGAACGCCTAACGGAACTGAGAGAATTTTTGCTCAAACAAAAATACACATCTCTACTTATAGAGAATGGCGTACAGCGGGCTAGAAAATTACATATACAACAACTTAGGACAACTCAAGGAAGAAGAAACCAAGAACTAGCCATACCATTAACAATGACACACAACCCATGTTACCAGAACATCTTCAACACTGCCAAAGCAAACCTATCGACCATTGCTCAAAGTAATGAATTAAAAGGTTTAATCACAGACCGATCTTTGACTCTTAGTAAAAGACAGCCGAACAATTTGAAGCAATTACTAACAACGACAAAGTTTGACCTTAACAACAAAGACCAATCATTAACTGTATCTAAATGCAATGATAGTCGATGTGGCACATGTCAGTTCATAGATACTTGTCAATATATGAACACAAAAACAGGAAAAATATTCCCAAATGCAAATATGAACTGCAAAAGCAGAAATCAAATTTACTGCATTAAATGCCCGAATTGTGAAGAACTATATGTCTGTGAAACTGGGATACACTCTCGGAAAGTGTACGGGTGCACCAACAGCAAATCAGAGACCCAAATATCCGTCAGATACACGAGTAACGATCTAGCAACATGTGGTGAGAAAATATTTATAATATTTCCATTCTACAAATTACACAGACCAAGTGAAATCAAGAGAAAAATTAAAGAAAATATTTCAACCCAAGCTAAATGAACAATAATAATACTTAGGGGTATTCTCCTACTATGACTACGCCTACGACCATGTCGACTACCACCAATAACAACAACAACAACAATAATAATAATGAAAGTAATGTTGATGTTGATGATTACTGAAGACTTTTTAAAAAAAACTCTAGAAAATGCTATTTTCTTCATTTCTAAAAATAGCAAAACAATTGATGCTTTGGTTATGGTCAAATAGAAGTCGGTAGAGATGCTCAACCAACTATGACGCCTAAACCAATCAGTTTTAGTAATCCAGTGAAACTACACACCGATTGGTCGAAATACAGTTTGCAAAACTTAGCATTCTGTAGCTGCTTTTCACTGTATTTAAGGCACACAATTTACCCATCTCATTACGGTTGAAAATTGCAAACTTGTCTGTCACCACAGAATATGAACCTGAAGATTGCGAAAGCAGGAAAGTACTTGTTCTGTTAACATTTAACATTGAATATTCTAACATACTATTTCATTGTATTACCATTTTCATTTTAAAGGATTGTAAATAAAACGAGTAAACCAGACAAGGTTTGAATTCCTTTTATTAACATAATCTTCTATACAGAATCATACACACCCATGTATATATATATATGTATATATATATATATATATATATATATATATATATATATATATATATATATATATATATATATATATATATATATATGTATATATATATATATGTATATATATATATATATATATATTTATATACATGTATATATGCATGCATATATATGTGTGTATATACATATATATTTGCGTTTGTTTGTGTGTATGTATGTATGTGTGCATGCATGTAATGAATACACTAAGCTTTAGATTTAGTAGAATGTACAACCACTGATTCCAGCTAGTTGCACTATCAAATATTTTGGTTTATATTAATTCCCTGGGCAATTCCTCAACAAAATGATTTTCTTAATCGTTTTAGTTTTTTTTTAAAAATGTTATTCTTTCTCTTAGACTTCATATATTTATTGAAAGCCAAGAAATTGGGCCCTAAAATACAATAGTGGTCCCTTCAAGGCTACTGTGGGACCCTGCAATGCTACCGTGGCCACTCCGTGACTCACTTGCCATTTTGCAAGCTAGCAACCAGGCCTGTGCCCCACTGTACTCTCACATATCCTCACGGATTTGTCCAGAAAAAACGAAATAAATCTCACACACATATTCATTCTATATGCAAAACGATGTTTTCTTTTTCGGCACATCCGCCTTCGATCACCTTATTTTAAAACACGACCAGCTGAACTTCTGATACACCAACGACAGATTCAACAGCTTTCCAAGAGACGCCGACCCGAGTAGATTTGTTTTTTCTTAAATAATCTATTTCATTTCTGCCACTACACACTTTCCTCTACCATTCTATTTCTTTAATTTCTCATGTTCGTATTATATCATGGGTAAAACTATTAGATTTATTATCTGTAGTGTGTCATTTGTTTTGTTATTTCTATTTGCTTTTTGTCTACACATACCCCCCACACGCAAACACATATACACACACACGTATACAGACACACACACACACATGTATATATACATATATATAAATATTTGCTCTACGGTTCTTATATATTTGATATATATTTATCCTTAACGAGCCTTCTTTGGATTTTAGTCCTCAAATTTATTATTATTACTATATATATATATATATATATATATAATATATAACATCAAAAGATGGTGAAATGAGTTCCATGTATTTTATTATGCGCATTTCAAAAACAAATATCATCATGCAATAACATTTGTGTTTTCATCAGATAAAATAGGTCATGATATGAAGGTTAAAAAACACTTGTGGATAGTGCAGTTTTAAATCAACATATGAAAAGTAGTTTTAGATTGATGTGTGATATTGGGGTAAACAAATGTGTGTAGGGGGGGGGGATTTGGAAAGGATGAAAAAGAGGAGGAGACTAGAGTAAAAAGTGCAGAGGGAAGAGAGGAAGGATGATATAAGAGGAGAGATGGGTGATAGAGAGAGAGAGATAGCTTTTATAACTGAGAAAAATATATTGTTTTACATAGAGAGGTTGAAAAAACCGTTGGAAGATAAGGTATAAATTAAAAGAATTTGAAAATTAACGAAGAGAAAAATAATATAAAGTTAAGGTTTGTATATTGAAGGGTTTAATAATATGTGCGATGGAAAGAAAATCTTAATATGTATTAAGAATAATATTTAAGGGTTTAATAATATGTGCGATGGAAAGAAAATGTTGATATGCATCATTAAAAAAACAGAAGTAATGTAAGTAAGGATATATTGTGAGATGAGCATGAATAAGTTAGATGAAAGGGAGAAAAAATAATGAATAGAGGATGAATAATCTAACGTCAAAACAAGTTTATGTTTACGAAGGATTTTTTCAAGGTGATATGAAGTAAGAATATGGTGTATTGTGTAATAATTGTTTCTATGTTAGGCACAGTGAGAAAAGGTACAGAATAGGGGTTAGAAATTAGGAGTGATGTAGAATATAATAAATATAATAAATAACTTTGAAATAAGGTAGAAAGATGGGTATATTTTTAAAGAAGTATATATATATATATATATATATATATATGTGCCTTTGAGAAAAGGATTCTGAATTGATAAAGTTTATCATATTAGCTGTATACTTTATGGAAAGTTCTGAGAGATGTTATATTTAATATTTTTGTCTTTCAAGGACCATATGAGTTCTGAGAGAGCCGTGTTGGTTCTTTTAAGTTTATATTTAAAAGACCAATGATGAATATAAAGACGAGCTTTAAAGGAGGTGGAAGTGGAGCCAAAATAGATGAAGGAATTGGTGTCAGTTATAACTTTACGTTCGTAAATTAAGTTTTTATCAAGACAATGGTTGTTGAGAGGACATTTATTTTTAGCAGGATAATTGCAATTGCGATTAGAGAGATTATTAACGAGTGACCTAGTGTTATCTATAGAAGGAATTGGATTGGAGAAGTTATTTGCGATAGGAATAATAGTTTCTTGATTTAGAATGGGATTAAGAAGATTTAGCGAAGTTGTGTTTGGCGTTGTATTTGGGTTTGCAGAAATTAGCCTAGAGTTTACAATGACGCCGGGAGTACTATTACTATTATTATGATATTGTTTCCTTGTTTTCTATATGCTTGCATAAATTCCACAGAACTTTCCATAAAGTATACAGCTAATATGATAAACCTTATCAATTCAGAATCCTTTTCTCAAAGGCACATATATATATATATATATGTACTTCTTTAAAAATATACCCATCTTTCTACCTTATTTCAAAGTTATTTATTATATTTATTATATTCTACATCACTCCTAATTTCTAACCCCTAATCTGTACCTTTTCTCACTGTGCCTAACATGAAACAATTATTATACAATACACCATATTCTTACTTCATATCACCTTGAAAGAATCCGTCGTAAACATAAACTTTTTTTGACGTTAGATTATTCATTCTCTATACATTATTTTTTCTCCCTTTCATCTAACTTATTCATGCTCATCTCACAATATATCCTTACTTACATTACTTCTGTTTCTTTAATAATACATATCAACATTTTCTTTCCATCGCACATATTATTAAACCCTTAAATATTATTCTTAATAGATATTAAAAATTTCTTTTCATCGCACATATTATTAAACCCTTCAATATACAAACCTTAACTTTACGTTATTATTCTCTTCGTTAATTTTCAAATTCTTTTAATTTATACATTATCTTCCAACGGTTTTTTCAACTTCTCTATGTAAAACAATATATTTTTCTCAGTTATAAAAGCTATCTCTCTCTCTCTATCACCCATCTCTCCTCCTATCTCATCCTTCCTCACTATACTCTTCCCCCTCCACTTTTTACTCTCGTCTCCTCCTCTTTTTCATCCTTTCCAACCCCCCCCCCCCCCACACACACATCTTTTTCCCCAATATCACACATCAATCTAAAACTACTTTTCATATGTTGATTTAAAACTGCACTATCCACAAGTGTTTTTTAACCTTCATATCATGTCCTCCTATTTTATCTGATGAAAACACAAATGTTATTGCATGATGATATTTGTTTTTGAAATGCGCATAATAAAATACATGGAACTCATTTAACCATCTTTTGATCTTATATATTATGTATACTCCAGTCCTACAAACTGTAGAGTGCTTCTTATCCGATATCTGCATTGCTTTATTGTACTACAATAAAACTCACCTCGTACATATATATATATATATATATATATATATATATATATATATATATATATATATATATATATATATATATATATATGTATATATATGTATATATATATATATATATATATATATATATATATGTATATATATATATATATATATATATATATATATATATATATATATATATATATATATATATATCTAAGGCGGGTAAAATTCCCGAGATCCATGGACGAGTTCTCTCCAGCGGTCTCTGTCCCTCATTATCGCTGCCATATCCTGCATCTCCAACAGACCATTATATAATTGGTGTTGGATGCTTAAAGCGTGCGTATGCGGTAGGCTGATTAAGCACTCGATGCTCACATAGAGCAGAGTATGATATCAGAAAAAAGGGGAATCAGTGTTGCGATGAATGGAATGTATTGGACACGCGTTTTTTCTGGCGACCAGCTCGAGGCACGATCGATGAGATGATCGAACCTAACTCTGAAAATCGCAAGGTACTTAGATACGTCTTGATTCTACGAAGCAGATTTTCCTATGGGAATATATATGGATATATATAAATACATATACATATATATATATATATATATATATATATATATATTGTTATACTTGGGGAGGGTCATATTTGTGTAATATTGCCAGAATTAATAACAGAACACACTCACTGTTTGGTTGGTTTTCGCTTCTCGCTTCTGTGTCTTTTATATCGGTAATCTAACTTACTCGGTCCTCAATGTTGCCATTGACTGACCGACGGTCAAAAATATTACAGATACAATATAGACACAAACACATATATATAGTTTATCATAAATCTTTCGTTGCACATATGCAACATCGTCAGTGGTGTTATATATACATCCTGTTGTATTGTATGTCTACGCCATTTTTATTCAGTCTGTCTATATATTTATTTATTTATTTGCATGTTTGTTTATTTTATGTTGTCTTCTTTGCGCATGCGTTTGTGTGTGCGTATAGTGTTTTGTTTGCTGTGTGATGGGTGACTAGTGTGTGTTTATGTGCTTGTTGTTATTGTCCTTGTGTATGTATTTATTTATTTATTTATTTTATTTTATTTACTTATTTATACTTCTCTTAGGTCAGTGTTGTTTGTTTGGGTGTTGTTGTTATTCCATTCATTCTTTCTGTTTAGCCTTGGTCTACTAATTTCTATTTCACTGGCCTCTTTGATTTGCCTATCTGCTGGGTCATTTACATGTTTAGATATTATTCTAATTTCTATGTTGTCTATGTTACCGTCATGTTGTTGTCTAGCATGTTCGTATAGTACTGACCTGTTTTTTCGTCCTTTTAGTTCCCCCTAGTGTTGGTCTATCCTTTCACCTATGCTACGAGCTGTCTCACCTATGTATGTTGTTGTCATGTTTCTGCAAGTACCCTCTGTACATCTTATGCTATAGACTACGTTTCTAGTTTTACAGTTTATCCGGGCGTTCACCTTACATATGATACATTTCCTATTGGTACAGTGGTTTTCTTAAAAGGGTAGGTATTGCTGATCAGGGATTTTATGGTGGTTCCTGGCTTTTCTACCACCTTTATTTTTAAATGGGTCTTTCTCAGGGCCTTTCTACACTGGTTAGCTAATTTCTCTCCAGGCGTGGCGTCCACAAACATGACACTCTGGTATCTCTGGTTGTCGTACCATGAGGTGGCTTTCCCTATCTTATGTCTAGCTCTATCTAAACTATTCCATGATTTGCTCCTGTATAATGGGCAAATTCCTTTCATGTCCAGTTCTATGAGGGTCTTATACTTGTCCATGGCTCCTTCGTATACTCTGACTCTGTCTCTTTGGTTGTAGCCAGAGAATTGCATGCGGTTGATGAAGTGTTGGATGTGTCTTTCCATTTCTGTTGGGTCGCACATGCGGGACACATTCTTCATCACTCGTACCAAATCTGCGATCAGAATATTAAACTTAGCACTACTGGACATTGCTGAGTTTTTGAGTATCAAGTATTTGGAGGCCATGGGTTTAGCATATTGTGAGTGGAGAATTTGGGCTCTCTCGTCTATAGTGTTAATCCAGAGTTCTGTGTCTAATACCGGTAGTCTATTGTTAGGGTGTTTGGAAGGGAAGTCGATAGTTACAGTTAGCTATCTGCTGGATGCTTTCCATCGTGCTACGTTCTAAATCAAACTTGTTAGTGCTCTCTGGTGGGGGTTTTCTTATAACTATATTGATATCGTCTACATAACGAGAGTACATGATGAGGTCTATGGAGCTCTCATTAAGGAGATATTTAAGTCTCCTTTCCCACCATACCATGAACAGTTTGGCAACATCCCCAGCTATGCTGACGCCGATGGTTGCTCCCTCATTTTGGGTGTAGATCTTCTCGTTGAACTTAAATATGTGGCCCTTTAGGGTAGTTTTGATACTAGCACCTATTGCATGTGCGACCATTTTTCTTACCTGATCATTGTTTTGGGGGGTCCTTATAGCTTTGGTCCACCCAATCCACCTTACCATGGGAGTCTTTTTTGCCATTGAGGTTTTGGTGGGGGTCTACCTCTTATGGGTCTACTAGGGCAGAAACATCTAAGGTCATGGCTGTCTAGGTAGTCAGTGTCGTAGGTAAGTCTATGTAGGAGGCCCAGTTCGTCTGTGTCGACGTCGCAGAACTCCACTTCACTCTCAATGATCATCTCTACACATCTTTTCACGGCAAAATCAATGTTAATGGATGGGTACAATGACACCACATCCATGCTGCCTATTATGCAGTTGGATAGGCTCCTGTTTTTCTTGCACTCACTGATTCTGCTGAGGAGGTCCTCTGTACTGTCACATACATCTGGGGACATCTTCATTATGGGGCGTATTACCATTGAGAGGAAGTAGGAGATCCTGTAGTTGCTAGCTATATTAGCTCCGCATACGGGTCTTGTTGGTGATCCTGTTGTCGGGTCGTCGACTGTCTTGTGGTCTTTGCGGAACCCATACACCGGTGGTATGCCATTGTTAGACGCCTGGAAGTTGTTGGCAGTGCGTCTGCTTGGCTTTAGGATGTCAGTCCATATCATCATCTGAGCATTTAGGATTTTCTCTCTCCCATCGTGTGTTTGTTGTTGAATTTCGCTCGTATTGGTGATGTGGGGTTGCATAGCCTCGATGTAGTTCGGCATGCTATCTATTGACATCCTACCAGACTTATCCGTGGGTAGACATACTACCTCACCATCCCTTGTGCGCTGCTTGAGGCTAACCAAGCCTTCTACAGGTTTCCTCCCAGGTTGTTGGGCCTCTGGTCTGCTCTGTCTCTTATGTATACCTTTCTACTATTTGTCTAATCTTATTTCTAGCTATGGTGAACTGTGCCTCCGTCTCGTCATCTATTTGTTGTGGTATGTAAACTCTTTTATTAAATTGTAACCTCGTAGGATAGATATTACCCATCTTATATGTTTTATCAGCTGGGTTGAAAAATAGTTTCTCTAAGGGGTTGTCATTATATCTATCGTCATAGTTGTGTGTGTTGCTATTATTGTTATCATGGTGGTTGTTGTTGTTTCTATCATTAGCATTATTATTATTGTTATGATTGCTAGATCTATTGTTGTTTACTTCACCGTTATTGTTGTTGTTGTTACTGTTATTTCTACCATTGTGGTTGTTACTTTTATTATGTTTCTTGTTTTTGTTGTGTCTATCATTGATGTTGCTACATGTACTATTTCCATTATTACCACTGTCGTTATTGTTGTTGTTGTTCGTATTGTTACCGTTATTACTACTGTGGTCGCTGCTGCTGTGTCTGTGGTTAACGTTTCTAATATTATTATTATTGTGGTTGTCGTTGTTCTGTCTATCGCTAGTATTATTACCATTCACTATTTCTTACTTTCCTGCTATTGTTATAGTTATGGCTGTTATTTCTATACTCAGAGTTATTGTTTATATTACTACTACCGTTATTATTGTTGTTGTTGTTTACCTTTGCATTCCAATGTATTTTTGTGAAACACTTTTCCAGCTTCGTTTTGCACTCCATAGAGTTAATCTTTTTGTAGATGGCAAATTTTGGTGGTAGCCGCAGGATTTGTTGTTCTTGTTCACTGATTAAAGTGTTCCCATAGATATTTACTGTGTGGTCATTGGTAAATTCTTCCGGCAGTTTTACATCAGTCATACGGATATTGTTGATGTTATCTGGGTATTTTTGTGAATATTCGATTTTCCTTTCTTGTAGTTTTTTCTTATTCATCGATTCTAATTTCTTATTCAAATGCCTATTGCATTCGTTTCGAGCGTAATTCGTTTCACGTCGGATGACGCTCATGAAGTTATCTCTCTCGTTTGCTGTGATGAGATTTCGGATTTCCTTACCGTTAATGCGTTTCTGTCTGTAAAGTGCGTTGACGTTTGTGTATGTTGTTCTTTTCATATTAACTGTTATCGTGTGTTTTAGTCGTTCCGCTCGTGTTTTTTTCAATAATGAATTATTTACTTGTTTTGATATGTTTGTTGTGTATGTTTTGTGGAAACACAGTGTTTTAAGAAGCGGATTTGTTCTGTTGTTATTGTAGTTTTTATATAACAGAAAACAGTGTCTTTCAATAACCTTTCAGCTTGGCACAAGCTAATGCCATAGCGGCGATGAATTAGTTTGGTGAGGTTTTTTATATGAAATCGTGTGTCGAAACAAATATTGTTATACTTGGGGAGGGTCATATTTGTGTAATATTGCCAGAATTAATAACAGAACACACTCACTGCTTGGTTGGTTTTCGCTTCTCGCTTCTGTGTCTTTTATATTGGTAATCTAACTTACTCGGTCCTCAAAGTTGCCATTGACTGACCGACGGTCAAAAATAATACAGATACAATATAGACACAAACACATATATATAGTTTATCATAAATCTTTCGTTGCACATATGCAAAATCGTCAGCGGTGTTATATCTTCCTCCTGTTGTATTGTATGTCTACGCCATTTTTATTCAGTCTGTCTATATATTTATTTGTTTATTTGCTTGTTTGTTTATTTTATTTTGTCTTCTTTGCGCATGCGTGTGCGTGTGTGTATAGTGTTTTGTTTGCTGTGTGATGGGTGACTAGTGTGTGTTTATGTGCTTGTTGTTATTGTGCTTGTGTATGTATTTATTTATTTATTTATTTTATTTTATTTACTTATTTATACTTCTCTTAGGTCAGTGTTGTTTGTTTGGGTGTTGTTGTTATTCCATTCATTCTTTCTGTTTAGCCTTGGTCTTCTAATTTCTATTTCACTGGCCTCTCTGATTTACCTATCTGCTGGGTCATTTATATGTTTAGATATTATTCTAATCTCTATGTTGTCTGTGTTACCGTCATGTTGTTGTCTAGCATGTTCCTATAGTACTGACCCGTTTTTTCGTCCCTTTAGTTCCCCCCAGTGTTGGTCTATCCTTTCACCTATGCTACGAGCTGGCTCACCTATGTATGTTGTTGTCATGTTTCTGCATATATATACATAGATGCCATTCCTCAGAGAGAATCACGTCTTCGTGTTTTTCGAAAATGCTTTATCATAATGTTATCTGTTTTATAACTAAATTTGATACATCGGTCCGATAACATATTCGACTACTTATTGTAGCATTCTTTTCAAACTTTAAGGATTTGTTATTGACAATTAAAGAGAAAGCTTATGCGTGATAATGCAAATAAACGGACGAAATAATATTAATTTTCTGAAATCATCAAGCCTGGATTGAACCATTTCTCTTTCATGCAGTCATTGACAATGATATTCCCAACATCTTACAGATACCCTTCTACTCTTAGCATGCATAGATTCATACACACACTTTCAGTTAATTATATGCTGTAATGTGCTATAGCCTTTTAAAGAAATTAAAGATTTGTATGTTTGTTGCATCTCCATATTTGATAAAATTAGTAATGTTTTCGCTGACGTATTTCGGTTTTTATTATTTCTAATTACTTAATATGGTTTTAATTTTATAAATTACTTTAGAACGTTTACTTAAATTATGTGTTAAAACTTGTTATCAATAGATTTCGATTTAATAAGTTAACGATAAAATGTTTGATGAAATAAATATGTTCCTTCTGCTCTGTTTATTTAGGCTAAGTAATGTTTCAACATTAATTAGAAAATACACTAACAAAACATTAGAATTCTAAGCAGGATGACTATATGATTTCAGATTGCATCAACACCTGCGTTGTCATTGATTCATCGGGGGTCGTTATAGATTTATTACATCTCGATTTTTTATGTCAATTAATATACCACTGTTGAGGAATTCTTATAAATACGCTTAAGAGTAAGGAACTAAGTAGGGCTATTTATCGTATTTAGCCGTTCATGAGTGACAAAGTTCCATTTCTCTTCAGGAAACTCATTTATTTTAAATGGTCACATACCAACGTTTATAGTTGAAACAGTTTTCTAATTATTATAACCATGTCCTTTGAATAAAGCCTCTTTAGTCTGATAAACTCTATTTCATATATCTGCAATGTGTATAATGTGTCCATATTTTGCCACGATACTTATTTCTGGCCCGTAAAGTATTTGTCCACTGATTCTAGCATATTTGCAGCTCATTGTGTTTGGTAATTTGAGTCATTGTTGTGCTTATTTTTGTTTAGTTGTTGATCTAATATGAAGAAGCACACATGTGATTAAAATAATTTCAGTCGTAAGCAAACCTTTATTTTTAATACGTATAAGACGCCAGGGATATGTTATCTAATGTGTGTGGGTTTTATTTTATTTTATATATATCGAAATGTGTTATTTGATGCAAATTCACTGCTATTTAATTAAGATCAAGAAAACACATATATGCATAAAAAAGGCAATGTTGTTTAATATCTCACCGGATTTTTCAAATTTGCTTTTCTTATGTATAATTATGTTTTTTATTTTTGTATTATACAATTTATTTGCTTAAAGTAATTTAAACCATAATCATTCGTGCCATAATAGCGCACTGAATGTAAAATCCCAAAGAGGAACTGCAAAATTAGCAAAAGAATTAAAGTCCAATAGTGGTAATAATTCATTTATGGAAATTGCATATGGAAATGGCATAACAAAAGCACCAACGTAATAGGGTGTCTTCATTCAAAACTTGCAATCTCGTAATAAAGAGAAATTTTGTATTATAAAATCAAATATTTTTATAAACGTAAAAAATGAAACGAAATTTCATTTCTCACTCTTAGTACGGCTGTTACTTAAATATAAGTATGTATACGTACATACATATATGTATACAGACGTACCTTAGTATGTATATATACATACATGCACACACACACACACACACACACACACACACACACATATATATATATATATATATATATATATATATATATATATATATATATATATATATATATATATATATATATATATATATATATGTACGTATGGATTTACCGAACATTTATTATAATAGTGGGTGCGTTTGTAAACAAACATCCCGAATTAAGCCGTACAGTGATTAGTAACCATCGTTGCTATTTTGTTCAACACTGACAAAGGAACGATGTACTAGTTTCAAGCTATTCTGGATGTTTGTTTACAAACACAACGAGCATTATAATAAATGTTCGGTGAATCCATACGTACATATATATATATATATATATATATATATATATATATATATATATATATATATATATACATACTTATATTTAAATATTTTTATCATTTGCTACAATTTTCATAGGCATATAATGCTAATATCAATATAATTTCTCATATTGGTATTCTAGTTATTTTTCTGTGGCAGACTTGTATGTACCGGGTGGCCAGCATCTCTGGAAAGACGCATGAGCAATGGAAATCTGGATTGATAATCTCAATTTTCAAAAACAGAAGAGAAATTGCACATATTTATGCATCCCGATAAAGTCTATGCTAATTGTCTGGCAGAAATGTAGATATAATGTTGAGACCAAGTTAGCACGTAAACCGTGTTGTTTTCTCCCCGGACGCAGCCCAGCTGACCAATATACACACTGCTGCAAATATTTGAGAAATCGTGAGAATATTAGCAAGAGGTGTAGGCTTGCTTCTTAGACCTCGAGAAAGCATACGACAGCGTTACAGAGGACCTGCTGTGGAAGGTTATATAGGACTATGGTATCGATGGACAGCTTCTTAAGGAAGCTTGCGCAATTAACTCTACGAGTTAGTGGAGTTCCACTGAAGAAGATGGAAAAGTTCAGATATCTCGGGGCCTGTTCATGAGAGATGGAAGCTAGGAGGCTGAATAAAATGTAAGGATACTAGAAGCTGTGCAGCAATGTTCCAGCTTCTGCTTTCGATAATAAAAAAAAAGGGAGATCAGTTTAAAATCCAAACCAGGTCTCTTCAATCCAGTGAGCAAAAAGTGATTCTGTATATAGCACAACTCACACGATCTTTCGTATAACAAAATGTAGCAGATACCTTTTGTCCCTGACCCAACTTTTGTTTCCTATCTTTTTGAAATTTCATTTACCTTCACTACAAATCAATAATGGTTCTAGAAGTAAAAGTCTCGTAAGGAATTAATCCATATGTTCTGCCTTCTTTGCATCCAACTCCATAATGTATGCGCTAGGGAAACACTTCCACATCTATACCTTTTCACTGCAATAATCTCACCAGTAAGCACATATGTGCCAAATACGTACGCAGCACAGTCCTTATATCTATAAAGTTCAACGTTAAAAATAAATACAGTTTATATTATGCTGAAACAAATCATCTCAGAGCTAGCACGTATTCTCACAAACATTGCATAGAAAATTTAAGTTTTCATTAGACAGAAATATATTCTAAAAACGTAAAACTTATATTGATATTCAGTGAAGCTATCTTCGAATGTAATTAAACATTTCATCGACAACATCGTTAATAGGAAAATATTTAGGTATGAAGTTTTGAACTGATTAACGTATAAATTAATAAGTACCGAAAATAATCGAAATATCTAAATGAAAAATATTTGACAGTAATAAAAGATAATTAATATTGCCTCAGATGTCTTATATTACATATTTTTCTTTCATTCTTTATATACTTAGTTTCAAGTATATCTATCAAATTTATAATTATTTCTATATTGAATATCATTCTTTATTAATTACATTCTTTCTTTAAAAGTAAAATTACATAAAGTTAGGGATGTTTAAAACAAGATCTCTCTAGAGCAAGTTTTCTATATATATAGTTTTTATGAAATTATCTTTATTTAATTCATTACTCCATTCTCGTCTGTGAGCCTCCACAGAATGTGTTAATTGCTAAATGAAAAACGTTTTACTTTTTCATCGTATTTCAACACAGTTAGTATACATATCTACATATATGAATCTTCAGTGTTCATTATTTAATCATTTTAAGCAACCTTGGTAGTGTATAATTAATAAACATCCATTCCAAATGCTGATGTTACCTACACTCAGCCATGGCATATCTGAAGCACATGCTTATAAGTATATATTCGTGATGGAATATTCGATCACAAAATCTTCATATGATTCTGAACGTTGGTCTTGTTGGATGTAAAGGCACTTGACATATATGTATTATATATATGTATTATAGCAGGGAAATGTATAGATGTGGAAGATTTTCCCTAGTGCATACAGTATGGAGCCGGATGCAAATTGAGCATACAACGTGGATCGCTTCCTCACAAGTCTATTAAATATAGAACAATTAGTAGTATATGTTCGAGATGGAATATGCGACCACAAATCTTCACATGCTGCTGCACAGATTTAATTATTTGTCAGTAATACTAAAAAAAATATTATAATTTGCCGTATTGAATCATGTTAGTAAGTTATTGGCAGAAGGGCAAAGATTATTAAATCACCTCAATATATGACTGGTACGCTCTCGACCTCGGAAAGGTGAATGTCTAATATGACATCGGTGAGATTTGAACATAGATCGTATAGAGCCGAAAGAGATGCCACAATTTATTTCGGCTGAGACCCTAAACATGTTACCAATCCACCACCATATAATATGATATATGATTGATTCAAGAATTATCAGTCGATGGCATATTTTCTGCTCATTGCTGAGCATTGTTGCCAGTTGGGTTGCGCTAATGATAGTATAAAAGGCAAGTTATAATTTCCTCACCTAAATGAAGGCACTCAAATGGAAATGGAAATATTAGTGAAGTGGCCTGAGGGTATTAGTAATATAAACTTAACAGAAAAATAAAATCCACTAGATTACTGCACTTTTAAGTTAATGTAAACACAATAATCTCGTGGTTTTGACACATCACAATAGTTTGATGGCTATTGTGACCTGTCTGCGCATGCAGTCACGCTGTCACAAGCAGAGAATAGTTGGTAGTAACAGGATACTCCGGTTTTTCTTCATATGATAAACCTGTTCTAGCCTCGAAATAGTATGTTATATCAGATAACAGCTATTTTTTAAATTTCATTCTTACTTTTCTCTTGTTCCACCATTATATTTACATTGAACTGACTTTCATGATACACTCTTAAAATCATTACATATCACTTCAACTTCATCACAATTTACATTCGACACGCCGATAATAAATTTGCGAAGCCTCAAATGTTATTCACGCAATTCTCTTCTGGTACTTCTTTCGCTGATCCGGAATAGATATGATGTTTGCCTCAGCTGACAAAATAGCACTTGTTTCATATTATAATATTACTATATAAGATCACAGAGAAAATTCCCTACATCCTATTGCGGATATATATTAATTGATTCAAAAGGTAACATACTGTAATAATTAGGTATCAATTACCCTGTGCTATTCCTCGTTATAGATATATAAAAAATACACTTGTTGAATCAATATTTCCTCTATATTTATTGTTTCCATTTTCGTTCTTATTGCCTTGGGAAAAGCCTAACGTTAACATTTTGCATTTAATCTTTACAAATGTGTAGGTAATAGGCCTTGTCTAAATATATTATGTACTTATACATTTTAGTGGCCATAATTCTTAATATGCATGCACATCGACATAAGTTATTTAATCCAAACTCCCATTCGTAATTATATTCAAGTTTGATTTCTTCAAACATGCAATGTACAATAGGTACATGTATTTAAATAGAGATATTCTAAAATGTCCTTTCAAAACAGCGTATACAGTTATAAGACTGTAAAATAGAATAGTCTGTCACAACCTCTCGTCTATAGAATAACTGTGTAGAAGCCATGATGATATACATAAATGTAATGAAACCAATAAAGAGATGATGACTGAATAGAGGGAAATACAGAACAGTTACTTGCACAAGTACAGCACAACCTGTTATATTTAGTTTGCAGAATATAACAGCACATGACTAGACGAACATGCACTTGTGAGATCAATTCCTGGTTCCATATTTCACATTTAACCAATCCACCGGGCTAGCAAATATAAGTTTTAATATTAATTCAAATGGCCACCCATGCCTTAATTCGATCATTCCGAATTTCTTTGATAACTAGGTTAAGAGTAAATGTGTCTATCGAATATTAAGCCACTTTCACCTTAATTTCACAAGCAGGTTGTTCCATTGATCAATCAACTGCATCACTAATCATGGAAAGTCCCTCACGTCTAGCAAAATCGTCAGAAAATTCGTATATTTCAACGAATTGCTGGATGTGATGATTTTAACGTGTTGTCCTTTGAAGGAAATGACTTTATCTGTTTTACAGCAAAGAAGAATGGAACATACCAGGAGTTCCTAACTCAAGAATTCAGAATAGACATTTCATCAGCGGTCCAAATGAAATGGGGAGAGGGGATGTAATTACTAAAAGTAATGATACTAATCCACAATATAGCAGATAGGCTGCAATTTATTGTTTTTCATCAGAATAAATAGAAATATGATAATAAGTGGGATATGTGAATTAGTTCAATATGTAGAGACACATTTTTCGTTTGAAATGTTCCTTAATTTCGTTTTAACTCTCGGTAAATTCCGCTTCTTCCGTTTTCACTTCGGATGAATTCCGTTTATTCAATTTAAATTTATTTCATGAGTAAAAGTAATAGTTTGAACTATAAATATTATTAAAAGTGATACAAATTATCAAGGTGTAAGAAAGTATTACCAATAAATATAGTTCTGTTCAGGGCTATAGAAAATTAGATCGTGAGCTCCTTATTTCAAGCCATGTTTAAATTCAATCGTTTTACACGTTACTCAATGAAAGCACAACAAAGCAGAAAAAGCAATGCATTGACAGTAATATTTCTTATGTTAACAATTAATAAGGTATCCAAAATATAATAATATATTCCAATGTATTTACTTGCATGAAGGTAGTGAATTGACAGATTTGTTAGAATGTCGGGTAGAGTGTTTTATTGTATGTGTTGTTGTTCTTCGCTCCATGAGTAAAACTCCCGCTGCGGTCTACGTTGCCTTTCATCCATTCAAGATCGATAAATAAAGTACCAGTGTGATATTCGGGCCAATTTCTCCTCTATATATGTTTCTCATTTGCATTTACATTCTTAAATTCACTCTGTGTCCTTCTCTAGAAGAAATCGGGTGTATTCAGATAAGGAGAAGAGATGGGGTCTGCCAGGTTTTTAAAGGT
Organism: Eledone cirrhosa; assembly: GCA_964016885.1. NCBI lineage: Eukaryota > Metazoa > Mollusca > Cephalopoda > Octopoda > Eledonidae > Eledone > Eledone cirrhosa. The sequence goes on along the minus strand of OZ024742.1, from coordinate 153,927,386 downwards.
AAGGGCTTAGAAACGCCGTATATCAATACGGCGCACCGACAAATCTCCCAGGAGCTACTGAAACATGCATGCATACTTGCATGGTATAAAGGTAAATAGTCACAAAGCGTACATAAACAAAGAAAAATGTGGAATTAAATGTAAAATGTGTTATTAAATATAAAATAAAATAATTACTTAGTCACATATTCTACTGAGTTTCTCAATAATTACATTTATTAATTTTAGAGGGACCCTTTAAAAATCAGCGTTTGATAAACGTTCATATTTATATAAATTAAAGTCTTAGAAGGGAGTGCAGCCACCAGTGTATTTCTTAAAAGGCGAGTGAATGCTGCGGGAATAGCCCGTGTGAATAGACCAAACCTGATTATGCGATTGTAGGCTGGATAGTTTCGAAAGGGGAAGGGCACTCTCCGATGGTTCTCTTGAAGATTAGTGTAGTTTAGGATCTGTCAGGTTCCTATGATATTTCTACGTGGTACTCTTTATATTGGGAACATCTTTCTTACACGTCTTTTGTAAATCCCCACTGTCCCTGTTTTGGTATTGTCCTTTATGCTTCGCCTCTATTAACAAATAAAGAAATAATAATTATTATTTTGGTATCGGTACAGCGTCGGACACCATGCTTCGATGCATAGAATTACGGCCCTTTATTTTCTGAGTTGAAATCCTGCCGAAGGTACTTTTGCCTTTCATCTTTACGGTGTCGATAAATTAAAGTAAGAAAATTGTTGGACTTGCGCTTAAATCAGAAACTATTTCTACTACTACTACTACTACTACTACTACTACTACTACTACTACTACTACTACTACTACTACTACTACTACTACTACTACTACTACAGACAACAAAGGGATTCTACGCAGAACTCCTGAAAACGTTTCAACGCGAAAAAGGAGACATTAGGAAAAAATCCAAATCGAAAATGCTCCATGGTTGCTTCGGACATTCCTATGAGAATATCTAAAAACGAGTACTATAAAATTAGGTTAAATGACACGCAAACACTTTTATTTCGTGTCTTCTCTTTCTCTCTGAATGACCGTACTCAAGATATATATATAAGTGAGTATAAATATAATTTGGTTGGGGTTGAAGTAGAAGCAGCGACATCTGCTCAATCACACCATAGCAAAAGTATGGATTTTATCGCTGGCACTGAGCCTGAATGACTACATTCCCTAAATGTCTCTTGGTTGATCCGGGTTGAGTTGTATAGCAGATCTTTGTCGGAAAGGTGCTAGAGTGAAGAACACTTTTTTCTGAACCCGGATGTTCGATAGCCTGGACATGAACATCAGTGTGGGAGATGGTGTTTCTGTAACGGTGACTTGTGGCAGTTTATGCCTTACAGCAGTTGGAAGACAGGAATTCTTTAGACCACTAGACTCCCTGGGAACAGATAACGCATCTGAATATTTGATGCAGACCACCGAATATTTATATGTTAACTCGAACGCCTACTGACACACTCATCTCCTGAGAGAAAGTAAATTCTATCAAGCCAAAACTGACTATAGTATGACCATCAATTATACGTACTAAGTGATAATTATAGATTTATTGTCTGTTCCATGCAATATAGCTGTCATTACAACTGCCATACTTAAAAATAACAAAACCATTCAAAATAGTATTACTCTCAAGCGAAAAGATATCTTGTACGATGTGTCAGCTATGTAAATTAAAAATATTCAGTTATTTTATTGATTTAACCGTCTAAAATGAATAATTATTCAATATTGTCTCACAATATAAACAGTATACGTATTGTAGCACCTCAAAGACAATATACCGCACATTAAAATTAAAAAGATTTTGTTGAAATGTCAGATATATTTTAATTCAAAAAGCAAACTACAGTTGCAATCACGCATAAACACTAATTAAAAGAAACATTCCGGAGACCATATCAGCAACAACAAACACAACAAAAATCATTTACATATTGGAGACCAGGGCCATGAAGAGCATAAAAAAACTCTTAACAAATAACTCATGAAGATTGCTTAAATCTCTTTATATTACAAGTAAGAGTGACTATACTACGCGTTACTCCTCTCCATTTTTGTCCAGCGATTTTTCCTGAAACATGTTCGCTCCTGTCATCGCCTCGCACACCCTGTCAGCGGTGCCGATCACTTAGGTGTTTTTGCTGCTCGACCTCACCATATTTATGCCGTTGAAACCTACTGATATGGATTTTCCGTAACATGGTTCGGAGGCGATGCCATCAACCACTCCAATATGTCAGTAGAAGCTCTGGAATCAATACAAGGACGAGATGGGACAAACTAGCTGAGCCAAAAGTATGATATTTGAACGGTTCCGATAGATGAATGTTCATTCTGATCACCAAAATTTCGCTGTGAATTGCAGCGAAGAATTCACTGAAAACGGGACTAAAATGTGTCTGAATCTGGCTGCCCTGCTTCTGATAACTCAACCTTCGTGCTTCACGTGAAAAAAATCGTTGAGATCAAATCTCGCAGCATGTCGGTTGCAACACCTTGCCGAATGACCATAAGCATTTTTTTAGATCTCCCACTAGTCTGGTTTTCTATATATCTACACTTATCACGACAGCCTATCATATCACAATCACATGTTTTTGATATAACTGGCTGTCGTTAAATAATTAAACTATTACACAGCACTTGTTAGATAACAAGTTCATGACTCGACATTATCGATTCTAATCTAAATGCCGTTCGCAGAGAGAAACACTATTTATTTTTGCCGATTTCCTCCGTCAACTAGTGCACTAATCCGATTTCTCGGTGAATTGTTCGCGGGGAACGAAGCGTTCATCTTCCAGTATCTGGGACACGGTCTATGAAGCCCAAGTGAAATACATATATCACAAGTGGGTGGCCAGTGTGGTAAACTACTTTGAATTGTGGACAAAATAAGTTAATATTCTCTACTTCCCTACAATATGTACATGCCATGCAGTTTATCCAGGTTCACATCGGCACATTCAAGGAACTGTCAGTTGAATCCTCATTCTCTATATAACAGCCCCACTCAGTATCAGCGTTCGGGACGCTCAGAGAAAATTCCAGTTGGCTGAATATGTTTGGCCCTCATGCTTCTGTCACGAAATAAACAGCCACTAGACTGAAGGCATGTCCTTCATTTTTAGCTATGTCCAGCACCATCAACGTATATTCTGAGCCTCGGAAAATGATACCTATCGTGAAATCCAGGCCTTTGTGAAGCAACACAATGACTCCGCCTCCAGATTCTAGATCCCTGTGAGATGCGTACACCTCGGAGCTGCCGAATATGTGGGCGAAGCCTCAAGACTCGGAAATTTCTGTTCATGGCCTGAGATCGTTAACTAGGTAACCAGTCTTCCAAAGCGAGGGCAGTCCACCTCAATTTACACTGACTATACTGTGTGAGGCCATGTTTGATGAAAATGATGAATGGTGAGACAGAATTCTTACCTTATTCGTGTAGGGGAAGGAAGGCCGATACTGCTAATTGTGGGTACTTCCACGAGAATAGCGTTGCATATCCCATTGGAGAATGGGAATATTCCAGTTGGATTTGTGGATTTCAATTTAAAGTTTGTGAATATGCCTTGCCTAGTTGGTATGAATTTTATGTGTTTCGGTATAGTTCTTGTCCGTGTGATGTGGTTCTTCATTCTATCATTTCTGTGTTGATTAATCTAGTACGTGAAATTTTCGTTTGTCATATTTTTGGCTGTATAATTCGCCTTTATTGTTGTTTTTACTCTTGTTGTTGTTATTGTTGAAGATGTGGGTTGGGTCGTATTTGACATATCTCTGTTCGTGTTGTTGTCAATGGTGGTAATTGCGGTGATGAATGACACTGATTACATATCCCACTTTGCCAAGTTGCTCCTTCAACTCTACTGTGCCTGCAGCTGTTTATATCGCTGATATGATGTTTGTGCTAGTGTCTTTGCTGGTGCCCTTCATACTACTAGTGATGCTGCCGTTGTTGTTGTATTTTATTTTCTATGTGCTTGTGTAATTTTCAGCTGTCAAATTTGTATTGGAAGAAGAGGCGGCCTTCTTTCTCTCATGGCTAAGCACGAGCAGAAACGTTTGAGGTGTGTTCTTGTACCACATACACGTCGCTTTGGATTTCTTCGCGAAGGAGAACGCGCGTGCCGCCCGCAACGTCTATTATCTGGGGGTTGGTCTTGATAAACTTTGGTCTACATGGATGGGCAGTTCAATCCCCTTTCCAGACCAGTTTTCTCTGTTAAATCTATTGACAACTAGTTAGTCCTTTTCTTGAACGTCTGCAATGGCAGCTGCTATGAGCCATGGAATGGCTGTTACAGCTAATATCTGGATCCCTCCAACTATTACCAAACTTTGGCAAGTAGAATAACCTCTTAGCTCCTGAGTGGTTCTTGGGAGTTGGATTGCGCTTTATGTGGGTTGGCAATAATTACACCGACTGTATCTACACGCACAAAGCTTTCTGCATTTGAGTCTCGGCAGCCCGCTCTATCCGCTAAGATTTAGACCGAATAGCGCAGTATGTTACTATACAAAGAATGTTGTTTCCTATCACTTCCGACGGATGTGTGATAATTACTCTGACAATGTTATATCTTCCTTACTTCCTCCTTACTGAGAATCATTTTCTATGTATACTTTGTCACTCAGGTGAATGAAGTGGCTGACTTTATATGAATATCAATGTGTTACTGGCTTCCTGGATAGCTTGTGTTTCTCTGCTTGTTCGGAGGCTAGCAGCTTTAACGGTTGACTGATCGTTTTTGTTGTTGTTGCAGTTACTGGCACTGTTGCTGCTTCGGTGGCTGTTGTTGGTGGCGGCAATGGCAGTTTTGTTTGTAGTGGTGTCTGAATTGTTAGTAGGGATAACGTTGGCATTGTTCACCTTATGACTATGGCCCGAGTCTGAGGCTTTGTCAACAATATGACTCACGCTTAGTACGTGCATGATGTGTTTGTTTAAGTTCTGTGGATGTGGTGAAAGAATTTGTGTCTCTTTGTTTTTTCCTATTAAGCGGCGTGGTTTGGATACGTACAATATTTGGGTCACGTTTTTTAGAGCAAATTATGCCTTTTTAGAGTTTGCAACAAAAGTTAAACCATAAATTGTTTTGAAAACAAGTGAAAAGCAAGAAACGTACAAGAGCGGATTTGTAGACGTGTGGAATAACACAATCAATAATAATATTGAGGAGAACGACACACTCGATAGAGTAATCGACTTGTTTTTTACTGTATCGTTTACGGAATGCAGAAAGGTAGAAATAACCTTAGCGGCATTTGAATTCAAAACATAAAAAAGTGAAAAACAAAAAAAAAAGGCATATCGTTTCATCCAACGCCCTAAACATCCTGCCTATTCACCACCAGAAAATACTGGTTATAACCTTGGCAGAAGGATGTTGGTTTCAAAGGGAAGGGAAATTATATTATATCGACCCGAGCACTGGAATTGTAATTTATATTACATAACCCCGTAAGATGAAACGTAAGTTTGACCCCGGTAGGATTTGAACTCTAAGAGAATTACCGCAAACATTGTATCAGCCGTTCTAACAACTCTGCTAATTCACCGCCTACATTGTCTCTATATCGCAAATATATACGATGGAAATGTTAGAAATAGTATCATATAAATTATGGAATAGCCAAATAATATATATCAAATCTTAGTAGTAGTTTGATAAATACATACTTCAAACGGAATATTTCCAGCTGGTTTTTTCACTTACATAACTCCTTGTTATTCAATTTTCAAATGCAAATGAAGTGGTATATGTGTTATGAATTGTCGAGTGAAAGCAGATCTAACATAAATATTTCTTTTACATTGTCTATCCCCTCACATCCATCAGGTCTCTGTTTCCAAATGAATGATTGCACCGAATTCATTGAAGTATTCATTTCGTCAGACATTTTTCGTCTGTCTTTCTTTAAACCATGTCTACAAAGAGTATTAGTTTTACGTCAACGTTTATTGATACTATTATTACAGAAACTGGTAACACAATTCCCACATGCTTCCAAACGTGAAATTTCTGCAAATGCAGCTCATATAATATTAATTATTTTAAGCTAGAATTGCGTCTTCTTAGTAGCAGATGAGTCACACAGAGTACGTTAAACAGTGAACGAGGCTTCTTGTGTAAAACATTATATCTCTATTCATCTTTTTTCAAGCTAAATACAACGAATAATTTTAATCCGCTATTGGAAAACAATGGATTGATAAATAATATACTACTGAGAAAATTCTAATTATCAACGTAACATAACTCTCATTATCAGCACCATAAAATAAAGGAACTGCGTATTTAATGAAGCAAACAGTCTGCGACCGAAACCACGTTGCGTTTTGCAGTAGAACTTGTTTCAATATATTGCGATCCAATTGATATATATTCCTATATAATGTTATGCAATGACATAAACCATCTATCTACACTACTATGGAACGAAGAACAAATGTCAAACATAAAGTAAAATACATTGAACCGCATTAGTGGACACGCTGTTGATCCAAGAAAGTCAGAATGCGCCTGAAAGTAGTGGGTGCGACAGGAAAAGATTTGAGACATACGCCAGCTGTTCATGGCTGAAAGTTAATCGGAGGCCGATGCCACCGAACTTAATTGGGAATTTCGTCTGAATCAGTTCGGCAAGATAATGTACGCCGAGTGAGCCTCAATGCGGAGCAATCTCTCTGTCATCCTCCACGTGTTTGCAAGCTTGGTCTCCAGGAATTATCATATGGCTTGACATAAATTATAACCGTGAATATAGAGGGTGTCTTTCATCGTTCGCTTAGACCAAGTCAAAGCAGGTTAGATGCGGTGTACGGCATTTTGAAATTCAGCTTCTTTGTAGTTCTGTGTTACGGCGTCTGACATGGACAGGTTAATTTATAATCCGAGTAGATTTAGGCCTGGAAGATCCTCTACAATAGACTCAACTGAACCACCCAATGTCGGGTCATGCAGGTACCAGATATTAAAGGGTGGACTGGCTGAGAACCAACGCAATAAGAAGTTAGTCGGAAGAGTCACCTTGCTGGTGACCTGTGGTAGAAGTGACATTCTTACAAGCATCAACGATGGAGCCTAGTGTTCCCTATGAAACACACCTCTAAGTTATAGAGATATATGTATGTCTCTGTGTGTTATAGAGAGTTACATTCGTTCTTATGCACACACATCGAATATTTTAAATATATTTGTATGTATGTATTTATTTATATAAGTTTACGAGTGTTTGTATATTTATGAATATGTTTATATATGTTATAAGTATGTATACGTACATACATATATATATACAGACGTACAGTAGTATGTATATATATATATACATACATGCACCTATATATATATGTACGTATGGATTCACCGAACAATTATTATAATGCCCGGTGTGTTTGTAAAAAAACATCCCGAATTAAGCCGTACAGTGTCTAGCAACCATCGTTGCTCATTTTTTCACCACTGATAAAGGAACGCTGTACTAGTTTCAAGCTTATTAGCTATCGTCAGCAACGTATACCTTCCTACCAGATCATTGAACGTCTGAAAGTATATACTTTCCTTATACATAATAACGGCTGAGCAGCCTAATTTGTATATCGAGTGAGTTAATCGGCCGGGGCACCGAAAACGATAAACGTATACATACTTATATTTAAGTAACAGCCGCACTAAGTGTGAGAAATGAAATTTCGTTTCATTTTTTTCCGTTTATCGTTTTCGGTGCCCCGGCCGATTAACTCCCTCGATATGCAAATTAGGCTGCTCAGCGGTTAATATGCATAAGGAAAATATATACTTTCAAACGTTGAATCATGTGGCAGGAAGGTATACGTTGCTGAGGATAGCTAATATGCTTGAAACTAGTATAGCGTTCTTTTGTCAGTGTTGAACAAGTGAGCAACGATGGTTGCTAGACACTGTACGGCTTAATTCGGGATGTTTTTTTACAAACACACCGAGCATTATAATAAATCTTCGGTGAATCCATACGTACATATATATATATATATATATATATATATATATATATATATATATATATATATATATATATATATATATATGTATATATATATATATATATATATATATATATATATATGTGTGTGTGTACATGTATGTATATATATATATATATATATATATATATATATACACACTACTGTACTTCTGTATACATATATGTATGTACGTATACAAACTTATATTTAAGTAACAGCCGTACTAAGAGTGAGAAATGAAATTTCGTTTCATCTTTTCCGCTTATATATGTTATATTTATGTTCTCTCCGTGACTAATTTGCTGTTTGTTTTATTGGTTGACAAACTAATAAATCGTGCCAATATGAACAATTTAATTTAGTTTACAAGTCTATACGATTAGTGATACAATCCATTTTCATGATTCACTGCTAAATAAATTATATTGCAAAGTACTTACTTAATATGGAAATAAAATGTGGTTGTACATTTCATGTAGTTCTAATTAAAAAACAAGGATTTATAGAGAGACTATCTCGTGTTTATTATTCAATGAAATAAGGGCTCGTTTGAGATGTTTCAATTTCAAATCGGTGTTTCGTTTTCCAGTATACAAATATATAACAAACTTATTTATGCTGCTTTTAATTATAAATAAGACATGGTCTGCAAGAATACTGAGCGAAACCTATCAACTCATTGAGATGGCAAAACAACAACGCTTTCTCAATACACAACACAAAACGATTTCGTACTGCAGATAATGTCCCTTCAGATGAAATTAAATGATGTATTGCAGACTAAAGAGGTAATTGTTAAAACATGAATTGGTCTCTTTCCAAAGAGCACTCATCACACAAAACACAGAGACGCGCACAAGATCAAACAAAATAAAGCGCGCACATGTACATACTGCAGTATGGTTTTCTCTGCCTGCCTCTCTCTCTCTTTCTCTCTCTCTCTCTCTCTCTTTCTCTCTCTCTCTCACTCTCTCTCTCTCTCTCTCTCTCTCTATGTCTCTCTCTCTCTCTCTCTCTCTCTCTCTCTCTCTCGCTCTCTCTCTCTGTATGTATATATATATATATGTATATATATATATTATATATATATATATGTATATACACACACACACACACATATATATATATATATATATATATATATATATATATATATATATATATATATATATATATATATATATATAAATATAATATTGTTATACTTTGGGAGGGTCATGTTGCCAATAAGAAACACACGCACCTGTTGCTTTCACTTCAATTTTTTATATATTTATAAATTTATAAATTTACAAATCTACAAACTTATAAATTTCCGGTTGGTTGGTTGGTTCCACAACCAGATAGTTGTTTATATATAGTCATAGTCCTTTAGTCACACACTCTGTGACCTCTTTAGTGACTGGGGATTCCTTTCTTTGTTTCTGTGCCTTTCCTTTCTTCTGTCCTACGCCATTTTGTTTCTGTGTGTGTGTTGTGTGCGAAGTTTGCGCATCTGCAACATCCGGGTGTCTGTGTGTGTTTGTGTTCATTTATCTATTTGTTTATTTATTTATTTATTCATTTACATGTTGTTGGTTGGTTGTTTGTTCTATGTGTGTGTGTGTTTTCATTTTGTCCTTAATTGTAAGTTGTGATGTTGCTGTTCCACTCATATTTTCTATTTAATTTTGGTTGTAATTCTTTTATGCTTACTGCCTCTGTAATTTGCCTAAACATTGCATCTTTTCTGTGTGTGGATTCTATTTTTATTTCTATGTTCTCTAATTTACCCTTGTGTTCTATCTTAGCATGTTGGTAGAGCATAGATGATTCTTTATTATCTTGAAAGTCTCGCCAGTGTTCATTTATTCGTTCCCCTATACTACGAGCTGTCTCACCTATGTACACTATATTTCTGTTTCTACATTGTCCTTCAGTACATCTTATGCTATACACTACATTTCTAGTTTTACAGTTAATATGGGGGCTTATTTTACAGGTTATACATTTCTTATCTATACATGAGGGTCTTTGAAAAGGGTATGTCTTGCTAATAAGTGTTTTTATGGAGGTACCTGGTCTTTCTACTATCTTAATATTGAGTTTATGTTTATTTAGGGCCCTTCTAAATGTGTAGGCTAGTTCGCCTCTAGGGGTTGTATTGATGAACATTACACTCTGGTATTTATTGCTATCATACCATGAGTTTATTCTATTGGCCTTGTTCCTAGTTCTTTCTATTCTATTCCAAAATTTGCTCCTGTACAAGGGGCAGGTCCCATTTATGTCATTATTTACCATTTTTTCCCATTTGGTTCTGGCTCCTCTATACACTCTGATTCTATCTCTATGATTGTAGCCAGAGAACTACATACGGTGGATGAAGTGTTGTATGTGTCTCTCTAGTTCTTCGGGGTTGCTGATGCGGGACACATTTCTCATCACCCGTACCAAATCCGCAACAGTATGTTGATTATGGTATGGTCCGAAATGGCCGAGTTTCGGTGGATCAGATGTTTGGAAGTCATGGGTTTGGCATAATGGGAATGGAGGATTTGTTTTTGGTTGTTAATGGTATCTAACCAGAGCTCTGTGTCTAGTACAGGTAATCGATGGTTGGGGTGTCTACTTGGGTAGTCTATAGTAACTCTAATGCTCTGGTGGATGGAGTTTGCTATTTGCTGGATGCTTTCCATTGTGTTTTTCTCTAGTTCCTGACTGTTCTTTAGTGGGGGTGACTTAACTACGATGTTTATATTATCTACGTAGCGGGAGTACATTATCAGGGTTAAGCTGTCTTCTAATTGTTCTTTAAGTTTTTGTTTAAGTCTACTGTCCCACCATACCATGAATAAGTTAGCTATGTCGCCTGCAATGCTAACACCAATGGCTGCTCCTTCCTCTTGGGCATATGTTTTACCATTAAAATTGAACATATGTTCCTTAAGGGTTAATTTTATGCTGGCCCCTACTGCATGTGCAATCATTTTCTTCAGTTCATCGTGGTTTTCGGGTGTCCGTATGGCTCTGGTCCACCCGTTCCATCTATCTGTGTGGGTTTTCTTGGCCATTGAGGTTACGGTAGGTGGTCTGCCTCTTGCTGGTCTTGTAGGGCACAGGTTGCTAAGGTCATAAGTGTCTAGGTAACTATTACTATGGGTAAGCTTAAGTAGAAGTCCCAGCTCACTGGTATCAATCCCACGGAACTCAACCTTTCTCTCTGATCATTTCTACGCATTTCTCCACAGCAAAATACACGTCAATAGATGGCTACAGGGACACAACATCCATACTGCCTATTATGCAGTTTGTTAGGTCCCCAGATCGGTTACTCACGCCGATTCTGCTGAGGAAGTCCTCCGTGCTGTCACATACATCTGGGGACATCTCAATGATGGGGCGTATGATCAGGGAGAGGAAGTAGGACAGTCTGTAGTTACTAGCAATGTTAGCTCCACATACTGGCCGTGTTGGTGGTCCTGCGACAGGGTCACAGCCCGTTTTATGGTCTTTTCGAAGCCCATACAACGCCGGCACGTCATTGTTCCAGGCCTGGAAGTTGTTGGCAGTCCTTTTGTTGGGCTGCATTATATTCGTCCACATCACCATATGGGCATTGAGGGCTTTTTCTCTATCCTCATGCTCCTGTGGTGTTACCTCTCTTGTGTTAGTGGTGTGGGGTTGCATTGCCTGGATGTAGTTTGGCAGGTTGTCAACCGACATTCTGCCAGACTTGTCTGTTGGAAAGCATGCTATCTCTCCATTGCGTGAGCGCTGCATGAGCTTACGCAAACCATTTGCAGATTTTTCTCCCAGTTGCTGGGCCTCTTTTCTATTATGCTTCTTGCTATACTGTTCTTTAATATTTCTAAGTTCGGATTTAGTTATACTAAATTGTGCTTCTGTTTGTTCATCGACCTGCGACGGCAACTGCGTGCATTTGTTAAATGGTAAAGTCGTGGCGAGGACTCGTCGCAGGTCGAATGATTTATCGGAGGGATTATAAAACGGAGAGTTCCAGGCTGCTGCTTTATGTGTACTAGTGCTATTGTTATTGTTAGTTGTGCTGTTTCTATTTCTATTTCCACCAACAGCCTCATGGTTGTTTCTATATCTCTCATAATTACTCCTGTCTCTTTCCACTGGCTCAATGTTGTGATCTACCCTATTTTGTGTGTCTGTGTGTTCGTCTTGGTTATTCTCTTTCTCCTTAGTCTCCCATCACCTTTTCCTTTTAATCTTATTACTTTCCCTTATTTCTCTGATTTCTGTGCTACTGTCATTACTTGTTTTCTGTGTCTGTGTGTTTGTTAAGATTGTGGTGGTGGTGAGAGGCATTGACTGCGCGTGTGTTGTTGTTGTTGATGTGTGCTGTTGTTGACGTGTGTTGTTGTTGTCTCCGTGTGTGTTATCGTTGTTGTGTGTGTTGTTATTGTTGTTTGTGTCTGCGTGACTGTTGTTGTTGTTTGTGGGTATGTTGCTATTGTTGTTGTTGTTGATGTGTGTGTTGTTGTTATTGTTGTTTGTGTCTGTGTGTCTGTTGTTGTTGGGATGTGTGTTGTATATGTGTGTGCGTATATTGATGCTTTTGTTTTTGATGCTCCAGCGTAGTTTTGTAAATGATTTTTCTATTTCTGACAGACAACTAATCATATTTACCTTCTTGAATGTCGCAAATTTGGGCGGCAGACATAACACAGACATTTCATCATTATCTATTTTTGCGTTCCCATAAATGTTGGTGTTTTTGTTGTTGAACTCTTCTGATAATGAGGTGTCGGCCATGTTGATACCGTCAATTTTGTCGGGATATCTATTGGTATACTCTATAGTATCCTGATTTAGCTTTGCCTGTTTAAGCCACTTTAGTTTCCTGTTAAAGTGCTTATCACATTCTTGCGTAATGTACTGTTCTTCGGGGCGTATAAGGCTTATAAAAATTAGTTTCTCTGTTCGTATGGTGATTCTAGCTATTTCTTGTATTAGGTTACGCTTTTGTTTTTCTTGATGACTTAGTTCTCTATAGATCTTCTTTTTTATGTTTAGAATTAAAGTTCATTTTAGGTAGGGGCCAGCATAAAATTAACCCTTAAGGAACATATGTTCAAACATAATGGTAAAATATATGCCCAAGAGGAAGGAGCAGCCATTGGTGTTAGCTTTGCAGGTGACATAGCTAACTTATTCATGGTATGGGGGGACAGTAGACTTAAACAAAAACTTAAAGAACAATTAGAAGACAGCTTAACCCTGATAATGTACTCCCGCTACGTAGATGATATAAACATCGTAGTTAAGACACCACCACTAAAGAACAGTCAGGAACTAGAGAAAAACACAATGGAAAGCATCCAGCAAATAGCAAACTCCATCCACCAGAGCATTAGAGTTACTATAGACTACCCAAGTAGACACCCCAACCATCGATTACCTGTACTAGACACAGAGCTCTGGTTAGATACCATTAACAACCAAAAACAAATCCTCCATTCCCATTATGCCAAACCCATGACTTCCAAACATCTGATCCACCGAAACTCGGCCATTTCGGACCATACCAAAATCAACATACTGATTGCGGATTTGGTACGGGTGTAGAGAAATGTGTCCCGCATGTGCAACCCCGAAGAACTAGAGAGACACATACAACACTTCATCCACCGTATGCAGTTCTCTGGCTACAATCAGAGAGATAGAATCAGAGTGTATAGAGGAGCCAGAACCAAATGGGAAAAAATGGTAAATAATGACATAAATGGGACCTGCCCCTTGTATAGGAGCAAATTTTGGAATAGAATAGAAAGAACTAGGAACAAGGCCAATAGAATAAACTCATGGTATGATAACAATAAATACCAGAGTGTAATGTTCATCAATACAACCCCTAGAGGCGAACTAGCCTACACATTTAGAAGGGCCCTAAATAAACATTAACTCCTCAATATTAAGATAGTAGAAAGACCAGGTACCTCCGTAAAAACACTTATTAGAAAGACATACCCGTTCCAAAGACCCTCATGTATAGATAAGAAATGTATAACCTGTAAAATAAGCCCCCATATTAACTGTAAAACTAGAAATGTAGTGTATAGCATAATATGTACTGAAGGACAATGTAGAAACAAAAGTATAGTGTACATAGGTGAGACAGCTCGTAGTATAGGGGAACGAATAAATGAACACTGGCGAGACCTTCAAGATAATAAAGAATCATCTGTGCTCTACCAACATGCTAAGATAGAACACAAGGGTAAATTAGAGAACATAGAAATAAAAATAGAATCCACACACAGAAAAGATGGAATATTTAGGCAAATTACAGAGGCAGTAAGCATAAAAGAATTACAACCAAAATTAAATAGAAAATATGAGTGGAACAGCAACATCACAACTTACAATTAAGGACAAAATGAAAACACACACACACATAGAACAAACAACCAACCAACAACATGTAAATAAATAAATAAATAAATAAACAAATAGATAAATGAACACAAACACACACAGACACCCGGATGTGGCGCATGCGCAAACTGAGTACACAACACACACACAGAAACAAAATGGCGTAAGACAGAAGAAAGGAAAGGCACATAAACAAAGAAAGGAATCCCCATTCACTGAAGAGGTCACAGAGTGTGTGACGAAAGGACTATGACTACATATAAACAACTATCTGGTTGTGGAACCAACCAACCAACCAGAAATTTATAAGTTTGTAGATTTGTAAATTTATAAATTTATAAATATATAATAAATTGAGGTGAAATCAACAGGTGCGTGTGTTTCTCATTGGCAACATGACTCTCCCAAAGTATAACAATATCGGTTTCAACACACGATTTCAGATAAATAATCTTGCTAAACAAATTCAGAAACGAAATATATATTATATATTATATATATATATGTATAAACATATATATATATATATATATATATATATATATATATATATATATATATATATATATATATATATATATATATATATTTATATATATATATATATATATATATATATATAAATATATATATATATAAATTCATACATTCATATATAGATGCATGTAAATATTCAATCATATGTATATGTATACATTGATGCATCTTTACATACATACATACATGTATAGGTGCATACATACATACATACGTACGTATACATAGGAAAGTACATATATGCATACACACATACACGTCCTTTCAGCCGTAACAAGTCCATCTTTCTTTCAGTGTAACTAGTATTATATTAACCAATATTTCCTTCTATTAAGATCTTAATTTTTTAATTTAGAGATATTTGGACTTTTTTGCATCTCATATCAAGGTCTCGTAGGTTCTCAACTTGTGATTACATGTGTAGCGCGTGATGCGATATATTTCTTATTTCAATGCAATTAATCATATATACACTTTTATTATTCAGTTCCTTCTTGACGAGTAAATATTTGTTAGATTTATTTTTAATTTTTCATTTTTGAAAGATATATTTTATATTATTTTTGACATTCGGAATATATATTTTGCCATTCTTAATGTTTCTGTATATTTTTTATTTCATGGCATATTTTGATGGCTGTATAACTCTCAAGATTGCGTATTCTTATTATATGAATAGGCTAATTATTTCGTTTATTACATAAGCTATAAATAAATCTATTTTTATATTCACATTTCTTTCTAAATTCCAAATAGGTTGGATATATTTCTACGTAAAGCAGTTTGAAACTGTCGTTAATAATAAGTGTGATCATAACATCTGCATATTTGAAAGTATATATAAATTTGGTATCGCTATTGAATTTCTGTATTATTTTTATGATAATCCAATTTTCTTTAAAATTATATACATATAAATTTGTTAAACGAAGGCAGCAATAGAATTCCACTGGTATTTCGATATTTTGGCGGATATTAAATCTACATATTTTAATATATAGCTTATAAATAAAAAAAAATACTTCTTTTCATATTCATTTTCATAAAAATGTTACTGCTTTATATTTACTTAAATTTTGTTCATCCAATTCACGAAATTCATATTTATTGGCATACATATAACCACACACAGACATATTGCATTTTCCCCGTCGCTGTAATGCGATACACAACACTTCCGCTCGTTTATTCATCGGATATTCTCTTTATGTGTTAGCTAGGTGTTCCAACAGTATTTTACATTTAGTAATTGGAAGGGTGTCCAAAAACAGATTATTAGCCCCATTTAACGCAGTTCTTTTGCTCAGCCTTGATTCAGCAAATAAATAAACATATGTGATCAAGCCATCATCGTCTTCTTTATTTTTTTAAGTTACATTTCATGTTCCTTCCTTTAATTGGATAAGAAATATGCAATGAAGACTTTATAGCTGCTAATTTTCGTAGGCTGAGCCAGAACATAAAACCCGCACCATCTTGGCTAAGAAATATTGTTGTTTTTGCAAAGTTATCCAAATGCATATGAGGGGTTTGCATTAGCGATTGATCCGTCTCACTTTCAAACAGTTTATCTAACGATTGCATAGTCCAGTGAGACAAACTTGGTTGTTATATTTAACATATCTATTCATCAATTAGGGATGTTATAAGCTAATGATTTAAGAGAGGTAGAATATAATAGCTTTACACATGACATCTCATTGATGTGAACACATATTTAGCATATACATTGAGTTCAAATCCCGCCGAGGTTAACTTTGCCTTTCATCCTTACGGGGTCGATAAAATAAAGTACCAGTAATATACTGGTTAATTGCTGGCCTTGTGCCTAACGTAGAAACAATTATTTAGCATATACATGTAGTGAAGTAATAATTCTACAAGAATAAATATTTTCTGTTTATTCTAAACTTAACTGCACAAACAAATGTAAATATATTTGTAAATGTACATAAAAGTCAGTGTAAAGTGACTGGCGACATTTGTTTGTACCGACCGAAACTTTATGTCTTTCTGGAGCATATGTGTCAATTGACGGATTTGTATGTTTTTATTTAATCCGTTAAGTGATTTACATGAATTTACATTTGAGCATACACTAGACTGAAATTAGAGCAATAAGTGTGTCTACGTTAGGCACAAGGCCAGTAATTACCCAGTGTATTATTGGTACTTTATTTTATCGACCCCGTAAGGATGCAAGACAAAGTTAACTTCGGCGGGATTTGAACACAGAAGGGCAAGGGCCGTAACTCTATGCGTTAAATCATAGCATCCGATACTCTACCAATACTGCCAATAATGTTGTGAGATGTGTGCTTCACTGTCGTGTAACTTGCCACATAAAGACACCTATATATATATTTTACAATCAGTCCAGGGTCCGGGAAAGTATCAACACATATATTTTTATTGTTTGACCCGAATTACTTGGTCGCTTTGTTTTGTCTGTGCGGATGATATGTTTAACCGTCAGCTCAGTGTGTTTGGCCCTTAACGTATGTTGTAGCTCTGATTCATATGATTCATCGAGCGCTTGCCACACATATCGGACGTTGATTTTCGTTAATTCCTGAGCTGAAAACGATTCTCGCTAATAAATATTTGTATTAATCTCCAGAGTCTAGCTATTGAGCTGTTAATTTTATTGATTTTTTCAGTTACTTATATTGACTGCTGAATAGCTCTGTTATATTTAACCATTCTGTCGAGAGCTTTATTCGATTTGTGATGTTTTGCATTCTCGCAATAATACACAACTGAATCATTCGCTTAATAGAGGTGTTACCTCCCTTGCTGAATCCCACGAGGGGTCAGTAATAGCCACACTATCTATAGCATCTTGGAGCAAAACCCGTTGATAACACGACTGCCTTGTTCATCATCTCACCAGAAGACCAACATTCTTTATGTAGGCGGACAGTACCTGAT
Organism: Eledone cirrhosa; assembly: GCA_964016885.1. Classification (NCBI taxonomy): domain Eukaryota; kingdom Metazoa; phylum Mollusca; class Cephalopoda; order Octopoda; family Eledonidae; genus Eledone; species Eledone cirrhosa. The sequence continues at coordinate 153,909,490 of OZ024742.1, read as the reverse complement.
TTGGAGTCGCAGAAACCAATACTGGATTTTACCATCAGTCCAGGGTCCGGGAAAGTATCAACACATATATTTTTATTGTTTGACCCGAATTACTTGGTCGTTTTGTTTTGGCTGTGCGGATGATATGTTTAACCATCATCTCAGTGTGTTTGGCCCTTAACGTATGTTGTAGCTCTGATTCATATGATTCATCGAGCGCTTGCCACACATATCGGACGTTGATTTTCGTTAATTCCTGAGCTGAAAACGATTCTCGCTAATTTATATTTGTATATATATATACATAATGAAATTGTCTTATTAATAACATAGTATATAAATGTAAAATTAGCACTAAGGACTCTACTTATTCATATATAGGAGCTACTTCTAACCAATTTAAAGTAAAATTTAATACCCACATACATAGTTTTAAAAATGCCGCATTAGCTAATACAACATCCTTGGCTGAAATAATTAATAATTATAGAAAAAAGAATATCGATTATAACCTGACCAGGAGTGTACTCAAAAGGGCCACCCCTTATCAAAATAACAGATATAAGTGTAGATTATATTCCCAGGAACTTTTTGAAATAATGAAATCTAAGGATATCCTATTAAATAAGCGACAGAATTATTTATATGGTGCAATCATAGAATTCGAAGAACTTTCAAATATTATGAATCTAATTAATATACACCTTACACTTATATTTTACAAATTATTATAATTATTTTTTTTTTACTTAGTTAAACTATAATTAGTATTTTACTACAAAGACATTCCTAATTTTATTTCCCTTTTACAGCTCTCTTTGCCTAAAATTAATACCTATAAGTATACATATAAACTATTTTAATTTCCTGTTATGAATCTAAATTCCTTGTAGTCTATATAAGATTGGTATTTCTCACTAATATATTTATCCCAACATGTTTTTCGTTCGTTTTTAACAACATTTGTTAATAACATCTAACTCTTATTTATCACATCTATATGAATTAATATAAATTTATTTATTGTTATAGATCTAAATTCCTTGTATTTTAAATAAAATGTTATTCATGTTATTCTCCTTCGATTTTAACACTAGCATTATTCTTTAATAACATCAACTTTCCGTGTACCTTTCACCGGCTTGACCTCTTTTCATCCCCAAAGTAATCTTTCATTCAAAGCATTATTTCCATTCAAAACTTAAGCCTGCATTGCTCTACCCCTAAATTAAATTTCTACTACTACTATTCTATCAACTTGACCACTTACTACTTTTCTATTGGTCAATTCAAAACCTGTTCCCAAACAGACCTATTATATTAAATTGTTGTTGTTGTTTTTCAATAAACAAATATCATTATTTCTGAAGACAGCGGTGGATTGGCAGTATCGGTAGAGGGTCGGACGCCATGCTTTCCAGCATAGTTACGTCCCTTTACGATCTGAGTTCAAATCCCGCCGAGGTTGACTTTGCCTTTCATCCTTACGAAGTCGATAAAATAAGGTACCAGTAATGCACTGGGTAATTGCTGGCCTTGTGCCTAAAAGTAGAAACAATTATTTCTGAAAGCAGCATATATATGTGTAGGTATGTATATTTCCTCTGATAGTTTGTAACATTTTTACACAGATCTATATGATATACATTCCAATACACACATATATATCCAACAAACGATCGTAAAATGATGATTTTTTTTAATATAAGGAACTGTTTCTTTGTTTTTATTCATCGTTTTTATTAATATATCTTTACTCTGTTTTCCTGTAATTTTCATCGAAAAAATGTTTGAATACACCTTATCTTTTCATTATATTTGCATTACATTGAGTTCTTCATACGTATATTTTAGTAGAATTATCTATATATACATATATATATATATATATATATATATATATATATATATATATATATATCTATATATATATATATATATATATATATAAGGGTTAAAATACTGGAGCGTGTTTGTTTTACTCTCTTAACATATATATATATATATATATATATATATATATATATATATATATATATATATATATATATATATATATATATATATATATATATATGTGTGTGTGTTTGTCTCAGTGTGTCAGTGTGTGTGTGCACATGTATATACACGCAGATATATGTGTTCTAATTTGAAGAATGTTCCATAATTATCATTTAAAATGTCTTCCGGTAATAGCTGATATTCTGTTACTCTGGCTGTAAGGTGTTGCATCTATTTAGGCTATGTACATTTAGATATTGAACTTTATTAATAAGTTACTTCTTGACATTAAACTGTATTGATGTGTTATTTCCACGCCAGAAATTGTTCACATATTCATATCTCCTTAGAAATTATTTGGAGAAACTAAGAAAGACAAATTTCACTTATAAACTTTCTTTATGTTTCTCTTGAATTAACTTTAGGTGTATCCAAAAGTTTTATGCAGGACGTTTATGTATAATTCGAAAGTAATTTGTCTTTTATCGAACGATTAATAATATTGACTAAAATTCATGTACAGTCGTTTATCCATAATTACGTATAATATGACGATTGGTCAAGCATTCCTTAAAGTATTTATGATACGTCAACTTTTAGTAATAAACGGTAAACATGTTCTTTAATGCATGCGTTGATTGTAATTGAGATGGTATTTGCTACGGGGAACATAAACATCATCACATTCTATCGGTTTGTTGTTCATAAAATACTAAAAATATTTTGCAGTTATCAATGTGTACATTTAAGTACAAACTAAGCCGTGAAAACAATAGCATCCTGAGAGAAAGAGAAAGAAATGTGGAAATAATACTCACTATACATGTGTTGCATGTAACCAAAATCAGTTGCTTATTTAAACAAAAGATGTAAAAGAAGTCCGCATCATGTAAACATTTCCTGAATGTTAATGAATGCCAGCATCACTGAAGCAACATATAGCTACTTCTGAAAATGGGATAGTTACGTCACATTACATTTTGAAAGTTAGTCCTTCGTTATTTCTTAATATAGTCTAGCTAATAAATGTTTGCTCAATAAAAGATATAATGATACCTCCAAAACAATTTTGATAGACAATTTAGACTTTGCCATACCTTCAGAAGCAATCCTAAAATATCCGTTACACATTATGTCCATCCTAAAATAATGGCAAAATTCTAATTAAAGTAAAACAGAATCACGAATTTTCTAGCCTGATAAAATAACATGAAATAAAACGAAATTAAATATTGTATACGATTTTTTTTGAAAAAGCTACTTGTCAATATGAAATACTAAGAAGGCCAGTTCTTTAAAAGTTGTTTAGAAACGTGCGAGCATCAAGAGAGGAATTACGTGCGAGTGTAAAGCGGTTTATTGCTGTTCTCTACACGTAATAATGACGGTCGGTAAAAAGCGCATAATATACTACAATGGTAAACCCCACAGGAATTACTCAAGAGAAACTCAAGAGAAACAATATGCAAGCTTGATAACGAATATATAAACCAATTTCCTACTGTATCCATCTTGATTTACACACATATATATATATATGTTTGTGTGTGTGTGAGAGAGAGAGTATGTGTAATGTAGTCGCAGACACAGAGACACAGGCATAAATACACGCAGGCGCACGCACACACACACACACACACACACACACACACACACACACACACACACACACACACATATATATATATAAATATATATATATATATATATATATATATATATATATATATATATATATATATATATATATATACGTGTGTGTGTGTGTGTGTGCTTGTTGGTATCTGTGTCTGTGACTCCATTAGGCCTTCGAATTAAGGTATCTATATTATGAAATTTTTGGGGAAAGGAAACATACAAAACATGCATGGTAATCCGTCTTCCTTTACCGTAATGTTTCGACATTTATTTAAACATTATTTGCGTTTAAAATTGTAATCCGTAGTTTTTTCTCCTGTCCCATTCATTCTAATAAATCCTATTCGACATTAGCTCTAAATATTCTTTACTACTTGTTGAAAATATTTCTAGGAGTCGTGTTGTATATATTTTAAGTGTTTTTCTTCTTTTGTCGCTGTTATTTTATATCTATTTTAGCTGCATGGTATGATAGATGGCAGTAATCAGAAGATAAATTCCTCAATCACATCCTCATAGAAAAATCTAATAAACTAAGTAATAATAAACGTGGAAAGAAATCTGTTATTCCCACCGTGGTTTTCTTTTGCTTCTTTCCTTGTGTACACCTTATATATTTTCAGCAGAGAATCGATATATAACAATAAAAACGAAGTAATTCGCTAAGATATAATTCAATAATGAAGCTAGACATTACCAATGAACAATATACGCAAGACAGTTCAAATAAATGCATTGCATTGGTTACAATATCATTACACGTAATATAAGCTGATTGATTTATTATTTAATTGAAGGGCAACTGAAAGGGTAATAAATAAATCAAGTATCGATTCTTACTGACAAAATATAAAATTTATTTCCACTTAGATAGTAGTAAATATAAGCTTATAATTTTCACATTAAGCCTGTTTTGATACGTACCTGAAATATGAAACCATAATTTGAATAATTCTATTTACTTAAGAAACCCCTGAAATGGAATTTCTGTAAAGGCTTATGAAAGTGAATATAGCAGAGGCATAGTACTAACGATGTAAATCACTCCAATATTTACAAATCTTGCAATTTTAATATTTATGAATATGAAAATAGCATTAATCTTTGAAATGAAGCAAAATCGCATCAAACATATTATAAATGGAGACGTGGAAAGAAATGTCCATTTTCCCATTTCCCAGAGATATATTATATATAAGAAATGTTAACTGATGAAAGTTCCACTTGTTTATTAGAGAGAACTATCTATTCATTGATTCACGGAATAAAATATTGAATAATTCTCATCATTTACCCAGAACTCGACAATACATGATCAAACCTAGGAGCTCACGATTCAGAAGCGAATGTAGAAATGAACTCATAAATGTACATCACCTACATACATGCCTATATAATATATTTATATATATGTGTGTATGTGAATAATGTGGGCACATTCGCCAAATTAACTGATTATTTATTCAATAAAGTTAATATGAAATGTCATTAATTATGTGTATTACAATCAGATCAGTGATAGTTTTGTTGTATTTTAAAACATATTTTAGAGTTAATAGTCATATCCCAACACTTCTAATTTTTTAATTTAAAAAAAAAAAAAAAAATACGAGAGTTACGTTCAAATAGTGGAATCTTCTATGAAATATTAAATAATACAGAAAACACAGGTGTTTTTATTTTCAAGCGTGACATATAAATTATCAATAGTTAAATCTCCCTCAATTCATACCATATATATTTAAAAATGAAAGGCCGCATTTTATCTCAGGTGCATTATAAGTTAAACAATATTGTATAATTGCCGAACTAGGACTGTAGAACAACATTATTAAAATGCTTCCAATGTGATTTTCTTTTTAAGTTTAGGGGGGAAAACCAACAATCTTTTCTCCTTAATCTGCAACAATTAATGCCCTTCTTCTTCTTCTTCTTCTTCTTCTTCTTCTTCTTCTTCTTCTTCTTCTTCTTCTTCTTCTTCTTCTTCTGGGAGGAGCGTGAAGGCAGAGTTCTCAAACACTCATTCTAGCGGAACCTTTCAGAAATAATGGTTTCGAAATGTTTTGGCTGGATCCCCCGGCGTTACCAGCCGAGCTCATGGATGTTATCCCCTCATTTTGCTCAGGGTCTTACTCTGTGTCTCCTGGTTGTTACTTTTGCCCTTAAAATATGTCCAGCGTTATTTCCGTATACATTCGAATCACATCCCCATAGTATTGCCGCTGTGATCTCTGCGTCCGTACCAATAGCGACACTGAGAGATACGGACTCTATCGAGTAAGATTACCCCAAAGACCATTCGGAGAACTCCATTTCGGCCTCTGTTATTCGCCATTACACAAATCTCATTACCATGTTTGGCTCCAACACCGATTTGAAGATAGCTAGTTTGGCTTTTACACCTACCTCCTTTCCTTAGATTACCGAATGAAGTGACATTAAAGGCATCATTGAGAAATGGGAGGACTTTGCGTTTAAGCTGGAATCCGATCTCAAATCAGCAAAGCGTTCTGATAGATCAAACACCTGATTCATTATAAGACGACTTCCCTCCTGCTCTCAGGAAAGCGTCTAGGGTTCAGAGAAGTGCATCTTCGCGAGATGAGATAGAGTAGTTGTTATTCTCTAAAAACGGTTACAACATTTTATGATACACGCATCTGGGAGTGATGATGGATCCCTAGAAGGCTGATGTAACAAAAGCAATCAAATAGCTGAAATGCGGTAAGGCAGCTGCGGAGGATGGAATTCGACAAATGTTATAAGACATAAATAGAGATGATATACTCCAGCCGACACCTGTGTGCCGGAGGCCTGGATCACGAGAAATGCATCTTAGCAATGACAACATAGGGAGTGATAATATCAAGTTTAAAAAAAGAAACAAGATGTTGTTCCAATTAAATAAAAATCTACTTGTTACATATCTCCGGTATAGTCTGAACTAAGTGTCTGGCAAAAAGATGTAGGGAGCTTGTCGACTCCAAGCTAGCTGATGAACAGTGTTCGCCGCATCACAGCCGACCAAATATTCATACTACGGCAGTAGTGAAATCATGGATTATTACTAAGAGGCTATGCTTCATTTGTGGATCTCGAGAACGCATACGACCGTGCTCCACGTGAACTGCTGCGGAAAGTTCTGCAGGAGAATGAGATTGATGGATAGCTTCTTGTTGACCTGATCTGTCTATACGAATAATCTAGTATTTGCGTTCAGATAAACGGTGTTAAATCGAAACCTTACAATGTGGTAGACGGACTTCGCGAAGGGTGCGTACTCTCACCTCTCTTGTTTATAATCTTCATGAACTAGATTGATATGTTCAGCCGGGTTGGAAGGCGTTTCACGACTGGCGGGAATATGATCAATCGAATAGAATTTACAGATGACTCGTTAGAAGGTGATCTCCGGCACGAGCTAGATAGGTTTGACGTCGCATTTTTCACGGCGGGAATGAAATTCAATGCTACGATGACTGGGACACCTATTCTCTCAAGAAATTATTCGCAATGCACTGATAAAAGATTGATTTAATATTTAGTTCAATTACATGTTAGCATGTACAAACACAATTCCTTCTCGAGAAATATTCTGTTCAGCACACTAATATAGATAGGTAGATGGTGCTTGCAACTAATAATTGCATATGTTGCATAATTGCATAATAATTGCATAATAATTGCTTAATAATTGCATAGTCGTTCAATGGAGCAAAACTCATCCATTGCAGATATTTCAGTTTTTGTTGATCAGAACACATTTGAATCTAGGCAAAAATATCAAATTTGAAGTTTATTGTTCATCATAATTCTTTATAATTTTATAAAAGTATATTAATGCAAGAAATATCTGAATATAACAAAAGAAAGAAGGATTGCCAATTCAAAATCGATAATAGGCAAAAAATGCATATTATTTTCAAAAATTTAATTTAGCTTTTCTGAAGAAGTCTATTTTATTTTTGCAAAGAAACAATTATATCTTAGTAAAATATCTTACTAAATTTACAGACGTAGTGATTAATATACCATTTCAATAGAGAAGAATTATTGGCAAAGGATATTATATATTAACGATTATATAGAAATGCGTCTACAACCTTTAGAAGTTTTCATTATTTAGCCTTTTTCAGTTTATTTAGTCTTCGTCAGTTTCACAACAATAGAAACTAATAGTATTACTATTTTAATGTATGATTACACACAGACATATATACATGGATACTTAGATGTTATTCAAACCGTTTCTTCCCATTATCTCTCTTTCTCTCTCTCTCTATATATATATTACTTTATATATATATATATATATATATATATACATATATATATATACATATATATATATATATATATATATATATATATATATATATATATATATATATATATATATATATATATATATATGAATGTATATATAGTGTATTTGGTAATACACCGTAGGATTAATTAAAAACATTTTGAAGACCTTACGCTATTGTTTTAAAGTAGTAACTATTTCACTTACTTCTTTTTTCAACAAACAAAGGGATTTAAGCTGACAGATCTCTGTTTCATACTGTTGGTATTCCTCAGAGCTTATTACTCCCCTTGTTTGTTGAAAATTATGAATATTGGATTCTTATATAATTCCAGTAATAATCAGGAACTGATTTTACAGAGCGGTTGCCGGTCCAGCAAAAATTGAAAATTAGAATTGATGCTCTGAAATAGCGATGTATATGTGAATGTATATATAGAGTATTTGGTAATACAATGTATGCTTTATTAAAAGCATTCTGATGACGTTACGCTATTGCTTTATAGTAGTCACTATGTTACTTACTTATGTATTCAACAAACAAAGGGAGATAAGCTGACAGATCTCTGTTTCATACTGGAACGGCAACCGCTCTGTATAATCACTTCCTGATGATTACTGGAATTCTATAAGAATCCAACATTCATAATGTTCAACAAACAAGGGGAGTGCTAAGCTCTTAGGAATACCAACAGTATGAAACAGAGATCTGTCAGCTGATCTCCCATTGTTTGTTGAAAAAAGAAGTAAGGTCTTCAAAATGATTTTAATTAAGCATACAGTGTATTACCAAATACACTCTATATACATTCATATATACATCGCTATTTCAGAGCACCAATTCTAATTATATATATATATATATATATATACATATGTATATATATATATCAATATATAGATAGATAGATATGTATAAAAGAAATATACTAAAAGATCAAACACTATTGAGATATACCAAGCAAATTAACTTGAAGATTAATGAGTTCCTGAAGAAAATGTGGACTGGTAAATATGTACAACTAGTCTGAACACAATGATGGAACAAAACTCCCACTGTCAATGCCTCCGTTTCTCTCACTCTCTCCATTTCTCACTATTATCAGAAAATCGGGTCCCATCCGCTGGTTGTCTCAAATATTACTTTGAAGTAAAAATAGGTATATTTTTGTCAATTATTTCCTCGCATTTGTATTTTGATAAATAGCTCAACCTATTGAATAATTTTAATTCATTTGATTATTTTAACTATTTCGGTCAACGAGCAAATCACGCATATGTGCCTATATATATGTGTGTATATCATTAACATATGATCACAAACTCCTCTATGGCCGAGATAACTCGGCGTGTACTAACTGCTTTTTCTAGCAAATACGGTACTCGCTTATCGTCCACCTTTACTACCCTTCTCAGACCAATGTATCACGTGTTCATTTCTCACTCAGCGTCTCGAGAATGTCTCACTTGTTACGAACGCGTCAAGAAACACTAAACTATCTGAGGGGTCTCTTGATAAGCCTTGTTAACCTCACAGTGATTGTGCATAATTTGCTGCAAACAGATCCGGGGAATTCGCAGTCGGGACCTCGAAGAAAAAATAGGTATATTTTTATCTAATTTTTCCAAGTAATTGTAAGTTGATATATAATGCTAATTATGGTAATATTTTAATTATTTTGATTAAATTATCTCATTCGATCATCGAGCAAAACTGGTTAAGGCGGGCATCATACCCACACATGTATACGCGTGTGTCTATGCCATTACCATATATATAAATTTCCACATCGCGGCTTAAGGGAAACAGATATTTATAGAGAGAGATAACTAGCAGTTTAAATCTCCGTATATCCTCTACGCCGCTGTATTCAGTGCGGAAATAAATTGCTTGAAAGTATCATATTCCACCCCATCCAATTTCAGACAGTCATTATCTAATATGAACAGATCTAAAATGTATTTCCTTTCTTTGCATAAATGTATTGAATTTCTAATCGCACAGACGAAATCGACGGCTTGCATAGAGTCAATGCACCATTAAATGTATTGTTATTCCAATATATACATCAACGCTGCCTGAAAATCAATTATTGGATAAATATCTAATTCATTTAAAACTGGATATCACCAGCAGCATCACTCATTTCAGAAGCAACATTGTGCGAACTATACAAGTTTATCAAACTTTATCTGGTAACCTGATAGTAAATGACATTTGAGAAAACACAATATCTCAAAAGAAATTCATGAAAAGTCAACATGCTGTATTATATAGGATTTTGCGATCTAAAGACACTCCTTGATTTATATTGTGAAATAATTTCCGCATTCATTACAAAAATATAGTGAGAAAACCTCCGTCTTGCAACCTCGGTGCCGGTCACCTCCCACTGTATGCTGCGTTCAACAACATAGGTAAATGTGTTATTTATGAAGCAAGCTTCCCATCGATCTGTTGCCGCTACACCGAGACGACAGCAAAAGGCCAGATGTCAACACATTTTTGCTATCCTCTTGTAATCCCTATATCTGAACCGCTACCCGATTCAACACATGCACCAACAAGGCATTCCAGCAAACGATCTACGTTTCGTAGCCGACATTAAAGATTGTAAACTGTTAGTATACCGAACATATTCCTATATTTTTATCAATGAACTTATGTTAGTGGGAGCTTTTTGCGTACTTGATCCCCGATTCACCTCCTTAATTACTACTATCGACAATGAGGGACTGATTTGGCTACCCGCAAGAATGCGCCACGTGAATTGGAATGATTTTCTCACCGTATGACCTTCACCGTATGACCTTCACCGTATGAGTTAACGTATTATCGATTCTTTCCTCCGGATCCTTAAGCCATTATCCTTTTGTGGTTGTGCACACCAGAGATGAAACATTTCTTAACTTTTTATAGAGCCATTTCAATGCATTTAATATTTTAATGTTTTTCTGAAGTTTTCACTGTCTTATTTGTCATATAATTTATATATATTCAAATTCTTCTTATGTCTACCTCGCCTAAGATCTCTTCCATTTAATTCTCAGTTAACAAATATTACCTCACAAACATTGACTTGTCAATGTTTCTGTATTTTTTCAAGTTATTTCAGGGCCATTCTTGAAACCCCTCTCTGATTGCATGTGTGTGGTGTTTGTGTTTATGTGTGTGTGTGTGTGTATATGTTTGTCCCCCTTTGCTTCTGCTGGACACCACCAGATGAAGAGAGCCCGGTGATATGCATGGCTATGTCTTTCTAAATGTTTATCCATAAATATACCGTATTTCTTTAGAAATAAGAAATTTCAATACATATCCGTATGCAGCTATGAAGGAAGCTAAATCCTAAATCTATTCAGATATATATACATATAGATATATATGTGTGTGTGTGTGTGTGTGTGTGTGTGTGTGTATGTGTGTGTGTGTGGGTGTGTGTGTGTGTGTGTGTGTGTGTGTGTGTGTGTGTGTGTGTGTGTGTGTGTGTGAGTGTGTGTGTGTGGGTGCGTGTGTAGTGTGAATGACACACCTCTATAAAACAATAGGTGTGACAATGGAGTAATGCCAAATTAGATACTGAATTTAGGGAGTATTGTCACATCATACACACACACATACACACACACACCCTCAGATACACACGCAAACAGACACACAGACACATACGTGCATACGAATACATATACATACACGTGTACATACGTATGTGCATGTTTACATACGTTCATAATCACATACACACTCACACATACATATACATACATACATACATGGTGGCTGCCAACTCGTTTTCGAGTACGGCCACTACTTTATATTCATGTAGGAGAACCCCTACCGATGCGCTGAACGAGTGTGACTTTTTAGTCCAGCCTGCGACTTGAAAACCCTGGTACAAACACTACACTTGTTACAATTATTGACACACAGTGTTGGGCCCATGGTACCATGTGACTACAAGTGCAGAAAGTTCACCAGATATAAAGCAATGCCTGTGCCGTGAAGCTTTTACAGTGAGCAAAGGCACTGCACAAAACCAGTCCCACTCTTTTAACCAAGATGATATTTACTAAAAAGAAGAACAAGTCAACATCATTGGATACCATCAGGGTTGCAGGTGTTATATCAGAGTTGTCCTTCTCCTAGAATTCTGCCTTGACAAAGGCTAAGGGGTCATCTCTCCCGGACAAAGGCTAAGGGGTCATCTCTCATACATACATACATAAAATAGACATACATTTACCGTTGTAAATGGTGAGGAATGGCCATGAATATTTCTGTAAACAAAGTATAGCATTTGTCCTGGAATTCTATTAGCATTTGACTAAATCACATTGTCTGACATTCAGGCAACGAAGTGATGAACAATGATGCAATGCCTCCTGCTATAGAGCACTTTTAATGAAGCGACGTGTACCATCTATTTAAATCTGAACCATGTCACACGATAAAATATGAAATATATGTAAATTTAATCTGAAATTGCCATTGGATAAGATCAATCGATGGAAACTAAATGCAATGTGGTATATTGTTATGATGCGGCAATTGATCATGTTTCGGAGTGTAGGATTGCATCGGATACCAGGCCGAACAATATTCATTTTGGATATATGCAAATTGAGTTCAAATATGTTCAAGCTCAACTTAAGTGTTCATCAATTTGATATAGATAACTAGAATATATTTCTATTTCTAAGGCCAGTTCTTATATTATTAACACATATGTCTCTTTTAATTGATGTATATTTCTTTTGAAAATCAGTTGTAACTTTATCTAGACGTTAACAAGATTAAATATAGAAAAGACAACGTAAATTACAAAAGCATACTTACGACACGATGGACCAAGTCTAATCTAAATACACATACAGTGCATTCAAATACAGTAAATGTATATCACCGAAGTATATTTGGTATTTAACTGTTCTGGAAACAATCCAGCTAAATCAGTGTTGTCCAAATATCAGTGATTCTAAGACAGGCGACATTTCTCCCTCGACACAATCACTTCGATCAAGGATAAATTGGGGAGAAATGGCAATCTTGTGTTTAATTCTCCCTATAAAATATAGTGTATATATGTATATAAGTACGCATAGCTCCTAATGGAATCGTATATTGTTATTACTGCCGAGGTTGACTTTGCCTTTCATCCTTACAGGGTCGATAAAATAAAGTACCAGTAATGCACTGAGATAATTGATGGCCTTGTGCCAAAAGTAGAAACAGTTATTACTATTACTACTATTATACAATTATTATTATAATTAATATTGGGCAGTGGATTGGCAGTATCGGTAGAGAGTCGGACACCATGCTTTGAAGCATAGAGTTACGTCCCTTTATGATCTGATTTCAAATCCCTCCGAAGTTAACTTTGCCTTTCAACCTTACGGGTCGATAAAATAAAGTACCAGTAATGCACTGGGTAATTGCTGGCCTTGTGCCAAAAGTAGAAACAATTATTATAATTAATATTGTTGTTTCTACTTGGTTTAACGGTATTTTTATTTTATTGATATTGATATTGAGTTTTCTTTTATCATGAGTAGACTTACAAATACATTTATATCTAGAAATCCAATTATTAGCTAACTTAAATTGTATTTCCTCATTATACTCTGATCCTGTAAGAGTGTCATTATAATATTTAGCCTTTTGTGTGAATATAGCTTTGCTGGCTAAAATTAAAAAAACAAAATATTTGGACGTTTGTTTCTATTCCAAAACAACTACCATCAATTTCAATAATAGTACGTCTATCTGCTAAGACATTGTCAATTTCCACGTTGGTAATATTTGTAAATTATGAAGCCATAAACAATGCATCATCAAGGAGGGTGGGAGAAGTAGAAGCATAATAATTATCAATATCGAATAGCAAACATTTCACATTATTCTTATAATCTAATTTAATAAACCAATCAATAACTTCATTGGTATTTCCTCATAAGTTAAATGTAGTTTTTTGTTTGATAGTAGGAATGATTCTATCGAGTATATTTATACTAATTATTCTTATATCTGGGGTTGAAGGGCATATTAATCAAATAGATGGGTTACTCATAAAATATTGTTATTTTCTTTAATGTTAAATCTAGGAGGCTTAGGAATTTAAGTTTCAGTGTTTTTTTTCTAAATTCGATTGTTTTACAAAATGTTCGTTCTGCCTATTCACTTCCGTTAAGTTTTTTGTATAGATTGTATTAAGTTCGTTAGATGAAAGAATTATATGAATTACAGTCCATAATAAATACATTTTTGTTTTCTTCAGCATTTACATGTATTTTGTCAGTTTTTTAAATAGTTAATTGTTGTATTAAGTGGTTTCAATAATGAGTTATAATACATAGTAGGCTTTTCTAATTTTATATTTCTTATCATATGAAACAAATCATTTTATCAATTCTCACATTACGAGGTGAGTACTTATACGTGTTAAATACAAATTTATATGGTTTAGAATTGTTATTGCTGTATTCGTTGTATTCTTCTTTCACCGTATAAAAAGAAATTCTTCCATCGAACATCTCGGATAAATGAATTAATACAATTAATAAAGTATTTCAAATATATCTTGTTTTCCGAAACTGGGATATATTTGAAGGACATCGGAAGATAATCCATGGTTAACATCTTAGCCAATAAATGTTTAGTCCATGCATTCTATTCACTAAAAATATGTAATTGCGTGTTTAATCTTTAATAAAATGTTAATGTTTCCCCCAAATGTATTTTGAATTATGTTGTTTAATAGATTCTGAAAAAATCAATACAAGGTTTGTGTGCGTGCGGGGGGGGGGGGGGGGGGGGTTGTCTTAATGTATTGCTAGAAACGTTCGGAAATCAATTATTGTTTGGTTACGAGCCACCTATTCTTCGCAGTAATTTCAGGTAAATCGTTAAAACTGCAGGTCGTCTGAAATCTGATGAGTATATTTTATTTTTTGTGATCTCTTCTCATCCATTCTATTTGTTCTTTCCTATCAGTCGCTGATTTCTGTCCTTCGGTGTAAGGTTTTAGCCAACACAACTTCGACAGCATTTTACTGTTTTAACACTTTCCTTACGCCGAGTTGTTCCATTTCCCTACGAGTTCTAATAGACTCGCGTTTCAAAACTCGATGTTAGAATTAATTTTGCTTACACACACACACACACACACCCACACTCACACACACACGCACGCACACACACACACACACACACACACACATACACACACAAACGCACACACATGCACATACAAACACACACACCAATGTATATATATATATATATATATATATATATATATATATATATATATATATATATATATATATATATATATATATATATAAGTGAATGCTTAGTAAAATTGAATCTTTGGCGGTGTGCAACCAAATTCGACCCACTATATGAATGAGTTAGCAAGGCATTCTACAGGGTAGGTCCTTAGAGTAATAACATACGTTTAAATAGCTTGACAAATTGAACATTGTGGTAGGCAAAATCTAACACACAATAACAAAGTAATGAAAGAACTAACAGGTTGAGAAAAATACACCTGGACAAATCAAACGTTATACGTTTAAAGTGTTTCTATGAATCCGAAATCAAATATCAGACTTACGTAACTGGCAAGCGCGTGGTATTCCTGATCGAACAGAGGATTCAATTCATCAACAGGTTTTCGTTCTACCAAAGAACGGGGCGAGATGCTAACTGTGGCGGCTCGCAGCAGCGAATCGTATATTTAGCTGTCACGTGTTATTTCCAGCAAGGGAAATAACCCCCGGTTTTTGGCGGGTCATTCAAGATGTTAGACAAAGGAAATATTATAATTTCCGCTAACTTTCAGAATAAGCTCTCGACCAAATGTTATTAAACAAACACAAATAATTAACCAATCAACAGAATTGTCTAATTAAATTAATTAGTTAATTTTTAAATCTAGGAGAAAATAATATAATTGGATGCTTAGTAAAATCGAATCTTTGACGGTGTGCAAGCAAATTCGACCGGCTATGTGAATGAGTTAGCAAAGCAATCAACAAGGTAGGTCATTAGAGTAATAACATACGTGTAAATAGCTTGACAAAAAATGGAACATTGTGTTAGGCAAAATCTAACACACAATACCAAAGTAACGAAAGAACTAACAGGTTGAGAAAAAAAAAAAATATATATATAAATAAATATATATATATACCATATTAACAAATGGAAACTATATTTATAAAACCATATTTATTCCATTATACATATTTCAAGGACACCAAGTTAAATTATGGTGTGCTTTCATCAGATAAAATATAATATAGAGCAGTTTTATAAATAAATATTGACATACCCTTAAAGAATGCAACCATTACTGTTGGAAGCTCCCGGATAGTGGGGTTATAACTTTATTTATAATATTATGTAAATTTGTATTGGATATTTTTAAATAAGCCGTTGGGTTACGGAGAAAGAGGGAGAGAGAGAGCAGAACAAGAGAGAGAAAAAGAGAGAAAAAAGAGAGAGAAGGAGAGAGAGAAGAGAAAGCGAAAGCTCTAAGTGATAGGTTGTTGAGTTATCTTAACATTTGAGATGAAATGAAAGAAGAAATATTTATTTGTTATGGATGAATAGAGAAATGTAAATAAGCTTGAATGGAAAATACATACATAATATGAGAATGTTAACCATTGTTTAAATATGATTAAATGTTTAGTTTATCATTTAAATTATTGAGATCTATACATTAAAAAATGAGATCTATATATTAAGAAATATATATATCATTATTAATAATATATATTATTAAAAAAATCTATATATTATTAAAAGAATATATTCATATATATACATACGCACATACAGATATATATACATATAAATATATATACATTCAAACACATACATATACATCTACATCCATAAGATATAAATACAAAGTATAAACGATTTTTTAATTTAAGATTAGGAATGTTCATAAACTTATAGATTTTACATAGAAAATCTTAGAAAAAACAGAGAAAATCATTTCTATGTAATATTAAAGCAGCGTGAAGGAAAGTACGTTATTTAGTTATATAAGTGTTACAATTGTTAAGATATTAAAGGACATTTTATGTTATACACACTTTATGTTATTATACACATTTTATATATATATAAGTTACATATCTAATAAATTTACCTGTAATGTAGTTGTGACTGTTATTATATAGGTTTATTTATCACGAACCTTAAGAGAATCCTTATAACCGAGTGCAATCGAATTGTATTCTTATACATATATATATATATATATATACACACAATTCTCACATATATACACATAGACGTACCTACATATATGGGTAGATATGCATCACATACATATATATACATACATACAGACACATACATATATATACATGCATATAAACATATATATATATATACACACAGAGAGAAAGATATATAATTACAGTACATCGTATAATTGAAGTACATAATATATATAATATAAAATAAAATAAAATAAAATAAAATAAAATAAAATTTTGAAATGAAATTTTGAAATGAAATAAAATAAAATAAAATCAAAACAAATAAAATAAAAAATAAATAAAATAAAAAAAGAATTATATTACGATTTGGAAATATAATTATAAGCAATATAACTTTAAATCAATATAATTTTTAAAATATTATAGAATATTTCAAGTTATAATTTTAAAATAATAATATGTATAATAGATTTAGTATAAACATTTTATTCGTATATTTAACTTAATTTTATATCGATAAAAGAAAGAAAAAGAAACTTTCAAAAGGGAAACTTCGCAAAAATAGGAGAAACTATCAAATAATATGTTCCCCCTTTAAGATCTTTCAGTATGTCTCTCTAGAAGAGTTTTTTTTTTAATATTTAGGAAGACAAGTTGTTTTTATTTGAGAGTTTAAGCAGTCAAAATGAAGGAATCTAATGATTTATCGATAGGTTCAATATATTAATAGGATTAATTAATTATATATTACATTTTAAATTTATATGTAAACGTTGAAATCTATCTATGTCTGCAGCAACTGAATAAATTGTTCCTTAGGTTCAGGGAATTTTTGGTCTTTGATATAAAGAAAATTTCCTGTATACAAAGATCACAATTTTTCAGAAGAGGAGTTAAAAGGAGTAGCTTTTGAAATAATATTCCAAAGCAACGAATATTTAACGTTCTTTAATTTGAGGTTCCATAATAAGCTAGATAGAGAAATTGAAGATTTTTCGTTTGGATTTGTAAAATAATTTTTATGATTATTGAAACGGGATTTAAACTCTGTGGAAGTGGATCCCACATAATTAAATGTATTTAAATTAGTTTTTACATTACAATTATATACTATATTTTTAGCTAAGCAATTGTTATTTAACGGACAGTTAGATTTATTTCTACAGTTGCATTTATCAAATTTGATATTTCTTGGGTTATTAGTGGTATTTTGGTCAGGTTTTAAATTTCTATTATTAATTCTATTAATATTTTGCGCTAAATTTTTGGTGGATGAATAAGTTAATTTTATAGTATGTCTATTAAAAATTGAGTAATATCTATGTGTTCCATGGAAGCATTTGTCAAGAGCTTTAAAAAATAGTTTAGCAACCATAATTTAACTTGGTGTCCGTGAAATATGTATAATGAAATAAATATGGTTTTATAAATATAGTTTCCATTTGTTAATATCGTATTTTTACTCCAATTATTTGTTGAGTGCTTTATATCAGTTATAAAAATATTTCCCTGTTGCATCCCAACAATTTAAATAGAACTTTTACATATATATATATATATATATAACGAAGGACATGTGGTAAGGAACCAGGTGGACCATAACACACCAAAGTACTCAATACTTAGGGTAGTAGAGTGGGTAATAGGAACGAGTAGGACCCCGACGGCTGAGCTCAAGCCGTATCGACGGCTAATTCAGTCCAGAATTAGCCGTCGAAACGGCTTGAGCTCAGCCGTCGGGTTCCTACTCGTTCCTATATATATATATATATATATATATATATTGTATTCGAAATCGTGTTTTTCCTTCATTACCCAAGACTTGTTACCATAGCTAAGTGTTGACAAGAATACCGATTTGGCAAGAGCGAATTTAGCTTTTAGATCTTGCTCCCTTCTTCTGACGACCAAAGGAAGAAGTTAAACTCTTACAAGTCAGCCACAGTGTAACACATGAATATAAGAATTGTATCATCCCGAGTCAAATTTCATCCTACACAAAGGCCTTGAGACATTTCAGCTATTTGACAACTATTATAACCTCAGACTATTTGTTCTTAATCGCTGGTTATAGATGCAACACCGATATGTAAAGATATGCTGTTGCGACTGGTTTTAGGAGATCAGCAAAGTATTCTAACCAGTTCAAGAGGATGCACCTCTCTTACGGGAGTAGAACCCGAGACACATTCCTGATATCTGTTGCGGAATTACGACTTTTGTGTATATATATATATATATAAATATATATATATATATATATATATATATATATATATATATATATATATATATATATATATATATATATATATAATATATATATATATGTTTGTAATATTATAAAATTAAATCAAATTGTTTAGAACTACAAGTCAAGTCATTCTTTTCCTTTTTATAAATATATATATATGTCTGTGTGTGTTTGTGAATATATGTATTTATATACACCTATGTTTGTGTGCGTACTTTCTTTTGTTTGTTTTTTTTTCACATCATTACTAAATTAAGTCATCAGCAGACACCGGACCTGTTGCAACACAAACCTAATTTATTTGAACCGCTAAGTTACTGGATATAAACACAGATAGAAATACAAAAGTGTTCAAACGCACTGTTGCACACACATATATAGTCACTCAAACATGCATTCACACACACACATTCATACATGAACACACACACACACACACACACACACACAAATATATATATATATATATGTGTGTGTGTTAAAAGTTACATGTCAACATTTGCACGTTTTTCCGCCGGTGTCATTGTCATTGTGGCGGCCCGTGTATGTACGATACAGTGAGTATATAGAACTGAATTTACTGTAAGATTTCTATAATTAATGAATTTAGTAGCAGGTAAATTTCCATTATATTGCTCTCGTTACCAACACGCGTCTCATTTGATTTCTATGGCTGCCATCTACTCTACTAATAGTTTCTATTCACTACAGTTCCTCTTAGTTCCGCACTGAAACGGTAGACAAGCAAAGTTTTGGAAATTACCAATTTACATGACTTTCGCTAATTATAAACTTTTGGAAATGTTTTATTGAATTGAAAATGTCCAAGATGTTTATATCCAGAATTTTACACGCTTAGTTTATATAAGAATGAGGTCTTTATACAAACATTCGGATACACACACACACACACACATATATATATGTATATATATATATATATATATATATTTAAAAACGAGATATGATAGGGAGAGAGAGAGAGGGAGAGAGAGAAAGAGAGAGAGAGATAGAGAGAGAGAGAGAGAGAGAGAGAGAGAGAGAGAGAGAGAGAGAGAGAGAGAGAGAGAGAGAGAGATAGTTAGATTCATAGATAGATAGATAGATAGATAGATAGATAGATAGATAGATAGATAGATAGATAGTTAGATCGACGGATGGGTGGATGGATAAATAAATTGAATTTGAAGGTGATATATGTGAAATAATTTATTTAATTCTTTTCCAAATGTATAAGCGGGATAGAAAAATACGCTGAAATAAATATCACATACTGAAATTGTAAATTGTTTTATGTCTGAATATGATGATATTTGTTTTACTTTTATCATGTTTGTTTGTATTTTGTTTGTACATTTGAAAGATTGCAGTGACCGCTTCTAGCCAAATCATTTCTTTCAAATTCATTGCTCACGTAACATTGAATTTCATAATTTAGTATTAGAGATTGTATGAAATGTCGGTCGTTGAACTACTTTACCATTACATTTTGACACATCAGGCAAACCTGATTATTTCTCGTATTCATATTCCTTCTCTATTCTGTCCACCGGGGCTGTGGGTAGGCCCCATCGCGTACCGTTGTATTTGTTGTAGAAGAAACAGGATGACAACAACTGGAAACTTTGAATACATTTCATAGCAGACACAGCCATGCACTAATTTTGCTGAGTTAGCCCAAAAAATAAATTGTGTTTATTATATTATTTTATTAAAAAAAAAAAAAAATAAAAAAATAAAATTACTACGATATTCCATATTCACTTGTGCAGCAAAATACTGCCGTCTAATGTTCTACGACGTTAGATTGACTGTTATATTATTCTTAGCTGGTGAGTTTTTATAAGACAAATATATCAACTAGAGTTATCCTTGCACTGTCAAATTTAGCTCTTTTTACCTCTTTCATTGTAACCGGAATTAATCATTTAAATAAAGTTATGATTCATTAGTAAGAAGCTAATTTTAACATATTATTATTACGGACGCCATGCTTTCCAGCACAGTTACGTCCTTTTACGGTCTGAGTTCAAATCCCGTCGAAGTTAACTTTGCCTTTCATCCTTACGGGGTCGATAAAATAAAGTACCAGTGATGCACTGGGTAATTGCTGGGCTTGTGCCAAATGTAGAAACAATTATTATTAGTTACGTCCCTTTACGGTCTTAGTTCAAATCCCGTCGAGAGTAACTTTGCCTTTCTTCCTTACGGGTGGATAAAATAGAGTACCAGTAATGTACTGGTTAATTGCTAGCTTTGTTCCAAATGTAGAAATAATTATTATTAGGATTGGCAGTATCGCTAGAGGTTCGGACGCCATTCTTTGCAGCCTAGAGTTAACGTACCAACTTTATTTTATCGACCCAGTGAGGACGAAAAGCAAAGTTAACCTCGACGGGATTTGAACTCAGATCATAAAGGCCGTAACTCTATGCTGCAAAGCATGGCGTCCGAACCTCTACCGATACTGCCAATCCAATTAATAATTATTTCTACATTTGGAACAAGGCTAGCAATTTACCAGTGCATTACTGGTACTCTATTTTATCGACCCCGTAAGGAAGAAAGGCAAAGTTACTCTCGACGGGATTTGAACTAAGACCGTAAAGGGACGTAACTTATAATAATTGCTTCTACATTTGGCACAAGGCCAGCAATTACCCAGTGCATCACTGGTACTTTATTTTATCGACCCCGTAAGGATGAAAGGCAAAGTTAACTTCGACGGCATTTGAACTAAGACCGTA
Source organism: Eledone cirrhosa (assembly GCA_964016885.1). Lineage (NCBI taxonomy): Eukaryota > Metazoa > Mollusca > Cephalopoda > Octopoda > Eledonidae > Eledone > Eledone cirrhosa. Next base: position 153,887,319 of record OZ024742.1, on the reverse strand, counting down.
AAGGGACGTAACTATGCTGGAAAGCATGGCGTCCGTAATAATAATTGTTTCTACGTTTGGCACAAGGCCATCAATTATCCAGTGCATTACTGGTATAATAATAATATATTAAAATTAGCTTCTTACTAATGAATCATAACTTTATTTAAATGATTAATTCCGGTTACAATGAAAGAGGTAAAAAGAGCTAAATTTAACGTACTGGGGTCGATTTAATCGACTTCCCCCTCCCCAAAAATTGATGGCCTTGTGCCTATACTAGAAGCCATTATTATTACTTGATTAACTTCATCAATTTTATTAGCAACCACTTAATTCTCTGCTTAACGTAATGTGCCGCAATTGAATATAATAATATTCAATCCTATTACAAATCTGATTTGCTCCCCAAACAAACCCGTATTTTGACTTTTTCATATACAGATCAGAAGACGATTTGGCGACTATTTATCGAAGATTAAGCATTTACATAGATGCACCAACATTAATTTATTAATCTGAAGAGGTACGTAATTATTTTTAGTGATAATTCATTTTTGCCTTACATTCAAACCGTTATTTATTCAAAAATTATATCTAGAATCGGTTGAATCTCTTTACGTATTGATTGACAAATACGACAAAAAAGGAATAACTGAATTAACAATGAATACGATGAAAATTTGAAGTATGGCACGTTCTGTTGTGTAAGAAATGTATTAATTCAGTCAAAGCAATCATCGTTTAATTAAGCCACTACTATTGCCTCAGAGAAGGTTTGCGTTATCCAATTCCCGTTCTCCTTCACATATAAACTACGTATGTTTTATTTTGTAAAAAATAAATAAATAAATAAAGATAATCCATTTTCTCGTTATTATATCGATAAATGCTTAATTTAATCCGAAGCAGAGAAAACGATACGGTTTCATTTTTCACCCAAAGCATTTAAAAGAAAATAATAACACATTTGCCTTTGGACACATAGGGTATGTTTTTTTTTTGTTTTTTTTATTTAATTCGTCATGAAGATATTCATTTCAATTACGCAATTAAAACTGTCAATGGGACTGACATGGATGTAAAATATCCTATTTCAAAAACCAAAATTTGCTAACTGAATAGTACTTAATAATTATTTTGGGGATGACTACTAAAAAACAAACTATAGATTTGCTGTTAGATTTTAATGTTAATTGACCTGGAATACACCCCCACGAAATTAAAAAGTATATATAAGAAGTAATTTGTTGTAACGTGTAACAAAATTCATTCTTGCGTATCTGAATACAGTACCTTATCACCGTTTTTATTTCATTGGAAAATAATATAAATATAATAATAGTGAATATAACAGTGTATGTCATACTAAAGTACAATATAATACTACTCTAATAATTATTTCTGTACTGTTACTTTAACATAATTTGTGTGTTTTTTGTTTGGCTGACAGGATTCTTGTACGCAATAATTGATTCATCCCACGCTCTCAGATCTAATCCCTTTCCAAATATTTCTAGCTCCGAAACATACAATTGTGTTCTGCCATTGTTAATGATAATCTGTTCTATTCTCATTACTGAAAATATTAAACGAGATATGAACATTAGGTATTGAACTTTTGTACCAGGCTCGGTTATGCGGCAGCTTTACACGACACTTCTCTCATCATACGTAAATACTGCAATTTAATTGAGATGTGTTTTTTTAGTTTGTATTTCGGATTTGCTTTCTATTTCCTTTACATTCTTAATAAATTAGGGGAAAATAAATATTTAAAAATCATTGAAATTTTGCTTCAAACGACGCTAGAATGTTATATGTATTCGTCTTTTTTGTTTTTTTTTAAGATTTTAAAGCTTCTAAAAATATTTTGCAAAGTAGTAAATTGATTTTGAAGAATTGAACGATTCAAACAAAAGTAGGAAAGAAAAAAAATAAAGTAGCTATAAATATGAATAATAATTAAATGAACGAGATCAAGAATTGAGATAATTTTATAATCAGTAGGAATTTTATTTTAATGGAAATTGTCAGATATGTCAGGTATGAATAAAATATATTTCCCGAATACAACTATCTGCGGGGAGCATGATTAAAATAAATATACGAGAAATAAAATATTACATATATCATCTTAAAAGAAAGTATTTATAACAACAGAAATTTCAGTATTGCATTGCAAACAAATAAATAAACAGAGACGTAAGCGTATGCTGAAAATCTAAGATTGGTACTCGGTATGCGATTATAGGTGGAAATATGTGTTATATAGAAAATTAATAATGTTTCCAATAAAGTGTCATAAAATCCATAACACGCATACATACAGAGGCATACTATCACACACACACACGCAGACACATTGATGTGGTCTTGACAACTCACTCTGTGTATATATATATAGATGTAACTTTAACAATGACGCGTGTTTTCTGGTGCATTTCTTGATATTTATCTTAAATAAGTACCATCACGAGTGATAATTACGTACAAATTTGTACGACCCTATCAGAATACTACAACAAAAGAATGTGTATGTAAGCTCACCAAATACGCCCTTTATTGTGTGTGTTTTGATGATTTCCATGTCTTCTCATTAAGCGCATGTAAGCCTGAAAATCGATTAAAAAATTAATTGTTTTCAATTTACACGGAATTTCGTATTTTGTGGCATGTTTATAGGTCTACATATTAAACTATTCTTATATACACATTGACGCAATCTCGGTTACCCACTCTTTATATGTACATATATAGATTTGAGATAATTTATTCAAATCGAAACGTTCAAAAAGATAATAGGAATATAGTGGATATTTAACATACTTCAAAATTAATTTCAATAGATACACTGTTTTTTTAGAGAACCTGTAATACCTTCCACTGATTTCATTTGATATACTCAAAGGCTAAGCTTTCAACACATGTTATTTTTTTATGAGGGTTTTTAAAAATTATTTGCTGTGTAATTTACAAATAATTGTTTCTACTTTAGACACAATGCCAGCAATTACCTAGTTCATTACTGGTACTTTATTGTAATTTACAAATAATGGGATTGTGTCTTACGCGAAGACAAGCGGCCGTAATTGGTTTCATTCGATTTGTCTCTGAAGTAATGTTACTAGATAACATACATAAATCGGAGATCAGGAAGTTAATCTCGGTAGAGCCGCTACTTCTCAGAATTCAGAGGTCATAGCGAAGATCCTACGGATATGTAGAAACGCTGTAGAGGAAACATTTTATGGGCAAAACCAACCGGCAGGAGATCCTACGGTAGACCTCAAGCGAGATTATTTGATAGCATCCACAAGCACAGATGCACTCGCTTGGGGATAAAGCCAAATCAATTATAGACAGCTACTTATGATAGGACCCACTGGAAGGAATGTATGAGAAAAGTGCTCAAGGGACCATCCACAAATTAGTGGGCAAAAAATTATGTAGAGGAGGAGGAGAGTGTTATATTGATACCTAAGCTGAATAAACGATCGCTTAACAAAATATAAATGTCTGCAATTATTATACAATTCAGGTAGTCAGACGTTAATCATATTAAAAGCAATCTACCTAAATTCTGTCTACGATAATACATACCGTATGTAATTCATTTATCAAATTAATGATAAACTATATCATATATGTGTGTGTGTATGTACGTGTATATATATATATATGTATATGCATGTCTATATATGTCTATATATATATGTATATGTATATATAATATATATATATATATATATATATATATATATATATATATATATATATATATATATATATATATATATATATATATATATATATATATATAATGTATAAAATCAATACAATATAATTACCTCATTACCAGAGGTTTCCCGAATGAGGCGAATACGAAATAAACGACTTCATTCGTTCGTCAGACGAGGCAATATAAAACATGGGCAAATACTTAGAAAAACACATCAAGAAAATCAAATAAATATATAGATAAATGAAATAGAAATTGAAATATATAAAAATCTATCAAGAAAAATAGTTAGGTGTGTGTATGTGTATGTATATACGCTCACAGATGTGCATATATGTATATGTGCACATGTATATGTATAGTTAGAAAGTGTGCGTAATTATAAAAATTTAGGGCAAATGTATCTATATGTCTGTATTATACATACAGAAATGGTTACATCGTAAATATAAGAATATAAAGTCGCGCGCATTAAAACGCCTGGACACTCGTACACTTAGATGCGGAAAGAAAGGAGGTAAAGAGAGTATAATAATTAAAAGAAAAGTATCAGTCTCGATATATTTATAAAAATATAGTAACGATAAATTAGAAAGAAAAGATAGAAAGAAAAAATTAAAGAAAACAAAAAAGGGGGGGGGGTACATACATACACAGACACGCGTGTCTCACAAAAGAAATGTAAAAATAATTATGCTTATATACACACGCGCACTTACACTTCCATACGTTCGATACGTACATACACACACAGACACACCCATACTTATACTCGCGCATATAAACCTGTTTGCATGCCCACGTATGAAACTGAGTAAGTAACAAAAGAGGGAAGGGGGGGGGGGGGGGAGAAGAAAAAAGGAACAAAAACATAAAACCGAAATGTCAAAAACACGGATATAAAAACACTTACACATACGCATAATATATACATACACACACACACAAACACCTGTACACACACACATACACGCATATATATATATATATATATATATACACGCACGCGCGCGCACATACGTAGTCACTCATGTACATATATAAAAAGTATACACGCATTAAGGCGTTCAGCCATATTGAAATGTGGATAAATAAGTACAAATATAAAATTGTAAGATAGGCTGCGCAAAAATAAAATAAAAATAAAAATGAAAAATATATCTGGATTGAAAAACACAAAAGACAAGTATAATCAGTTAGTGGAGGAAAAAGGGAAGTAAAAGAAGGGGAAGTAAAAAATAGAAAATAGGAAGTGGATCGGAGAATAAAGGGGGGGGGGGGGGGGGGGGGGGTGAAGTAAAAATAAATAAAAAAAAGTGAAAATAAATGAAATTATTGACAAGGATAAGAATGAAAGTAAGTCAGAAAGGGTAATTAAAAAGAGAATTATAAGAGTTTATGGAGGATAATTATCTGAAAGTGTGTTAAGTTTATATGAGCTGGAAAGCAGGTGTGATTTCATGTGTGGGCAACTGGTAAAAATGTCCGTCTTTGTGTTCAGGCAGGTCTTTGGTGATTTAAGATTTTGCAATATCCAACATTTTTCATTTATGCAGAGCGTGCATTTTCTTGTTCCGCTAGCATATTTTTTAGATTGGTTCAAAATTGACCAATCTAGTTTATATTGGATGCCTTGGTCTTTCAAATCCCAGATTCTGCTAGTCAGAGCTGTTGTAAATCTTTTTTCTGGATGTCGAAAGGATGCGACATGTGAGTAATAACGCGTTTTGAATCTGTCTTGCGTCATACCCACATATCGTTCACTGGTGACTGGATGGTTGTTGCTGATGGTTGTCACATTAGCCGCATATACAATGGCTTTGGTGTTGCATTTACCTTGTAATGGGCATTCACTTTTGATTCTACAGGAGCAAGTTTGATTTTCTCTAGGTTTGATTTTCTCTAGGTTTGATTTTCTCCTAGATAAACATTTCCCTAGAACACATAGATACTATAAGATCTTTAACAGAAACTGTGTTAAAATTAGCTATTCCTGCGGTCCCCCTATTAAGTCCTATATCCTCAACTAAACATCACCTAGAGAAAATCAAACTTGCTCCTGTAGAATCAAAAGTGAATGCCCATTACAAGGTAAATGCAACACCAAAGCCATTGTATATGCGGCTAATGTGACAACCATCAGCAACAACCATCCAGTCACCAGTGAACGATATGTGGGTATGACGCAAGACAGATTCAAAACGCGTTATTACTCACATGTCGCATCCTTTCGACATCCAGAAAAAAGATTTACAACAGCTCTGGCTAGCAGAATCTGGGATTTGAAAGACCAAGGCATCCAATATAAACTAGATTGGTTAATTTTGAACCAATCTAAAAAATATGCTAGCGGAACAAGAAAATGCTCGCTCTGCATAAATGAAAAATTTTGGATATTGCAAAATCTTAAATCACCAAAGACCTGCCTGAACACAAAGAGGGAAATTTTTACCAGTTGCCCACACATGAAATCACGCCTGCTTTCCAGCTCATATAAACTTAACACACTTTCAGATAATTATCCTCCATAAACTCTTATAATTCTCTTTTTAATTACCCTTTCTGACTTACTTTCATTCTTATCCTTGTCAATAATTTCATTTATTTTCACTTTTTTTTATTTATTTTTACTCCCCCCCCCCCCTTTATTCTCCGATCCACTTCCTATTTTCTATTTTTTACTTCCCCTTCTTTTACTTCCCTTTTTCCTCCACTAACTCATTGTACTTGTCTTTTGTGTTTTTCAATTCAGATATATTTTTCATTTTTATTTTTATCTTATTTTTGCGCAGCCTATCTTACAATTTTATATTTGTACTTATTTATCCACATTTCAATGTGGCTGAACGCCTTAATGTGTGTATACTTTTTATATATGTACATGAGTGACTACGTATGTTCGCGCGCGTGCGTGTATGTATATGTATATATATATATATATATATATATATATATGCGTGTATGTATGCGTGTGTCTACAGGTGTTTGTGTGTGTGTGTATGTATATATTATGCGTATGTGTAAGTGTCTTTATATCCGTGTTTTTGACATTTCGGTTTTATGTTTTTGTTCCTTTTTTCTTCTCCCCCCAGCCTTCCCTATTTTGTTACTTACTCAGTTTCATACGTGGGCATGCAAACAGGTTTATATGCGCGAGTATAATTATGTGTGTGTGTGTGTGTGTATGTACGTATCGAACGTATGGAAGTGTAAGTGCGCGTGTGTATATAAGCATAATTATTTTTACATTTCTTTTGTGAGACACGCGTGTCTGTGTATGTATGTACCCCCCCCCCTTTTTTTGTATTCTTTAATTTTTTCTTTCTATCTTTTCTTTCTAATTTATCGTTACTATATATTTATAAATATATCGAGACTGATACTTTTCTTTTAATTATTATACTCTCTTTACCTCCTTTCTTTCCGCATCTAAGTGTACGAGTGTCCAGGCGTTTTTATGCGCGCGACTTTATATTCTTATATTTACGATGTAACCATTTCTGTCTGTATAATATAGACATATAGATACATTTGCCCTAACTTTTTATAATTACGCACACTTTCTAACTATACATTTACATGGGCACATATACATATATGCACATCTGTGAACGTATATACATACACATACACACACCTAACTATTTTTCTTGATATATTTTTATATATTTCAATTTCTATTTCATTTATCTATATATTTTTTTGATTTTCTTGATGTGTTTTTCTAAGTATTTGACATGTTTTACATTGCCTCGTCTGACGAACGAATGAAGTCGTTTATTTCGTATTCGCCTCATTTGGGAAACCTCTGGTAATGAGTTAATTATATTGTATTGATTTTATACATTAAATTTGGCTCTGATACTTACATAGAGCACTCTTCATTTCTATGACCTTTTCTGTTTCCAACGGAAATTTCAATACATATATATATATATATATATATATTTAATACAATA
>OZ024742.1:153839639-153874639 GCA_964016885.1 Eledone cirrhosa | reverse complement strand
TTACTAGATTTTATTCTCTGCTTCTAACTCTCTGAGATTTGACCACCACGTATGTATGTATCTAATGTTGCGTTTCATGTTAGTATTATCTCCACCCTCATATCATTATACATTCACTTGCTCATTATTATCAGCACTCGTATTCTGCACTTATATTTTTTAACTTATTTTTTTACTTATTTTTTACTTATTTTTTACATCTGTAATTTCTTTACCTCTTTATCATTATATTTTATTATTGATGTTATTGCTTTGATTCTACGTTGTATCATATAGCATTGCCATATGTTAAATTTCTAGTATTCTGATGATTTGATCAGAGGTAAACACTGTATTTGTTTTGATTCAACTTCGAGTGATTAGTGGCCTTTAGACTCACCTGATCAATGAAACAATTGTTAATACTTGAAATAAAACCCCTTGTTGTACAGCAAACCATGTTATTCTGCAATCTTTCACTATTATTATTCCAAGTATAATCTGCATAGGAATACTCGTGAACTCGCTACCTAACTATGGAAACATCTTGTTGAGGCAAACAAGGCCGTACGTTAAAGCTATCCTCAATACAGAGTACTCACAACCTCTAACTGAATTACCTATAACGGTAAGTTGTTATTCCATATATATATATATATATATATATATATATATATATAATATAATATAAGATCAAAGATTTTTAAAAGAGTTCCATGTATTTTATTATGCGCATTTCAAAGACAAATATCATCATAGGAAGATATCTGCGTTCTCATCTGATAAAATAGGGAGACATGATATGAAGCTTAAAAAAACACTTGTGAATAGTGGAGTTTTAAATCAACACATATATTGATTTAAAACTTCATTATTCACATGTGTTTTTTAAACTTTATATCATGTCTCCCTATTTTATCACATGAGAACGCAGATATCATCCAATGATGATATTTGTTTTTGAAATGCGCATAATAAAATACTTGGAACTCTTTTAACCATCTTTTGATCTTATATTATATATACTCCAGTTCTACAAACTGTAGAGTGCTACTTATGCGATATTTCCATTGCTTTATTGTGCTACATTAAAACTCACCTCCTACATATATATATATATATATATATATATATATATAGAGAGAGAGAGAGAGAGAGAAAGAGAGAGAGAGAGAGATATGTCTCTGTCTCTCTCTCTCTCTCTCTATATATATATATATATATATATATATAGAGAGAGAGAGAGAGAGAGAGAGAGAGAGAGGAGGAGGAGAGAGAGGAGAGAGAGGGAGAGACAGATGTTGATTGATAGATAAATGGGTATTAATCTAAGAATGTATATATTGTATACATTGTTCATATAATGTGTGGCTCGAAACCGGCCGATAAAATTGGTTTCTATGGGTATAATCACATTGTAAAAATTTCTTCACTGACCAGATGAGAAAATGTTTACACAGAAACATACAGATATATATCTGTTTCCCAGAGCACATATGCTTTATTAGTTGAAAAGTTATAATAAATACGTCCAAATTATTTTATTGAGTCACAATGTATTTCTTTTTAAATATACAATAATGTTACTACAGATTGCAAGCTGTATTAAGAAGTTCAATAATAGGTGCTGTGAACAGGAGGAATTCGTAGACGAATGGTGAATAGAAGACATTGATTTTCTTTCTTTATTCAAGTTTATTATCCAATCTCTAATAACGACATAAAATTAACTAAACAAGAGAGTATCTCATGTGGATACACGTTTCTGTCAAACTGTCATAGCTGATTCATTATTTTGAAGGCTAGTTAGTTTATAGAGATGAACATTACTGAAATACACAATACCACAAAGATCAATGCAATTAAAAGGTTCCTCTCAATAAAAAGCACAAAAATATTCTCATACACTTAATCGAATTTTCGTTATCGAAAGAAAATCCTAAATAACTTGATAAACAATCGATAAAGTTGCATATATCATTTTTTTTATTTTTCTGAAAACTATTAAAGTAAGCCATAATGTTTTACAATTTTAGAATCCATGGGACTATAAAGGTTTATCGTTGGTTTATTTTGTATTTTCCTCAATTTTGATTCTCCCCTTACATCAATGTTTAGGTGTTGTACATTGATTTATTTATATATTTTCTCTCTTTAAATTATTACCGATAAAACTATTTGGCATTTTATTGAACGAGAGAGAACAATGACGAGATAAAAGCAATACAAACAGCACCGTAAGCTAAACAATATAAAAAGGTAAAAAGAGACTCTTCTTGTCTGCCGTTTGTTCTATGATGGAAACCTATAGAAGTTTTATCCAGAGGGCGTATTTAGTATTTACTTCTTTTATTCTGTTGCTAGAATGTCGTTTTCGGATTTATTAGGCCCTCTTTAATCCGTTAAGTGATAACTTAATGTAAATAATTTGACAGCTATATCTTTACATGCAACAGCTCGTGGCATCTAAGAATTTCCTTGTTACACAAAAATGTTATTTTTCTCTTTAAATATTTATATTATTTTCTGAATTCTTTAAGCTATTTTCTAAATATTCAACATCATCTTAATATCTATCATAATTTTTATTATTATTATTATTATTATTATTATTATTATTATTATTATTATTATTATTTTTATTATTCCTTGAATCTCAGTCATTGATGTTGGTTAACTGGATATTATTATTATTATTATTATTATTATGTCAATAATTCAAATCTTTTGATCATAACGATTAACGAGGGTGGTTTCAATCGAGTCTTTCAGTGCGATGCATATGACCACTAACGTAGAACGTTTGGGTTGTAAACGATTCAATTACCACTACTACTGATGTTTCTACTATTAATACTACTACTCCTGATATTGCTATTAATACAATTATAGAAAATGATGAAGATAATTGGTAAACAGCAACAATGCGATTAAGTCTATGTATTTGTCCCTAATCTAATAGTTTTACTTATATAATCAATCCCGTTAGGATGGAAGCCAATTCCTCATCAGTCGCCGAATCCTGGATTTTTTAAAGGATTTAGGTAGTTTGTGATGTAATATGTAATGAGTTGCTTTTCACAATTATCAGTTCCTGTTTGGTCAGATTGTTTTGTAACGGAGACGGTAAACATGTGTTACACCTCATAAGGTTTCTATTATATACCAATGAGTTTACTCATCAATGAGGTTGTCCCCTTTAAAAATCAGCTTCCATAAGTTGTTTATCTCTCTGAATAACTGGTCCAATCGTATTGTGTAAAAATCATCACAAGGCCCTTTGTTATATGGTAATACGCATTAATTGAATTGCTTCTTTCTATAAGGATTACATAACCATCGATTGTGTTTATTTAGGTTTGGTTTATTCTCATGTTGGACCATGCATCTCAGTACGAGATGATGGTAGTGATAATCATTAACTCTCGATATCTCGTAACACACAAAGCCTCATTAACAAGATTGTATGTGGTTTTTTAATTGCAAAATAAAATAATTCAATGACTGCAATATCAAAATAATTAAAATGATTTTAACCTACATCCTTAAATGTTAAAAGCCATCTGTCCACTAGAAAAGATACTATAAACATTTGAATTATAAACACTTGTTTTATGAAATATATTCAAAAGAATTACATTTTTGTTATTAATCGTAATGCACAATTTATGTTAGTTGCATTAGTGAAACGGAACTAACATAAATATCTACTGATATTGAATGGTTTTAAATCCCACCTTATTTGTCATACACCAACACAATCATACGAATGTGTAGACGGTTACATACTCACTCTGACTAGCCAACCTTCAAAAGAGATAGGCGTACAATTAGACAGAGGCATTTCCCAACGAATATTTAGGGAAACAAGTCGTAAATCACATATTCAGCTAGACATAATTTAAATGTCTATATGCTATGAAATTATCTTCATCAATAAATTTCATACCTTTTCCTTCTGAAACATCCACCACCACGGATGATTCTCTAAACACACTTTGTTGTCATTCTTTCGTTATATATATATCTGTTTGATTTAATACATTTTTTTTCATTTTCTTGAGGAGCCTTTTGATTTTGTCAGCTACATCAGAATGCTTTTCATTTATTGCTATCTTTCTCTAAACTCATACTTCCTCTGCCGCTATCTTGCCGTAGGCGATATTACACAATTATATATTTCAGAGAAGGCATTTCTGGTATGTATCATCTCTTGCTCTTGACAACTTATAAGTCGTGTTCAAACTATATTTCCTCGATCTTTTTTTGTTATGTATGGTCGGTATTTAGGATAGAAATGTCATCCGTTAGAGGGAGATTCGATAAAGATATAGACCTCACATTTATCATTTGTTTGGGAGATGAAAGGAATTTCCTATACGTATTGTCTCATGTGATTCTGTGTTTGTTCAACGTTCTCATTCGAGAGTTTATTCATCGGTCAATGAGACGCATAATAGCACCCATTTCATATAATTTCAATGATTATTTCTCTTGTAGACTTTCTATTTAGTTTTCTTTGGTGATATTAACGACTGTATATGCTTTTATTGTTGTATTTTCAAACAAAACTTCAGTTATCTCTGTTTCTTTTTTGATATATCTCGATTTATCGTTGTCTACTAGCACCACCTTCAACTTAAATTCAAATTTGTTATCCTTTTTACAGAAAGATCATTGATGGTGTCTGCTTTTCACCTTTATCTGGAAGCAATTCCTTTCAATTTATCTTTGTAATTATTAATGCTATAAAGTACCAACAAAACTAAAGATCTGTATATTGTTTTTTTTAAATATATCTATAAATATGAACTAGTTTGAAAGTTTCTGACAAACAATGATAAATATGTTTCTTTCTATAAACATTGACTTGATTGAACGTGTTGACATTGCTCAGGCTTTGAAAAATCTGGTATATATTGAAAATCTGGTAACATGAAATAGCTTGACCTGGACGTTTCTGACAGGTGTATCTCAGTTTCCCTTGAATTAATATAAGTGTACTCTAATTCAAAATCCAGCTTCTTGTGGGATTTGTCGAAAGAAAATCACTACTTAAATTTGTTTATAACCTTATTAATCATTGGTCGATCGATATTCATAAAACATGTTTTATATTTAACAGTATAATAGTAGAACTACAGTACAGTTTTACATAAGAATCAGTGCTGTCCACCACTCTTTGTAATCGTCTGGATATATCTTCATCTAACTCCATCAGGAACTCAGGTCAGTACATGGCGAATGCGTTCCTTCAATTGAGATAGATTTGATTTCATTTTCATCTATAAAATTCTTTCTTCGCCAACCCACACAAGAGATAATCGGATAATATAAGGCAATAAGTCGTAAATCACATATTCAGCTTGTAGCCCCATCTTGCATGTAGTTAAGTCATTGATGCTGACCAAAGTGGACACAGAAGAGCAAAGGTTATAAGTAATGTTCAGTAGGCAGTTTCTTTCTAGCCACCCTGTTTGGGGAGCTGTTGGCAATGATTCTGGAGTCAAGGAAATAATTAGCTGTCAATAAAGAGTTCAATATAATTGATTATATCATTCAGATTTGTAATGAGTATAACGAAATAGGTAATTTGCTGGAAATGTTTATGTTCATTTTATCCGTATATCTTTTGGGCTTTGATAAAATAATGTGCCAGGTGAATATTACGATTCTAGTAATGATTATTAGTCGGGTGTTGAGTTAAAGAACATTCAAACTGCTCGACGAGTGGCCATACATGTCGTTTTATTGGCCGAAACACTCATCCATTAGGCCATCTTATGAAGTTTGTTTTGACAAGTTCAATTTTTATTACGTCTAAGCTCGCTTCTCTTTTTCCGATATGACATTTTACACATATTTTTGAGGCTTCACTTTTATTTACTATGCGTTTATTAGGTACCTTCCGAAATATTTCACTGCATTGCATTTAATTGATTGCATTTAATTGATTTTGTATTGTGTAGGTATTAAGATGTACCATGGTAGATGATTTCTATTCGATCAATTCTTCCATAAAAAGCTTCATTATAAGTCTTGAGACATAGGTGCTGTGTTTCTAATTATATATCTATGTTTTAATGAGAAGAAACCGGAAAACCCTTGATTTCGTGGTAACAATTATTATTTGGAATTTTATGATGCATCGATTATAGTCAATAGTTTAATCTTAATAATTAATTAATTTCAAAATTCTAAATGTTTGTACATGGCAGGTTTTCCTGATCTGTTACGGTAAGTTTTGAGTATCTATACAATAGATGAGACATGAGTCATACGATTTTCTCGTGTTTTAAAATCAAAGATTTTCAGTGGTGACAAGTATACCATTTTAATTTCAATGTAAAACATTTATACAAGTTATAATATATATGTCGTTAATGTCCGGTTATGGTTTATTATAGATTTTCGTGAAATTGTTAATTGGCTGTTATCTCAGAACTGTGATTCATTTCTGATTATTACTTACGCATGCGTAAATTGTGAATGCAATAATTTTGACAATTCCTTCCAATGTTCCTTCCATCTACGTTTGACAAATTCAAACAACTGGAATGAATCATTTGTGGGGAAATTTTCACTAAGATCTGAGACTGAACTAAAATTGTGGCGTATTCACATGATCTAGCGTAACTACTAGAGTTTTCAGGATGGATGGAGCGTTTATAAATATTTCTCATTCAAGCACAAGGACCATGATTCGAGGTGGAAGGTAAAGCCTACTATATCGATCCCAGTACATGATTGATATTTTATTTTATTGATTAGGAAAGGATGAAAAGCAAAGCTGACCTCAGCGGGATATTAATGCAGAATGTATAAAGCCAAAACAAATACTGTTATGCATTTGTCTGTCGCTATAGCAAATTTACCCCCCACCCTCTGTTGAGGATTTAACAATCATTTCTACTATTAGCACAAGCCCAGCAATTTTTTTTTTGGGGGGGGGGGCGCAAGTCAATTAAATCGATCCCAGTAGATTGCTGGTGTTTTATTTTATCAACGCCGTAAATATGAAATGCAAGGCAAACCTCGGCGGTTTTTCAACTCAGACTGTAAAATGTCCGAAATACATACGATAAAGCATGGTGTCCGTTGCTCTACCGATTCTAAGAAACATTGTTTAAATTTTTTTCAGAGCCATATTTTATCGGTATTTAAATTAAATTTTATTATGAAACTAAACCATCCAAAAATAATTTTTTAAATAATTAAAATGTACACATACATAATGTGAAATGAAACTGGAAGGCTCACATACGTGTGTGTAAGTATATATATATATATTAATGTGTGTGTTTGTATAAAAACACTGTATATATACACTGGTCATAGACACACACACACACTCACATATATATATATACACAACAACTCCACTGATTCTCTCTCTTTCTACCTCTATCTCTTCCATTCTCCTTCTCTATCACGTTCTCTCTAAATCTACTTTCTCACAACCAGTATCTCTGTTTCTCTATTTATGAAGTTACCCGGCAAAACCCTATATCTCGGGAAACCGTGGTCCGATTTACACGAAACTTATTTTATTCCACTTGTATTCCCATTTAAGGGGCAACTTTCTTTTAAATTATTTTCCCATTATGCGCTCTTTTGTATGTATTACATTACAGACAAGCAAGCAAGCAATCACAGTTTTAATATTATATAGATGATAACTTAAAATTTAACGAGTTGACTATAGAGAAAATACAAGTTTTTAATTGATTTCTGATAATTCTGGAAAGAGATATAATGCATTAGAAAAATATAATTGATTGATATAACCTGAGTAATTAAGTAAACTCGAGAATATAGAACCAAAATATAATACCAGCTGACTGGAGCATATCATACAATCCGAAAATTAGCCAGGCTAGGAATACGAAAACAATTATGAATTAATGAACATTAAAATATTAATAAATACCAATTACAATGTGTATATATATATATATATATATATATATATATATATATATATATATATATATATATATATATATATATATATATATATATATATATATATAAATATATATATATATATATATATATATATATATATATATATATAAATATATATATATATATATAAATAACAAGAGGCTGGGGGCTGGTGTAATTCCTTAAACAGTTTATTATACTATGATCATTTCAATGACCGGTTTCAGTATAAATCCGGTGATATAATCAGGTATTCGAAATATAACAAATTATAATAATTAACTCCGTACTCGCACCACCAACTACACAAACGAAGACGGGTGAGTTGCATTACGTTGAGTGCTCCTCATAATATTACATCAAAGTTGACCATACAGAATGACCAGTTCTACCCAGTGGTGAACCAACAAACCTAAGTAAATATATATATATATATATACAAACATAAATTATCGAGATTCGCATTTCGGCCCACGAAATAACGAAAAACGACCTCCGAGATGTGCGGCAAGTGCTCAATGATTCAGAAGAACCAGAGCTATAACAAACGTTATATATATATATGTATACACATATATAACAAACGTTATATATATATACACATATATAACAAACGTTATATATATATATATACACCCACATGTATATATCTGATGATGTCACCGGATTCATACTGAACCCGGTCACTGAATGATCATAGTATAATAAACCTTTTTAAGGAATTACACCAGTCCAGCCTCCTGTAATTTTATAATAATTAACTCCGTATTCGCACCACCAACAACACAAACGAAGACGGGTGAGTTGCATTACGTCGAGTGTTCCCCATAATTTTATATCGAGGTTGACCATACGGCATGACCAGTTCTACCCAGTGTTGAACCAACAAACCTAAATATATATATATATTAGAAATTGTTGAAGGTTGCACGCAGACTACTATCACCATGCCTGTCAATGAGCCCACTACCACAGACAGAACGCAACATTTTGACAGCGATGAAGCGTACACAGTGAGCCACCACCACCACCCCACTACTCTAGTATAGAAGAAATACTTCGAACTTTATATGACTGCAACAATTCCGCGCGCGCACGCGCCTCATAGAATATTTCAGGTGAACGCACACGGTAAACAGCGAGGGCCACGTGTCATCCTTCTCCGCCACAATAGTTTTCCCTCGGAAAACCCACAGTTGATGGCTGTGAAATCCGAAATATAGGGAGTATTAAATCACTTCCTAGGTAACTCTATATCCTCTTATTATTTTTTACACTTTTCCTACGTTCCTTTACGCTCCCTACGTCTCTTTCTACACTTCCTCTACATCTCTCTCTCATTACCACCTCTTTCTGTTACCCGGAGATTTACCCATCAGCATTGTTGATGCTTCCAAAACGAATATTTATATATATAATAAGCTGACGTGAATAACATAAGGTTTCCCTTGCCAGCACCGGTTGTATCTAAGTATACTCAATAGTTAAGGTTATATTGGAAACTCGGTTCACGAACTAAAATCGCTACTTCACCTAAAATTTCGTAAACGGAAAATATTTTTTTCCATACGAAATTTCGAGTAATAAATACAGTGAGACTGTATGTGAAAGACTACTAAGCTTGTTGCCTAACGTCGTTACAGGCTCGCGTGTTCCTAACTCCAGAGATCATGCGCAAGCTGAAACGTTTACTGTTCGGACAAATTATTTGTGAGCCGATGTTCCACTCTCACTCTCTCTTTCTCTCTCGCCCGCTCTCTATCTATATCTCTTTCTCTCTCTCTCTCTCTCTCTCTCTCTCTCTCCCTCTCTCTCTCTCTCTCTCTCTCTCTCTCTATATATATATATATATATATATATATATATATATGTGTGTGTAGGGGAGGGGTGCAGCTATCTGCCTTGTCAGACACACCTGGGGCAATATCCTGCATGATGTTATGCTAAGATTCCATAATAGTGAGCCCTGGTTGCATGACAGACTTGATAAGATACCGGAAATATAGGGTTGGTTGGTCGTGTTTTTGTGTACGTGTAAGTGCGTATATGTATCTGTGAGGATATATGAGCATATGTATGTATTTTAATAAGAATATTGTGGCTTGGAGTCTTCATACACTTTATTAAAGAGAAACATATTAAAGAGATCTAGGTTGCAATTGCTGGTAGGTATTCTATTTATAATCCTTTGCGTTCAACCAATAAATCAATGTCTTCACGTCGAATATAGTTTTGGAGACAATAATAAGTCAAATCAGTTTGAAATTTCTATTGCTTAAGCATGCAACTGAATATATAAAGTTTAATCGATCCCAAATAATGCGAGTGCAATGATAAATACAGGGGGTGAAATTTACTGATATATATATATATATATATATATATATATATATATATATATATATATATATATATTTATATATATATATATATATATATATATATATATATATATATATATATATATATATATATATATATGTATATATATATATAAAGAACACTAGGGTAAAGTAGATAAATGTATATATATAAAGAGTGAGAGAGAGAGGTTGTTGAAAAGAGTAAGAGAGTATATTACAAACTAGAAAGAAGTTTTGTGTCGGTGTGATGGAAAAGTAACCACATCTTGTCTGAAATGGTGAATGGCACGTTTCTGGAAAGTTACTTGTATGTCTAATTGTATGAGAAGTTGTAAGACAATTTATGCATTTCATATAACGATACGGCAGAAGTAAAATAGCACGGGATTCTTGATTAAGTTAGTGTAATTTATATAAAAATGTGGCTAGACTGGCATCGGGATTTACATACATATTTGCTGACATACACGCAAACATAGATATACATATATATATACAGGAAGAGAGAGAGTGTGTGTGCGCGCGCGCGCGTGTGTGTGTGTGTCAGCGCGTGTGTGTGTGTGTGCGCGTGTGTGTGTATGTGTGTGTCAGTGGCAAAGACAGATGTATAGATATATGCATATACATAAATATATTTATATATATGTCTATGTTTTGGTGATAACGTATGTTTAATCAATTTATGAAATATTAAATTATTGTTAAACAAAAGTCTTTATAATATGGCTGCATCCTAATGTCTGCATATTCGTATAAATACACAGATATTCGCACATATATATAAGCGAATACATACATATATGTATGCATTATATATATATATATATATATATATATATATATATATATATATATATATATATATATATATATACATATATATATTATGTATATATATATATATATATATACATATATATATTATGTATATATATATATATATATATATATATATATATATATATATATATATATATATTATGTATATATATATACATGCATACATATACATATATATATATATATATATATATATATATATATATATATATATAGCTCTCTTACACACTCTATCTCACTTACGCTCTACATACATTAGATACTTTAACATTATACATTTACAAACATTTTCATACGAACTTACATGTATGTGGCCGTGTGTGCTAGTATGTTTGTTTTTATGTGAATGTTGCGTCTATGTGTGTTTTTGATTACAAGTTAGTTAGTGTTTTTGTATTTATGTATTAGTATGCGTTTGTGTGTATGCATGTATTAATCTACATGAGACTAGATTATGGTGAGATCAACAACAATTTCATGTCTTACACGAATGTGAAGAACACGTTTTCGAAGTATTGAATAGGATTCTGTCCATTTCTGACAGGTTTTATATACAAAGCTACGTGTCACAATCAATACAACTATTTAAGTTTTGTCAATAACAAAGTTTTGATCTTCACATGGTTATTCTCCATCATGGAAATATGTTCGACAATGTTTCAAGTAAGATGTTTGCGGCACTTATTTGTAGATATTAGTTGTCGTGGTACCATTTCTGTACTTAATATCAACATTTTGGTTGTATGACATGTAAATATACAGATGCTCATAAATGCGTATGCAGAAACATTTGTAAATGAATATTTATTATATCCATCAACTATAAACACATTCACAAAATCATACACATATACATATAGAATTTTCATGATCACCATCAGGATTTAATATCATTTTCAATTATATATTTGTGTGTATATATATATATATATATATATATATATATATATATATACAAGCAAATTATAAACGTAAACATGTAAGTATGTTTTTGAAACGGTGCGAGAGTTTGAAATTAGAAATTAGAAATTATAAGCTTTCACTGTATTTTAGACTAGAGAAATTATAATTTTTAATTTCTAATATATATAAATATATATATATATATATATATATATATATATATATATATATATATATATATATATATATATATATATATATATATATATATATATATATGTATATATATATATGTATATATATATATTTATATATACAATGATATTTAATAAATGGTAACTATATTTATAAAACCATATTTATTCTATTATCTATATTGATTCGCTTTCATTAAATAAAATACAAAATTTGTTTTATAAATTTTGACATAACCAAGAAAAGCTACCTTAACTGTTAAAGTTTTTCTTGGATAGTGAAGGGACAAGAGAAGAAAAGTCAGATAGTTCAAATTATTAAGATGAGTATACAAATGAGGCTGAGGTATATGGCTAAAAAAAAACCGTTATTTTAGACGCTATTCAGAATTAAAATAATTGGAATATATGTATGAGTAGGAAGAAGATAAAAAAAGAAAGAAGAGCTTGTATTTACGTTAATTTAAAAGGAATTAACAATTTGCGGGAATGGTAGATTATGATTCCAGAGTTTAAATTTATTTAGCTATATTATGAGTTATAATATTGTATATATAATTAATTAGATTATATGAAGAATTATGGTGGAAAGTAGATTTTATCTTATTACATTACAATAGGTTATGAGTATATAAATATCTATATAGATTAATAATTGTGCATGTATAAGTATTATAGAAATAGAAATAATTTACAATTATTAGTTGTTTATATTTCTAATATGAGTTACGAAGGATGTTGATTTCGCATTTTACATTAAATAATACATAGTTCAAGTCGTAAGAGGAGAACAATTTGTAGATTCAAATATCTTGTTCCAACATTGAACATATTTTCAGAATATTGTTAATTTACTGAAGATATATAGTTTATACTACATATTATATTATGTTTGCACGATTGAAAAGGGAAAGATAACTCCAATTGTGTTTGTTAACTGTTAAATTTGATGAATGATTTAATCAGAAAATATATTGAGAAAATATATATTATTTTGTGTGAGATTAATTTCAATTATATATTATTTTAGTCGAAAGATGTGTGAAAGTTTGAAGATCAAAAGAAGAGGAAGAAAAGTAATGTGCATTTCGAAGAACTATCGTAAAGAGGATAAACTTTCAGAATGTCAATTAAAGATTATCAATCTACATCTAAAAAAATTTATTTAGAGGGGTATCATTAGGAAAATAATGTCAAAAGGTAAAACTAGTAAAACAAATATATAATAGAAAATAAAAAAATTTATGTCAAATGGTAAAAATAATAGAAATATTAAAGAAATTAAGAAGGAAGATCATTTAAAAAAATTTAAATTTAAATTTAAAAAGAATAGGATCATTTTGAAGGTGTATACCATATAGTCAAGTGTAATGAATATCATAAATTAAACATACTTCTGAAAGTGGAATGTTGGCGATACCTGCAAGTAGAACATAATTATGTTTTAAGATTAATAGAGTTTTGGCAGTTAATTATATAACAGATATCTTCGATACACAAGTTACAGAATCTTGAGAAAGCCATATTTCGGTATGCAGGTGCTTTCGAAATCGTTCCCCAAGATGTTGAATAGTCTATATTATTGTCTTTTATGTTCGAAAATTAAATGTGAAAGTGAAGTGGTATATTTTTTCTCGGATGTATTAAATATGTGTTTATGGTTATACCAGCATGCTTTCAATTTTGTAGAAGTGTCACCAATATAGTTA
The DNA here is from genome assembly GCA_964016885.1 of Eledone cirrhosa. Classification (NCBI taxonomy): domain Eukaryota; kingdom Metazoa; phylum Mollusca; class Cephalopoda; order Octopoda; family Eledonidae; genus Eledone; species Eledone cirrhosa. The sequence goes on along the minus strand of OZ024742.1, from coordinate 153,860,704 downwards.
AATACTTTGTCTCTAGTTTTAACTGTGCATTTATAAATTACGTTTTTGTCTAAGCAATTATCTTTTAAAGGGCATTTTCATATAATTCTACAATTACATTTCTGGAGTTGTTCGGAACGGTACTATTATTTAATATTGTTGTTAGATATATTGCTATCTTGGTTAGTTTGGTTAGGGTTTAATTTAAGTTTCTATTATTAATTCTATTTATATTTTGTGCTATGTTCATAGTAGTAGAATGGAATAGTTTTATAGTGTATCTGTTAAAAATAGAGTGGTATTTGTGGGCTTTAGCAAAACATGTATCTAGTGCTTTAAAAAATAGCTTTGCTAAAGGTATTTTTACGCTTAATGAGAATGCGGGGGAGTACCAAATAATATATCTAGTTATAGTTTTTTTTTGTTTGGTTTAGTGTTTAGGTTAAATTGTTAATTATTATTATAATTCATTCTAGGATGATTTGTCATGTTATTGTTATCTATGTATTTAATTTTATTCGAGTATCCTGCTCTATGTAAAACTTCATTGTAACATTCTGTCTTATCATCAAAAATATTTTTATTATCAGAGATGCGTGAAATCCGTTGTTGGACGCTATTGACAATAGTGTTTTTAATATTTCTAGGATGATTAGAATGGAAACATACGTAATTTTGATTTTCGTTAATTTTATGGTAAAGGCCAGTGCGCAGGTTTTAGGTTACATCTAAGAAGTTAACGATTTTGTAATTATTCTCGATTTCTAAATTAAGGTTGTAGTTGTTGGAAAATTGTATTATGGATTTCCTTTTCCTATTAATTTCACTATTGCTATGGTTTTCAATTAAAAGTAACATATCGTCGCGATATAAACATCCGGTCATCTCTGGCATTTTCCTATGCGGTACATTATTAATAAATAATTGTTTCTACTTTTGGCACAAGGCCAGCAATTGCCCAATACATTACTGGTACTTTATTTTATCGACCCCGTAAGGATGAAAGGCAACGTAAATAATCCAACGAGGTTACTTGAACCGAGTCAGATGATCCCATTGTGATATCAAAATTGTTTTTTCTGCCGGCTCTTGTCCAGAGATGATTATTAAACTCTATTAGTGTTTTAGGTGCTGATAGAATTATATTCATTTCTTCACTAGACAGGTCTCCATGTTTAGACGCGTACATAAGTACCTTATTAAGTAAGCTAGGGGTAATAGAGGAGTAGTAATTTGCAATATCCATTTGAATAAATGTTTTGTTATGTTTTAATTTTATGTTATTAAAGCAATCTATAACTTCATTAGTACCGTTCTAAACTTTAAGGTGTAATTTTTCGTTAAGTAGTGGTATAATCCTATCTAATATATGCTTGCTAATTATTCCTAAGTCCGATTTAGATGGTGCGATGTGTATGACTAGTAGTTCAATTTCCAAATTTATTTTGTGGTCCTTCAGGTTAATCTTCGGTTTTCTGGGTATAAAAGGTTAGGTCCTATTTTGGATGCCTAATTTATTTGATAATTTCCGAAGCTTCGCTATTTAACGTTGAAAGATTTTCATTTGTTGTTATTTTGTAGTTTTTCATGAGTTCTTTCAATATAAGGTTATTATATTCGTCCTTTTCCATACCATATAAATTATTAGTTTTGTCAGATTTTACCAGGATCCTCTTTGTTTTTTCTATATTGTCTATTTTATTCTTGAGGCCTTTAAGGTACTCCTGGCCGAAAAATTGGTTTCATTTGAATTTAATGTTTTGTATAATAGAGATTACTTCATTTTCAAATTCGGCTAGTAGTTTGTTTCTAGGCGGATTGTTCTTAGATTTGAAGATAAGATCGAAGTTGTAACAGGATTTATTTATTTTGTCCCCCGATCTTTTATCAAAATGGAAAGCACGCCATCTAAGTCTTCGTATAAAGGAGTCAGATTTCTCTATGAGTTGTTTTAGATATTCCTTATTTTTAGGTAAGGGTACATCTTTTAGAGAAGAAGAAATCCTAAAGAATTCCATTATTTTACAATCAAAAAAATGTTTTTCTTCTTCATACTCATAGATATATCCTAATTATTTACATTCTGCATAGCGTCTAAAATAATGTTTTTTCAGCCCTATACCTCAACCTAATTTGCATACTCATCTTAATAATTTGAAATATCTGACTTTTCTTCTCTTGTCCCTTCACTATCCAAGGAAAACTTGAACCGTTAAGGTATCTTTTCTTGGTTATGTAAAAATTTATAAAACAAACTTTGTATTTTATCTGATGAAAGCGTACCAAAGTTTTGGTACCCTTGAAATATATATAATATAATAAATATGGTCTTATAAATATAGATTCCATTTATTAAATATCATTGAATATTATACTCCAGAAAAAAATTGTGTGCTCTGAATCAGTTATAAACATTTATATTTGTTGAATTACCAACAAATAGAATATCCATTATGCTTATATATATATATATATATATATATATATATATATATATATATATATATATATATATATATATATATATATGAATTATAAGAATCAAAGAACTGTTCAAAACATTTTTATGCTTACAACTGTTTCCTCCAAACCGAGGTTTGGATTCTTCGGAACAGTTTATTATTGAATGAACACTTATATGACCTCCTTTTCAACCAAGAGACATACATATACACATGCAAACATTGTGGGTCAACATCCATCACAGCATTTAGTGTGGCAGAACACATTTAGAGATTACATTCATATTAAAAGATACAATCAAAATTACAGGTTAAATACAACATGAAATTAAGCGGTTATAGAGTGCAATAGTTATACGTGTGGCAAGCACGTGCGTCTTGTTTATATAGTGTGGCAGAGAGTTACGTGTAATAGAAGCAACCATTAACACAGAATCTACCGTAGTACCGTAGGAGGAAACAACACACCAGACACTAAAAACAAAAATAGACGAAGAAATAATACATTTTTCAACCCTCCTTTCAACCTAAATGTCTCCACCAACATACCTAGGGCTTTCTTCTCACTAATAGATAAAAACGTCCCTCTAGGACACAAGTACCATAACCTTTTAAACAAAAACACTATTAAAATCTCATACTCTACGACGCCTAACATAGCATACCACATAGCTAGTAGCAATAAAAGAAAAAATAATTCTTGCTTCCAACAAACGAAATCGCAACAGGGGGTAAACCTTCAAAATACCTCTGTAGCATGCAACCCTGGTAACTGCAGTAATAATAGAAATAACAATAGTATAAGCAATAACACCGGGGACGACAACCCGAAGTCCAAAATCCTATAGCTACCACCCGGACCACTGCACAGCTTTATAACCAGCAGACTATCACCCAGAATAATTGTAACTGTAGAGCAAATAGAACCAGCCCTTTAGATAAAAAATGCCTAATCAAGGATATCATATACTCATGCACCGCCACTGCTAGCAACTCTTCAGAAACCTATGTAGGCTCCACTTCTAACTGATTCAAAACCAGGTATAATTCGCACATCCACTCGTTCAAAAAGCTCAGTCTAGCCAGCTCCACCTCACTATCTAGCTACATACACTATCTAAAAACTAAAAATAAACCTTACACACTCAAATGGGAAGTGATAGGTAGCGCGACTTCGTACAAACCACCTAATAAATTGTGTAACCTCTGTATACTAGAGACCCACACTATTATCTTCTCTAACCGTAACCTACTTAACAAAAAATCTGAGGTGTTCGCAACTTACCAGCACCGCTTCAGACATTCCTACCAAAACTTTAAGCCCAATATATAGCAATGTCGAACTTGAACCAGACACCACCTCTAGCATCTAACACCAAGAGCACACCTTATACCACATCCACACACTCATTGATCTAACATAACACTAATCGGGACATCCCTCTAGAACCCTTCACAGTAGGAATAACCCTTTGTACTTCTACTTTAGGTGTGAATACATCGAGTTGCTTGAACTGCACTACAACACTTTATAGTTAATGTAAAATGTAAGCATTGAATTGATTGTATTGCTGGTGCTATGCGGGAGAAGTACCATCGTTGGATAAATGGAAGACAAATTACTCTAGTAACGTTGATGAGCTGTATGACCGGTATGCTGAGTGCAGAGAATGTACTGCAAGTGGCATATGGGTTGTACATATATGTATGAATTGATGGTCAGATTAGTGACATGAGGAGTGTAGACTGACCTCTGGTCTACCCTAGTGATGGTTATCTTTCGACATCCAATATAGCATGCACTGACACGGAACTTACCAGGGATCATTATATGTTGAAGTGATTCTATAATCACCCTACCAGGTTCTATGAGTAGACTACAATCACAATGATCATTAGTTTAGAAATCTCGCTCGTCGTGTATAATATTCAATTGTGGCACTCTATGATGGAGGATAACCACCATAATAGGAACACCTTCAGTACAGCTTAATAGACTACATTATAGTTAAAACACTTTAAATTTTTAGAAACTGCATATAACCATATAAGTTAGGGACTATTTTGAGACACAATTTAATAGTTAGTAATAGAAACCACTGAGTTACCTCCCCTCATGCATTAACTCCCCTTAGCCACACACACACTTCCGGGTAATATTTCGATGTCGATTCTCGCAACGTAACAACCTGCTGTATTGAGCTAAAAACCATCAGACTACGATTCTCTAACAGGATTGTCAAACGCCCAATATCGAATCGTCGTGGATTATGTGAGGGGCATATAATTCAGAAAAAAATGATGTAAATTTTCTTTCGATTCAACATTGAATGTGTGGCTGTTGTTGTTTATATTAATATTAGTATTATTTGCAGGAACGGTAGAGCGTTGGATACCATGCTTCCTGGAATAGAGTTACCGCCTTTTTTATTCTCATTTTAAATCCCGCTGGTGTTAGCTTTGCCTTTCATCGTTACGGGGTCGATAAAGTAAAGTACCAGTAACGCACTGGGTTCGATTTAATCGACTTTCCCCACCTCCTCAAATTGTTGGTCTTTTGCCTAAGCTAGAAACAATTATTATTATAGATCGGTAGAGAGTTGGACGCCATGCTTTCTGCCATTGTTACGTCCCTTTACGGTCTGACTTCCAATCCTGTCGAGGTTAACTTTGCCTTTCATCCTTACGCGGTCGATAAAATAAAGTACCAGTAACGTACTGGATAATTGCCTTGTGCCAAACGTAGAAACAATGATTATAGTTAGTAGTAGTAGAAGTAGTAGTAGTAGTAGTAGTAGTAGTAGTAGTAGTAGTAGTAGTAGTAGTAGTAGTAGTAGTAGTAGTAGTCTTTGCAGTAGAAGTAACAGTAGTACTACTAGTAATAATAACTTAATAAAACATCAAATTAAACACTAACACATACAGACACACACGCACATGCACACATACATACAAATGCATGAATGGACCCATAACTCCTGGAAGAGAAATAGTAGGGGCACGGTATTGACCTACACCGTTTCTAGAGCTTTTTTAAAACTTGATGGAGCCCATCTACCCGTTTTAATACAGCATATCTCTTCCTGTGCAGGCTATAGAGTGAGAAAATGGTAGTGAGAAAGATATATAGAAGATGCGACTCCACTACTTGAATGGTGCATTTCTTTCGACCTCGAACGGATAAAATGCAATGCAGAGCTCGGCGGGATTTGAACTGAGAGAGCAAAAAGCCGAGACTAACAGCGTAAATTATTATATCCGACCTTCTAACGTCTATCCATACACATACATACATATACATACATGCATATATATATGCGAGTGTGTGCATGAGTGCGTTTATGTCTGTATGCGTGTTTTTGTTTTATTGCGTATTTATGTTTGTGCGTACATTTTATCATATGCATGCATACACACAAAGAAAGTGAAATGATATATATAAGAGTGAGTGGGAGAATGGGGTATTGCAGACGAAATTCCATTCACAGAAAATATGTTATGCACGCAACAGGTCTATTTTTTTTAGATTCATTTTATCAAGGCTAAATAAATTTTGTTACCTGTTATATATAAACATATTATGTCGCCGAGGTTAACTTTGCCTTTCATCCTTACGGGGTCGATAAAATAAAGTACCAGTAATATACTGGGTAATTTGCTGGCCTTGTGCCTAAAGTAGAAACAATTATGTCTACTATAACTTACAAACACAAGTTCTACAATGTTCGAAGAATTAAAAACAAAAGGTGAAAACAAAATAAAGTAATGAAAAAGGGAAGAAGGAATAAAGAAGAGAAGATCTGGTTGTATAGGAAAGTATTAAATGACTATAAATGCCATAAAGTAGACGAAGAGGGAGGGAGCAATGACTACCTGACCACGGAAAAAGAGAGAAAGAGGAACAGGTTCAATGCCTAGGGTTGCGCGGTGTTTCAGCTGCGAACGGCGGACAAATTTGCAAAGCCATTTCGGCGAGCAATGACACCTGCTGAAACAGCCGCCCTACATTGCAAGGCTTCTTCTTCAGACGATCTGCTGTCGTTCCGAGATTATTGTGGAGCTCGGCTGTACGGGTCTGAGGACGCCTGAGATATGGACAGCAAGTGGTGCAAAGAGGAAGCGGCCGGCCAATCCCTGCTATTTTCTTGTCTTCCTGCCCTTTACATTGCAGGCTACAGTACCGGGTTTTGTGACCGAAGCTACTATGTTCTAGTCAGGGAACGTGTCACATACTGTGGGATCCAGATGAGGGATTTACCTCTTTACAGTGGAAATAATTCCCTCGGGGCGCTTGCCGTCTCCCCGGTCCTAACCTGCTGGCTCCAGTTGTGATGGAGGAGCCAGCCGCATGCAGGGTTCGTCTGAAAATGTCGTTGAGAGCGGCATGTCGAGGCAAACGGCTTGCGTTCAGTTGGTGCAGGGGAGACTCTTCTACGACAGTCCCGCGACAGCATTTATTTCGTTCACACATGCAGAGACCGCGGCGTTTGACCACTCCCATGCGAGTGCACCCGTCACCAGGAAGAGTACCGGTTGATGAGGAGCGCACCGAATTGAGCCACACACCGTTGTTTGGTTACAAAGAGGATCGGTCGTAGTTGTGAAGGTGTTGGCGCAAGCCAGATTCTATCCGTCTGAAGGAAGGCTTTCACATGAAGTTGTCCTATTCACGTTGGACATTTGTATATTGGAGATCGGACAGGCTTTCGCAAGTCCAGTAGGCCAGAGCCTGCGTCAGTTCTTAATACCTGATTAAACCGTAGTTTTATATGACGTCTCGTTGAGAATTAAATTATACTTAAGGCAGGCTTTGAGACTGCACTGCGGCTCCCTTTTATACTGCTACTCTAGTTTTATACACTGATATATTGATACATAAAGAAGATATATTGTTATATTTTAAGATGAGCTCATAGATTTGTCAAAAATTATTGAAATAAAATTAATGGTAGATGCAATTTCAAAAGTGACGCAATGCCCAATTACAGAATACAATTATTTTTGTAATTATAATACTACAATTATAGCATTAATATCACAAATTACTACATAATGTATTGTAAAATTACAATGAAATATAAATATAGCCAGATGAAGTTAGTACGAAAGAATAATTTATTTAAATGTAAATCTTTGACATGAAATCGTTTTATTGTTGTGGTGGAGGTTGTTACCTGTCTACTATTTTAACAATCTTACTGAATGGAACTGATGGACACATCTGTAATCATTGTCCCTTCGTTTAAGTTATAATGTTTATCGAGCTACATATATCTGCTCTCGTTTCGTAACATAAGAGTTGTGTTTCAGATATATTTAACTACCATGTCTTATATTTCAAACCACCGCGTGGATGCGTCTTTTTAGCTGGGGTCGATATTATTTAACCTATGTATCCTAGAGCAATCTATTTCCTGAAATGTTACACTACCAAGATAAGTAACGTTTATTATTTAGATAGCTCACTCAGCTCTTCAATATTCAATAAGATAAATTTAATTCCAATTTTATAGGCGATATTCGACTCCTTAAATTTAGGATTGCTAGATGTAATTGAAGAACGCATAATACAATCTCACGAGGTAACAACCCTGAAATAGTTGACATGATTATACTAAAGCTTACACTCAATTTGCTCGAGCAAATTCAGAAAAACAAATTTATTAAATCAACATATGATAGTGTATTGCACACTTACAATATGAGCAGGGTAAGAAGTTAAGTGGCAGTATTAAACTGCCAATCAAATTAGATTTTGACACAATACTATATAAAGGGGCGATTAACGTTGAGACACTGTCATCCACAAATCAAACACTATTATCTAAAACGGGATATGTCCTTGATCTAAAGATAGTTATATTTCTGGAACTGCCTCTCTCATCGAAGTAAACGGTACAGTAAGGTTGATGAGTACATAGTATACATATCTCCGCAATATTTCTATAACGTGTCAGGATTCATCTCTGCTCTTTTAAAAGTTAACTACACACGATACGAGCAGACTTCAAATACGGTAACAGCGTATGAACTGTTGAAGTGGTATCGACACGTTAAACCGAGATACTCAATGTAGAAATAAAGGTATATATAAAAAGAGAATATCGATAAATGTCATAACGTTCTTCTTGGATATATCGAAACAGAAAGACAGCGATATCTTCAAAAGCATGAAAGACGTGAATAAAACACGATTGTATTGAAGTTGATATTTGTATTTTGGAGGATATTGCGTAAAAATAGTTAGTAGACTAGAAAATAAAGAGACAACTAAAAACACGCCACAGACGATAGCTTTTAACCTAACATCATACAGTATCGCTATGCGAGATAATACATTGGTGTATAAATCTGTTTAAAGGAGGAACAATGAAAATCCATATGTTGAAACACTTCCGATTCACTTTTCGTTTTTATAAACATGCCATATACGTACAAAAGGCTTTTATTCATATATATATATATATATATATAAAACCATTGAGACATACATGGTGATGCATATATACACACGTCTTTGTAACTGTCTTGTTCTCCAAGACTGCTTGCTTGTAACTCTGTACATATATATATATATATATATATATATATATATATATATATATATATATATATATATATATATATATATATATATATATATATAAATATATATATATATATATATATATATATATATATATATATATATATATATATATATATGTACAGAGTTACAAGCAAGCAGTCTTGGAGAACAAGACAGTTACAAAGACGTGTGTATATATAGATCACCATGTATATATATATATATATATATATATATATATATATATATATATATATATATATATATATATATACATACATATATACATATAAATTGTACGCACACACATTTTGTATGTACGACTGTCTCAGCGTATGCCTGCGTATACATATATATATATATATATATATATATATATATATATATATAAATATATATACATGTATATATGTGTGTGTATGTGTGTGTGAGCGTGTGTATGTGAATGGAATGTATGTATGTAAGTTGGTATAGGATATAGCCTGCTGTATGATATTTTACTTGAAAGGAAATAACTAGCCTGAAAGAAAATCAGTGCAATAAAACCTTTTAAATATGGAACATTTGTATTTTTTGGGACGTTTCATTTGAGAATATATTGTATGAGGTATGTGTGCCTGGAGCTGCACCAATTTAAATAGAATATTATGTAAAGAAAAAGAACATTTGACTTGGTTTCACCGAAAGGTATGAATGGAATTCGTTTTGTGACTCAAAGAAATATTTTATTTAACATGATTTTGTTTGTGGCAACATAATGGAGATTGATACTTCGTTTGAAGTTTGTGAAAGATTTCCTAAAGTTTCATATATGAAAAAATGATGATGATGATGATGATGATGATGATGATGACTGTGGTGTCGATAATGTTGATTAGGATGGTGTTGATGGTGAGGATGATAATGATGAATATGATAATGATAATGATTATCGAGATGGTGAATATGAGATTGAATTATATTATTGTCGTAGAGGATACTGGGTCGAATTTGGTGGAGTATAAAAGTCCATACAGAACAATGCTTTTGATATCCCCAGGGAAATAATCTTTCATGTTTTAGGTAATCGGCATAACGCCGAGTTCACTGCCCTTATGTATTGATATTAAATATCCACAGATTGATAACTACGCTATCCCTGTGGAAACGAAACAAGACTTCCCATGGCAGTGTTTGAATACACGGTGAAGTACTGCATAGAAAACGACTCCTAATAGATGGGGTATTAAGACACACATTGAGTTGCGCTGTTCTTGAAGTTAAAAGATCAGTGACGAAGGCGAATTTGATGACGCCATTCGCAAGATCATTGAGGAAAAAAGCAGATGAATGAAAATAATCTTGGTTTAGCCACCTTTGTCAAGTGTGCCGAGAGAGCCCTTCTCTTAACATAGTTGTATATTGGAAATTTAAGGGTTCGGTATGAAGGGAGTGAATTTGCTGCTGAAATTTAACTTGGAGATGTCTTGGGGAAAGTAGACGGTCCAATATAATGCTTGGAATGTAGTGATTTAGCGAGTTGGACTATTAGTGAGAACACGTGTGTGGATTGTCCATGTCATTACAAAAATGTGAGGTCAGGTTTATCGTTGCATTTGAATGGCTTCTCTGAATGCTTATAGAGAAGGAATGTCATAACATTCTGAAACTTTCCGGTGGAGGACAAATATCTGAGTAAGACGAGCAGCAAGATTTTTCCACTAGATATGTACAGATCTGGACTTATGACGTCTGCATCAATTCTTTACTCATTGGACATTTTCTTGGTGACTTTTATGATTACAGTGGTAAAAGGACTCTCAAGTAATATGCCCACTGAAATCGGAAAATTCAATTAGTCATGGACGTCTTTTGTGGCTAAAATTTCTGCAGATGCTAAAAAATGGCATTCTTCGGGAATATATGAGATTGAGAATTCACAGTTTCAAATATGTTTAAAGGATTCACGACATACACACATGATTCTTTCTTCGTCACTGATTACTGTTCAGAGCTAACTGAAGCGTAACAGAACCTCATTGCTCAATTTTATCAGCCTATTTTCAAACCGTTTAAAAAATATTCTCACAAATTCTGTGGCTTTCGTGATAACGCTACGAAGTCATCATGCAGCCCACAAAACATCTTCATCTGACACCATATTATTTGCTAACGTTGTTATGTAACATATCTATTTCTAAATAAACTATAGATAAATGGTCGGACGTATAAGATGTTCAATAATCCGAAGAGCTCCTCTTCTGAATCAGTGGCTCTTAATATTTGCCGTAATGCGTGGAGTATTCCTAGCTCACCTCATCTATAACCTATATTGAAATAGGAATATTACATAACAACCTTATAATTTAATTTTCTGTATGTTGAAGTCGAACACTATCCTTTCACTATATATATATATATATGATTAACAGTTTAACAAGGTTCAATGAATTCATCAATGAATAAAGTTTCAAAATATATTATAAGCACTCTAAAGAGATGTTTTCTGGAGTTATTAATATTACTTTTTTATGTTTCAACGTAAGGTATATAAATATCGAGTTTTGTCATGACTAATCACTGCCATGATTAAATTATAGTCATCAACATAGTCAAGGTATATCAGGCATCAACTTATTTTATCTGATGAGGACGTACTGTTGAAATAGCTCAGTATCTCTGAAATATGTATAATAAAATATATTTGATCACATGAATGTCTATATTTATTTGTATTTTGAAGTAACATATATATATATATATATTTAAAAGAATAGAGGTGTAACACACGAGTTATGATATATTGGTAAAAGGAAAAGAAAATGCATATATGTATGTACGTATACATACATACTTACATTTAACTAAGTGCCATACATAGGGGTCCTTCTATGCTAGATACGATGGGTCTTATTTGCGTCTTAGTGCTATTCTTGTGGGTCTTGATGAGGTGGTAGAAAGTGGGCAGTCTGCTATTTCTAGTGGTGTAGTTGAGCTTAACTTTATTCGGGAGTTGTCTTCTCCTACAGATATCGAACCAAATGGAGTTGGTCTGTTTTTCGATCTGGGCTGCAGTCATGTCCGGGATCACTGTGTATAGTTCACTGTCGCTTAGGTGTTCGAAGGCTAGGTTATTGTATGTGACTTGAGAGATGACGCAGAACTCTTTACCTTTGTCGGATGGTAAGTAAATAAGTTCCTTATTCCGTAGGTTCTTCAGGGCCAGTTGTTGTGTCCTGGGGAGGTTTGGGGCCATCTTCTTCTGTTTCCGTAAGATGTTAAATACGGAATGTTTTAGTCTCGAGAGTTTTTCTTCCAGCTCGCGGTTGGCGGGCGGTGGATAGAGTGGGCGATCTAGTTGGTATATCGGGAATCTGGGTGTGGTGGATTCCATGGTGTTGTTGTCGAGAGTCGATATCCTCCTCCATATATATATATATATATATATATATATATATATATATATATATATATATATATATATATATATATATATATATATATATATAATAATGCAGCTGCGGCGTTGCAAATGGGTTACATATGAAAAAGTAAATCCTTCATCAGTGACCCTCCAACCGTCCTAGGCATTTCATCGTTTTAAGGGCCTCAGGTTGGTGCGAACAACGGCTAAAAGAGGTCGTTGGGACACGTAAATAAAGGGGACGTTAGGGTGAACAAACAAAATGGTTTAAGCAACAGAAAGTGAGAAGAAAGAGACAAGTCCCAGATTTCTATGAATATAAACTCGGTGAAATCGTGAACAAGAGACTAAAGACCATCAAACCTGGTTGAAATGTGAGCAAGGAAGGAATTTCGGACAGGTCTAACGGGGGGAAGAAGAAGGGGTCTGGTCTGCGAATTCGGTAAACATAAGTTCTGTGAAGTCGCAGACGAGAGAGAGAGAGAGAGAGAGAGAGAGAAACAAAATTCATACCGGCTTGGCCAAGAGAGCGCGAGAAAAGATAACGGACAGGTCAAACGGGAAGAAAGAGGAGGAAAGAGGAGGAGGAGGAGGAGGAGAGATAGTGACAGAGAATGAGTGAGTGAAAGTTGAGGAGGAGGCTAACAGAGAGAGAGACTGCTAGAAAGGGTAAAGATACAAAGAAAGAAATTGACGGGTAGCAGGCAGAGGAACAAATATATGTGTAAATATGATAATAATGGAGCTGCGGCGTTGCAAATGGGTTACATATGAAAAAGTAAGTCCTTCATCAGTGACCCTCCAACCGTCCTAGGCATTTCATCGCTTAAAGGGCCATATACCTCAGGTTGGTGCGAACAACGGCTATATATATATATATATATATATATATATATATATATATATATATATATATATATATTTCGTTTCTGAATTTGTTTAGCAAGATTCTTTATCTGAAATCGTGTGTTGAAACCGATATTGTTATACTTTGGGAGGGTCATGTTGCCAATAAGAAACACACGCACCATTGCTTTCACTTCAATTTATTATATATTTATAAATTTACAAACTTATAAATCTATACATTTCTGGTTGGTTGGTTGCTTCCACAACCAGATAGTTGTTTATATATAGTCATAGTCCTTTCGTCACACTCTCTGTAACCTCTTCAGTGACTGGAGATTCCTTTCTTTGTTTCTGTGCCTTTCCTTTGTTCTGTCCTACGCCATTTTGTTTCTGTGTGTGTGTTGTGTGCTCAGTTTGCGCATGCCCCACATTCGGGTGTCTGTGTGTGTTTATGTTCATTTATCTATTTGTTTATTTATTTATTTATTTACATGTTATTGGTTGGTTGTTTGTTCTATATGTGTGTGTGTTTTCATTTTGTCCTTAATTGTAAGTTGTGATGTTGCTGTTCCACTTATATTTTCTATTTAATTTTGGTTGTAATTCTTTTATGTTTATTGCCTTTGTAATTTGTCTAAACATTGCATCTTTTCTGTGTGTAGATTCTATTTTTATTTCTATGTTCTCTAATTTACCCTTGTGTTCTATCTTAGCAAGTTGGTAGAGTACATATTATTCTTTATTATCTTGAAGGTCTCGCCAGTGTTCATTTATCCGTTCCCCTATACTACGAGCTGTCTGACCTATGTACACTATATTTTTGTTTCTACATTGTCCTTCAGTACATCTTATGCTATACACTACATTTCTAGTTTTACAGTTAATATGGGGGCTTATTTTACAGGTTATACATTTCTTATCTATACATGAGGGTCTTTGAAAAGGGTATGTCTTGCTAATAAGTGTTTTTACGGAGGTACCTGGTCTTTCTACTATCTTAATATTGAGTTTATGTTTATTTAGGGCCCTTCTAAATCTGTAGGCTAGTTCGCCTCTAGGGGTTGTATCGATGAACATTACACCCAGAGTGGTTAAAAATAATACAGATACCATATAGACACAAACACATATATATAGTTTATCAGAGTTCTTTCATGGCACATCTGCAACATCGTCAGTGTTGCTATTGTTTCCTCCCGTTGCATTGTATGTCTACGCAATTTTTATTTTGTCTGTCTATATATTTATTTATTTGTTTGTTTGTTCATTTTATTTTGTCTTCTTTGCGCATGTGTTTGCGTGTGTGTATAGTGTTTTGTTTGATGTGTGTTCGTGATTGGGTGACTACTGTGTGTTTATATGTGTTTGTTGTTATTGTGCTTGTGTATGTATTTATTTATTTATCTATTTATTTATTTTGTTATACTACTCTTAGGTCAGTGTTGTTCGTTTGGGTGTTGTTGTTATTCCATTCATTCTTTCTGTTTAGTCTTGGCCTTCTAAGTTCTATTTCACTGGCCTCTCTGATTTGCCTATCTGTTGGGTCATTTCTATGTTTAGATATTATTCTAATTTCTATGTTGTCTATGTTACCGTCGTGTTGTTTTCTGGCATGTTCGTATAGTACTGAACTGCTTTTTCGTCTTTTTAGTTCCCCCCAGTGTTGGTCTATCCTTTCACATATGCTACGAGCTGTCTCGCCTATGTATGTTGTTTTCATGATTCTGATAAACTATATATATGTGTTTGTGTCTATATTGTATCTGTATTATTTTTGACCGCCGGTCAGTCAATGGCAACATTGAGGACCGAATAAATTAGATTGCCGATATAAAAGACACAGAAGCGAAAAGCGAAAACCAACCAAACAGTGAGTGTGTTCTGTTATTATTTCTGGCAATATTACACAAATATGACCCTCCCCAAGTATAACAATATTTGTTTCGACACACGATTTCATATAAAAAACCTCGCAAAACTAATATATATATATATATATATATAAAATATAAATATTAATAAAATAGATGTTCTTTTAATCAATTACATTGTATTATACACATTTCGGATGTACAACAGTACGTCCTCATCAGACAAAATATAATGACACATGACATACCCTGAGATGTTAAATGGTTAAAATGTAATCAAGGTAGTGATTAACCTAAGAGAACATTTAACATATATACCCTAATTATGAGAAAATGCGAAAACGTAATAAATTCAATAGAGAATGTTGCTTAATGTAACAGTTATAGACATTTTAAAAGGTATGATACTACGAATTATCTAGGAAAACATATCATGAATCATAACAGCCAGTGACAGTCCCTGGAAAAGGATTTATAGAAAGGGAAAGATAAAGGGGGTGGGGTGATATATGCAGAAGAAGATTTTTCCCGAAAGTTAAACTGTTAATTTTGAAAATATTTAACTTATAATTTTAGGGTGAAGAATCAAGATTTCGGGATTTTTTTGCTGGTTATTTATATATTAGTTTTATAAATTCTAGAAGAATTTGAGTACGTACTGTTGTACATCGGAAATATGTATAATAAATTGTAATTGATCAAAAGAACATCTATTTTATTAATATTTATATTTTAATATTAATAACTCCGGAAAATCAATTTTTTAAAGCCGTAGAGTGCTTCCAATCTAATGTAAAACTCATTTTTTATCATACTCATCCAATATTGTTTAACACTTTAATATATATATATAAATATATATAAGTATATATATATTTTTTTTTAGTATATGTTGGTTGTTTACCGACACCTGAGTATGGATATTGGAGCACTCAACGAAGTACGCAGGTTGGTTTGGTTACTCCGGAGTAATGTAAAATAAAGTAACTAAGTGAAATATTTAAGATTTGTCTTCGTTTATTAAAGACTAGCAGTAAAGCCCGGCGTTGCTCGGGGTCGCTCAGTAGCTGTGTTAAAGTTACAATGTTAAGTTTCTTTTTTGGCTTAAAAACTGTAGTGTCTACTGTGCAGACTTGCATGTGGTGTTTTTGATTAATATTCCCTCAACCAACAATATGCCTTATGAAGTTAAGAAAACATAACGATAACCCGAATGTTATAACAAAAGAGGATGCTGGGGATAAAAACTGCACTGGTTATTTATTAACAAAGATCGAAAATGTAAACACTGCAACGCAGAGAAAAACATTAGCGTAACCAAATTATCAGTTATGTCTGTCTGCACGCCTATATAACCTCTCTGCACGACTGTCTGTCTGCACGCCTAACGACGAAATATTTGCTTGTTTTACGTAGTCTTTAAATAGACTTGTTTTCAAGTAAAAATATTGTTTTAAAATGCTTTTAAATGGAAATGAAGCAAAACGGAAGCTTCGTGTATTGTGTTAATGTCATTTTAAACGCTGAGAAAGCCAGCGTAATTTTATACGTAAGACGCTCAATGTAAACAGAACAAAGGGAAATAACTGATAACTTACGCTAAAAAATCGATACATTATATTCGATTTCGTCACATAGGGTGGGTCAATTTGAAATTTTTTTTTTCCGATGTCTTCGCTAGGGCTCAATGTACAAGTATAGCAATTTCAGTGCAATTCCGTGAGAGATTCTAAGAGGAGATGTGTGCCAAAAATCGATAGACAGACAGACAACCACAGTTTTATATATATAGATGTACTGCTATATATATTTCGGTGATAGGCATCATTGGCTGTGACCTCTTCAGGCGGTTCGAATTGGTGCGGTAGAGACAGGAACACATGTTGTTAAAGTATTTTACTCATTCAATACTGCGATATGTCCAGCTCCTGGTTGGGTTGTTATTTCTCTGAGGAACTGGAATCATATGAATTCGAACAAACGGATTTCGGCATCATAGGGCACTCTCTCCCCCCCATTGGTCAGTTGTGAGACATTCCTCAGTCAAAAGACTATAGAAAGTTTTTTTCCGAGGCAAGACAATCTTTTGTGGTTGTTTTTGTTAAGTACAGCCTGACCTCCTCCCTTGTGTTTATTGGTGTTAGGGGGTCTGCTGGCAGGTCAGCCTTAGTTCTACTGCTGCTGTCTTTAGAAGAATGGGTGTGTGTGGGTTGGCATCAATCCCACCACCCTTTCACGTGTTGGGGGGTGCCAAACAGATAATGGAATCAGATAAGGTAAAATGAAGAAATAAAATATAAAAAAATAAGATAAAATAAATAATAAAATAATAAGTTACGTTACAATAAAATGAAAAAGTAAAAAAATAAGTAAATAAATGAATAAAATAGAATAAAATGCGTGATTGTTATAGCCAATATCAAATATCAAAGAATAATAAAATGCGTGTGTGTTATAGCCAATATTAAAGTTTGAAAGATTTGGAAAATATTGACTGAAGTATAAAGGCTATGTGTCAGAATCGGGAAATGCAAAGGATTACGATTTTACACTATCATGGGTTGCTGCGTTTTAAGAGCAAATGAGGCAAGAGTGGAGTGTAAAACACCATAACCTGAGTGTCAAAATGCGGAAATGCAGAGGACAACAGTTTTTAATTCGGCATAGAGTACATATGCGTGTATGTCAACCCACACCGTTGCACGCCCACACGCACCAATACGGGCCCGGGTGCATCCAATATTCACACCCACCCACCCACACATATATATGTATATATATACTCGCACACACACGCACACACACACACACACATACACACACACACACACATATGTAAGTATCAGTGCATGTACAATCTTAAATAACAGGATCTATTCATGGACATATGCATAAGTCTGTCCTGCCATAGGAGTCGATCGGGGCAGGGGTAGGGGTGGTGAAAGTGTAGGGGGTAGTTTACCGTGTGCTCGGTATGGCGGGGCTACTGTCCCTATAGCTTGAGGAAAGTTCCCTTCCCTATTCGCTGTTGTTTCCCATATTGCTAGAGGAAGGTCCCGGCCCTGAGGTGTCTACATGTTCCGGGGAAGTCCCTATAGCTATTACTTCATTTTATTGTATCGTATCTTATTATTTTATTATTTATTTTAACTTATTTTTTCATATTTTATTTCTTCATTTTACCTTATCTGATTCCATTATCGGTTTGGCACACCTCACCACGTGAAAGGGTGGTGGGATTGATGCCAACCCACACTCACTCATTTTTCTAAAGACAGCAGCAGTAGAACTAAGGCTGACCTGCCAGCTGACCCCCTAACACCAATAAACACAAGGGAGGAGGTCAACTGTACTTAACAAAAACAACCACAACAGATTGTCGTTCCTCGGAAACAACATTCTATAGACCTTTGATTGAGGAATGTTCTCACAACTGACCAATGGTGGGAGAGAGTGTCCTAGAATGCCGAAATTCGTTTGTTCGAATTCATATGATTTCAGTTCCTCAGACAAATAACAACCCAACCAGGAGCTGGACATATCGCAGTATTGACGGAGTAAAACACTTTAACAACATGTGTACCTGTGTCTACCACACCAATTCGAACTACCTGAAGAGGTCACAGCCAATGATGGATGTCACCGAAATATATATAGCAGTACATCTTTAATAAACGAAGCATATATTTATATATATATATATATATATATATATATATATATATATATAATATAGAGCATATATACATATATACATATATATATATATATATATATATATATATATATATATATATATATATATATATATACGAACGAGTAGGACCCCGACGGCTGAGCTCAAGCCGTTTCGACGGATAATTCTGGACTAAATTTAGCCCAGAATTAACCGTCGAAACGGCTTGAGCTCAGCCGTCGGGGTCCTACTCGTTCCTATTACCCACTCTACATCTGACCTCAATGCTTGTGTTGGTAGTGTTGTTATTGTTGGAGTTAGCTTAAAAAATTGATAAAGTGGTAGAAGGAACAAGGGGGTAAATATATTTATATTTTCGTACTTGTGTATATATGTATGTGTAGTTTTCATAAATGTATGTACCTAATTCCAACTGTATTATTAACGGGAAGTTAGAAAATCAAAAATGTTATATATGTATTTCATTTAAAATGATTCTCGGATTATCTATTAAGAATTTATAATTTACACTCGTTTGAACTATCGATATTAAAATTATACATCGGTTAAACTAGTTGTGAACGACGATAGTAGTTTGAAAATAAATGATGATATAACATCAATGCTCCATTGACTGAATCATAGACATATTAAATTTGGTCTCTACGCCCTTTGCCATTCTGAGTTCAAATCCCGCCGAGGTTAAATTTGCCTTTCATCCTTACGGGGTCGATAAAATAAAGAACCAGTAATCTACTGGGTAATTGCTGGCATTGTGCCAAAAAGTAGAAACAATTATTTTCAAAATATTTATGATTTTATAACTGCTACAGTTTTAAGCAATATATAAGTACACCTATATGTGTGTGATTAAGAAGATCGTTTTGCAACAATGTGGTTCAGATGTCATTCAGAATGTTTGGTAGTTTGTGTAAGCAATTTCACCTATAAACACAATGTGTCAAACATATTGAGAATACGCGGTCTTAGAACGAAACTGCAGTAGTCTATCGAATATATACGCTGAGTGAATAGGCACGTGTGTATTTTTCTCAATTTGCCGTTCCTTTCACTCCTCACTCTTAATATTTCTATTTAGTATTTATACACTCACAGAAACACACACTGACATACACACCCGCACACACGCATACACACACATGCACACATGCACACACACATACACACACACACACACATATATATATATATATGCTGGCTGTTTTTTCCTATCTTTGCGTTGCTTTCCTTCCCTGTTGTTTACTTGTCTCGCTCGCTTTACGCGATTTACTTGTCCCAATAGCTTTATTTAGCTATTGCTCGCACCAACCGGAGGTATATGATTTTTAGAGTGATGAAATACCAATGAAGGTTGGGAAATCAATGACGAAGGACTATTTTTATCATATGTAACCCATGTGCAACGACGCAGTGTTCTTTCTTCTCATGTTTTATATATATATATATATATATATTATGAAGAGAGAAGAAACATTTAGATATAATTAGTAATAAAATGTATCATACCTAAACTGTTCCTAAATTCCTCGACTACGTAGTTTCGTGGCATAAACAAAAACAATATATCAAAGATATAGAGTCCTTGCGAGGTCTGCCGACTTATCAAGAGGATACCTCATTTTACTAGTCTCAAGAACGCGTCTACACGACGTGAGAAAGAATCCCAAAAGGCGGAGGGGGAGATAGTCACGCGATATAACGGTCGAGAAACAGAGCTAAGCCTCTTATAACCACGAAGAAAATACCACGGAGGCGGAGGGGGTATTCATATCGAGGCCGTAGAAGAGGTAGTGAAGAAGGCGAGAAGTATGAGTTATGGAAGCTTTCCAGTTGTCCCCACACCTCGAAGATTGCTCGACCAGAGGGAGTTATTAATATATTTAGAAACACACAGATACATGCGGACGCACACATATATACATGAATGCATCCGCACCCAACTGTGAGTTAAGGGTGCCAACTTCACCGATGTTGCTCAATGAATGACTGGGACAGACCAATTCAGTTTGAACCAGACTGAACCAGTATCAGAGTTAAAAATACATTATGAAGAGAGAAGAAACATTTAGATATAATTAGTAATAAAATGTATCATACCTAAACTGTTCCTAAATTCCTCGACTACGTAGTTTCGTGGCATAAACAAAAACAATATATCAAAGATATAGAGTCCTTGCGAGGTCTGCCGACTTATCAAGAGGATACCTCATTTTACTAGTCTCAAGAACGCGTCTAC
>OZ024742.1:153819639-153837139 GCA_964016885.1 Eledone cirrhosa | reverse complement strand
GATGTTAAATGGTTAACATTTTATCAAGGTAGTGATTAACCTATGAGAAAACTTAACATTTATACCCAAATAATGAGAAAATGCGAAAACCTAATAGATTCAATAGAGAAGGTATGAGTAAGGAAAACGTTGCTTTAATGTAACAGTTATAGATATTTAAAAATGTGGGATACTACAAATTAGGATTATAGAGGAAGACGTCTCTGGAAATATAATGTTATCACAGTTTATGAAGGCAACCGAGAGATAATGAAAGAGAGGGAGAGATAAAGGGGCGTAATTTATGCAAATATTTTTCCCCATAATGAATTAGCGGTTAAGTTCCAAAATATTTTATTTGTTATTTTAGGGTGAAGAAACAACATTTTAAGTTTTTAAAAGTTGATGGTTATTTATATTAATTTTATAACATTTATAAATGTTTTAAATGTGTTACATTACTAAAATTCTGAATTTTATGAAAACAATATTAAAGGATGTTCTAGGCCCGCGAAAGAAAACTATACACTGTTGAATTATCACTTAAATGTAATCTTTAACAAAAAATACATATAACAGTGTCAACATTGTATGTATGTATACTTTCTGAAGTACTTACTGTTACAAATATCGAAGAATTTATTGTCATGTAGATACATTGTCTAAAGTATAGTTATTGACGCAGAGTTTTCAGCTATATATATTTATATATATATATATGTGTGCATTTATCGTAATAAATTAATATTAATTTTATTATATTAAATCACTATATTAGTTCTACCTTTATGGGAAGAATGAACTCAAAATAATGATTAAGTTATTGTACAATATATTTATATTTCACAAACTATATATAACGTTATACCGAAACAATAATTATGATTAAGTTATTATACATTATAAATATAGATGCAAAAAAAGCAAAAAAAAGAAACAAATGCAGAGATATATGTAACTAATAATATGATTATGTTATTATACAATATACACGTATTTGCCAAAAAATATATATAGAGAGATATACTAATTATTAATAAGACAGTATGCTTTTGGTAAATGATAACGCTTATACTCTTAGATAATAAATTCAAACATGCACAAGGTAAGTACATATATATATATATATAAAAGAGTGAAAACGCATGAATGTTTCACAGTTCAAAATAAGGTCCGTACAAATTTACAGGTTGGATATTTGAACTATATTTTAAACATAGATAGAAAAATAAATATATAGAAATAATGGTATGGATCAAAGTTAATAATATTATGTTATGTATAACAACGTGTCAACATGTTATTAAACAAGTGTCATTCATTCAAACGTTATTTCCTTTATAGATAGTTATAAGATAAAGGCCTTTAAGGTTTTCAACTGTTGATTATGTACGTCTAAAAACCGAGTTTGGTTGGTTACTTTTTTCCTGGTCTTATGGGAGGCGTGGAGTGTAGACAAGACTTTACAAAGGCAGTTAGAGAATCTACTGTAAAACATATTCTTTGATGTACTCATTGAATCTTGTTTAACTCTTTAATATATATATATATATATATACATATATATATATATAAAATAGAGTCTGTCTGTGTAAATCTCTAAAACTCGAGAAGTATCCGACCGATTTTTTCAAACTTTACACATGCGTTAGTTTCATATTTTGAAATGCAATGCGCTAAAAGAATTAAGGTTTTCTGCATTAGGCAAACAACCGCATTTTAAAGGCATTTTAATGCTTTTTTGCGATGTAACGTAAAGATAATCCAGCTGATTTCCTCCAAATTTGCAGCACATATTAGTTAGCCCCCTCTCATTGCAGTGGATAAAATAAATTCCTATTCCCTTACTGGTTTCTAGGAAATTTACGAATTAGCATTGGGCATTACATGCCATTTTTATTTTCAATATAAAAGCTACATAAACATCGTAAGAAGCGTATAATATTTCGTTAAAAATTTGGTTTATTTAACAGAGGACACAACTCTTACTTAATTTTAAGCAAACTTCGGGTGATTGAAGAAATGAGGAGGACCTTAACATTTTTGTCGGCACCCTATTGACGCTTCGTACTTTCATTAGGCACAAATCCGGGCCTTGTGTACGTTATCGTGTTATTTACACCGTGAAACTCACGTGTGTGCTACTTCTACCAAGACCCCTTTTGTGGCACCTACACCGCAGTATGAACGCCCTGCACAAGTACGCCGAACAGCGGTTCTACTAATTCCGCAGTGAATCCTTTTGCCGCACCTTTATTGCTATGTAAACGCAGTGCAACCAGTGCCTCCCAGCGTTTGTGCTAATTGCACTATAACCCCTTCTGATGCAGCTGCGTTGCCACATAGGATTTCGTCATCTCAATATCCCTACTTAAACGTACATCCCTACTTGGTTTTCACACAATTGACTACTCGCTCCTCAATCATTCCCTGAGATTAAGGACATTCAAATAGTACACCGCTACATTCCTCAATCTTTACATATGCGTGTTGCTATTTCACGTCTCCTACTCCGTGCAACGCCGGGTCCTGCTGCTAGTATATATATATTTTATATATATATATATATATATATATATATATATATATTAGGAAATAGGAAAAGAGAATGGTGACAGATTTTTCCCAGTGAAAAATAGTTTAATTAGGAACAAGTATAAATGAGTAATAAATATTAGTTAGTATTCAGTTTTAGTTTTAAGGTTTTACCGGTTGCGTATTTCTTATGCTTTTCAAAAATTATTTTGAGAGAGAGTGCTCATCATTTTTGCTGTAATCCGATCAGTTTGGGAAAATGTTCCCGTTTTATGTGAAAAAAGTTGCTTGGGAGGTATTAAAATTTGGTTGGTTGTTGAATGTCACGTGAATAAACACTATAAATTTCGCGCCGATTCATGTTGCAGAAATGTTTGTAGTCAAAACAATTTTAATAGGTCGGTAGAAGTCACGTGAATGTTTAAATTGATTTTAGCGCGAACTGGTTTCGCGCCAAATGTAGGTTTGTCGAAGAGTATCGTTTTCCGCTTGATTGAGTTGCAGTCATGTTATGATGTCAAAAGTTCAGGTGTCTATTAAGACAAATATGTGTGTGGGTGTGTGTGTGTGTGTGTGTGTGTGTGTGTGTGTGTGTGTGTGTGTGTGTGTGTGTGTGTGTAGCAAAGTGGTTAATTGTCGTGATAATGTAAATGAATAGGTCAGTAGGAATGTGTGTGTACGCGTGTGTGTGGGGGAGGTTATTTTTCAGCTCTTGTCTTATAATAAAAGAGATTAATTGATGTATAGTATTGCCATAACAACAAGGCGTGTGTGAGTCCAGATTGTACGTACTGCAAGGGGAATACATTAGGCCCTGCCGTATGGGATACGTGTGTACAAATACGTATGCACCCCACGAATGTACAATACACGTGTGCGTATGTGTATGTGTGCGTATCGGCACGTGTATATCTATAAGCATCAACAGGTATACACATTTGTTTATATTTGTGTTGCACCATAGAACATGTGTGAACGCCGCGAGTTGGAGTGGCTTTTCCAGCGATTTTCCCTTGCAGTCCTCCGCGGAAACGCCTTCTCCATCATGTCATACCGCCTATGGAAGCATCTTAGGTACCATATATATATATATATATATATATATATATATATATATATATATATATATATATATATATATATATATATATATATATATATATATATATAGAGAGAGAGAGAGAGAGAGAGAGAGAGAGAGAGAGAGAGAGAGATGTGCGTTTTATTTTCATAATCATGCATGATGTTGAACTAGCCTGCCTTTAAATTCCCTTTTTGGCATATTAATCAGTGAGATTTTGGTTATCATGTTGAGCTCTGCTGAGCATCGATTTCCAACAGTGACCATCCCCACTGAAAGTTTTCGTGAAATAGTCTTTTTAAAATTATACAGAGTATTTCTAGTTGTTCTAAATTGAAGGATGAGTATTTTAAATTTTATTTTATCATGAGTTAAGGCTCTGTTGATTTTTCCCTGGATTTCACTAAATTCTGTTGGATAAATGCATCACCTGATTCTTTTTGAATTGAGTTTGAAATTTTTTCAACATCTTACTTTAACTATTTTCCCATTTTGACGCTATAATCACTTATATATTATGGAATACTGTTGGCTTCTTGCTACAATACTTTCTATAACTTTCATTTATATATATATATATATATATATATATATATATATATATATATATATATATATATATATTAATAAATGGAAACTATATTTATAAAACCATATTTATTTCATTATACATATTTCAGGGATACCAAATTAAATTATGGTATGCCTTCATCAGACAAAATACAATATATAACAGTTTTACAAATAGGCTTTGACGTACCCTATTAAAATGCAACCATTATTTTTGGAAGCCATCCGGATAGTGAGTTGTTTATAGTATTTTAATAAGTCATAGTGTTACGGACAATTAGAAAAAGACGGAGAGAGAGAAAGAAAAAAACGTGGAGAAGTATCTGAGAGAGAAAGATGCATGAGACAAAAGAAAGAGATAAATAAAGACAGGAGGAAAGGAAGAAAAAAAGAAAGAAAGAAGAAAAACAGAGGAAAGCAACAGAGAGATATTAAGTTATCAAACAGATAGGAAAAACTCAAGAGAGAGAAATATTATATAGAGAGAGGGGGAAATAATGAAAATTGTACGTCATGTCATATTAAGTTGAGTTAACAATTTATATGAAATGAATAATAAAAATATAAATATTAATATTAATGAATGGGACATAAATATATAATATGAGAAATTAAATATTGTTCAATAATGACGACATGTTTAGTTTAAAAACTTGAGATCAATATACCAAAATGTGGGTTTAATCAACCAAAATGCTAGAGAAATCAGTATCTTAGGCAATGACACACACATATATATATATATATATATATATATATATATATATATATATATATATATATATATATATATATATATACGCACGTCCTGAAAATATATTTACTCAAGTCAACAATATAGACATATAAAACGCAGACGATTTCTCTTAATCACTGCTATACATTCTCTAGCATTTTGGTTGATTAAACCCAAATTTTGGTATATAGATCTCAAGTGTTTAAACTAAACATGTAGTCATTATTGAACAATGTTTAATTTCTCATATTATATATTTATGTCCCATTCATGAATATTGATATTTATATTCTTATTATTCATTTCATATAAATTGTTAACTCAACCTAATATGACATGACGTAAAATGTTCATTATTTCCCCCTCTCTCTATATAATATTTCTCTCTCTTGAGCTTTACTATCTGTCTGATAACTTAATATCTCTCTGTTGCTTTCCTCTGTTTTTCTTATTTCTTATTTCTTTCTTTTTTTCTTTCTTTCCCCCTGTATTTATTTATCTCTTTCTTTTTTCTCCATGCATCTCTCTCTCTCTCAGATACTTCTCCACGTTTTTTTCTTTCTCTCTCTCCGTCTTTTTCTTTCTCTCCGTCTTTTTCTAATTGTCCTTAACACTATGACTTATTAAAATAAGATAAACAACTCAATATCCGGATGGCTTCCAAAAATAATTGTTGCATTTTAATAGGGTACGTCAAAGCTTATTTGTAAAACTGTTATGTATTGTATTTTGTATGATGAAGGCATACCATAATTTAATTTGGTATCCCTGAAATATGTATAATGAAATAAATATGGTTTTATAAATATAGTTTCCATTTATTAATATCGTATATCTACTCCAAATACTTGTCGAGTGCTTTATATCAGTTATAAAAATATTTACTTGTTGTATCCCAACAATTTTAAATAGAACTTTTGCATATATATATATATATATATATATATATATATATATATATATATATATATATATATATATATATATATATATATATATATATATATATATATATATATATATATATATGTATGTATATATATGTATGTATATATATATATATATATATATTGTGTGTGCGCGCGTTATATACGTATTTATTTATATACGTTTATTTAATTATATGTATACACGCACGCACACACATATATATATATTTTTATATATATATTATGTGTTTTTGGTGTATACATTCGTATGCGTGCGGGTACAGGCGTTACGTGGCTTCTGTATGTAGATGCGGTTTTTTTTTGTGTACGTGCTTGTGTTTGTATACCTATGGAGAGTGATTTCGCGTATGCTCGTGTATGTACGTATATGGATGCGTGTATGTATTTATTTAATTTCATTTACCTCTGTATTTTATTTTATTTATCCTTAACTCTGAAGGCGAAATTTCGTTTCATTTTTTCCATTTATCGTTTTCGGTGCGCCCGGCCGATTAACTCACTCAATATGCAAATTAGGCTGCTCAGCCGTTAATATGCATAAGAAAAGTGTATACTTTCACACATTCAATCATCTGGCAGGAATGTATACGGTGCTGAAGATAGCTAATAAGCTTGAAACTAGTACATCTTTCCTTTGTCAGTGTTGAACAAAAGTGCAACGATGGTTGCTAAACACTGTACGTTCTTAGTTCGGGATGTTTGTTTACAAACAAACCGAGCATTATAATAAATGTTCAATAAATCCATACGTGCATATATATATATATGTGTGCATGTATGTATATATATACATACTACTGTACGTCTGTATACATATACGAATGTACGTATACATACTAATATTTATATATATATATATATATATATA
This sequence comes from Eledone cirrhosa, assembly GCA_964016885.1. NCBI lineage: Eukaryota > Metazoa > Mollusca > Cephalopoda > Octopoda > Eledonidae > Eledone > Eledone cirrhosa. The sequence goes on along the minus strand of OZ024742.1, from coordinate 153,830,420 downwards.
TATATATATATATATATATATATATATATATATATATATATATATATATATATATATATATATATATATATGTGTATATATTTATGTATATATATGTATATATATATGTATATATATATATATATATATATATATACATATATATATATATATATATATATATATATATATATATATGGAAAGTTATATTTAAATTGTTGGGTTACAACTAGTAAATATTTATAACTGATATAAAAGCACTCGACAAGTATTTGGAGTATATTTACGATATTAAATAAATGGAAACTATATTTATAAAACCATATTTATTTCATTATATATATTTCAGGGATATCATATTAACAATATGCTATGCCTTCCTCAGACAAAATACAATATAGACAGTTTTATAGATAAATAGATTTGACATACCGTACAACATCGATTTGTATTTGAAAAGTTGAATTGGCAGTGAAAAAATTGTAAACAGAAAGAAAGAAAGAGAGAAAAAAGGAAAGAAAGACAGAAAACTAAGAAAAAGAAGAAAAAAGAAGAAATGCATGGAACAAAATAGAGAGATGGAAAGATAGATAAAGAGAAGAACTTCATGTAAAGAAACAGAGAGAGATATATATAGAGGGAGGAAATAGATAGAGATAGATATATATAGAGAGAAATAGGTAGTTGGACATCCGTTGAGTAAACGTATCAATGATACATTTATTTATTTATTTATTTATTTAGCTCTAGTATTAATGTAAAGGAGATATATGTGGTTAGGAGAGAAACCAGCTGTTATATAGAGAGAAAAATGAAAAGTAACCAGACATAGGCGAGGCATAAAAAGCCTATGTTTTAATGTAGCAGTATTAGTATGTATAAAAATCAGGCACTATATTGTAAATATCAGTATTCCTGAATGAGACACGTATCCATAATGTGTGAAAAGTAATGATCTTATGTTTAGTTTTAAAATCCATATGTTTATATGATAACTACAAACATCGATGTGAATTTACATGATCAACTCTGCAAACCCTAAGTTCACACGGAAAACATTCTCATTGTGCTATAAAAATTTAAGTATACATATATGTGTATATATATACACATATATATATAGAGTCTATATTACTACTATTCTTGTCTTTACTCTACATGATTATCTATCAAGCAGAAATAGAGAGCAGATTTCAATATATTAATAAAAAAAATATTAAAAAAAATATATCAAAAACAAAAACCAAAAAAAAATAACAATATTAATAATAATAAATAATAATAAAATAGAAAACTAAAAAATATTACGAAAAAATATTACATATTAAAAATATTACATATTAAAAATAAAAATATTAGAAAATACTACAATAATAAAAATAAACCACAAAGATCAACCCTTCAAAATTAATTGACAATATATTGCCAAGTTCATTATAAGCATCAGAGTCGAAAACAGATAAAGCTAAAAATTATTTATCAAATCGCGTCTAGCAAAAATCATTTCAAAAAGTTTAGGATGCCCATTTGGTCTACATGTGTTCTTATATTTAATATAGAAGTTTATCTAGTGTAACGGTTATTCGAAATATTTGGATCATCAACTTTTAGGGTAGTTTAATTTTTCATGAAGAATGTTTAAATAAAAATAAAAATAAAAAGAAGAATAAAAAGAAGAAATCGAAAGATTTATCGGCTAGTTTCCCAAATAATTATAAATCAAACCAAATACACTACATTTTAAATTTAAATTCATATTTAAAATTTGAGTTTAATCTATGTTTGCAGCAACTGAATAAATTTGTCCGTAGATTAAGGGAATTTTTAGATGTTAGTATAAAGAATATCTCCTCTGCGCAGAGGTCACATGTCTCACAGGATGAATTAAAAGGAATCCCTCTTGAGACTATATTCCAAGCCGTCGAATATCTAACGTTATCTAGCTTAAGTTGCCAGAGTACGCCTGATAGTACCGTTGAAGATTTTTTGCTTGGATCTGTGAAAGAATTCTTGTGTTTATTATAGCGAAGTTTAAATTCCGTCGATGTGGAACCGACGTAGTTAAAAGAATTAGAGTCAGTTTTAACATTACAATTGTATATTATATTTTTAACTAAGCAGCTGTTATTTAACGGACATTTAGATCTATCTCTACAGTTACATTTGTTAACTTGTATATTATTTATGCTATTATCATTAGGTTTTAAGTTCCTATTATTTATTCTATTAATATTTTGTGCTAAATTTTTGGTGGATGAGTAGGTTAATTTTATAGTATGTCTATTGAAAATTGAGTGATACCTATGTGTTCTAGGGAAGCGATTATCGAGAGCTTTAAACAATAGTTTAGCGATGTGGGTTTTAATGTTTAGTGAGAAGGGGGGGGGGGCAAACCAAATTATGTTCCTAGTTCTATTTCTTTTTTGGCCTTTGGAATTATTGTAATGCTTTCTATTATAGTTGTTAAGGTTGTTGCCGTAATTAAAATAGTTGTTATTTTGTTTAGTTTGTCTATCATTATCTATGTACATAATCTTATCAGCATATCCTGCTCTAGCTAACGCTTCATTGTAGTACTGGGCTTTTTCGTCGAAAATCTTTCTATTAGACGAGATTCTAGAGATACGTTTTTGAACAGAGTTTACTGTAGTGTTTTTGACAGATCTGGGGTGGTTAGAGTTAAAGCTGACATAGTTTAAGTTTTCATTCAACTTGTGAAAAGGATAGTGAAGACATGTGTTGAGATTTAATGTTATATCTAGGAAATTGACTATTCTGTGGTTGTTCTCAATTTCTATTTTAAGATTAAAGTAATTAAAAAATTGTGTAATTTGTTTACATTTTCTATTTATTTCAGAGTTATTATCATCAATATGTAAAAGCATGTCATCTCTATATAAACCTCCGGTAGTACCACGTATTTTCCTATGTAGCGAATTGATTAAAAATAAGCCCACAAGGTCAGTTACCTGAGCTGAGTCGGATGATCCCATAGTAATGTCAAAATTGCTATCTCTATCTGCTCTGGTCCATAGTTGGTCATTAAATTCTATCAATGTTTTCCTAGCCGATAATATAATATGCATTTCATTGCTAGTTAGGTCTGTATGTTTGAATGCGTAATTTAGTGCCTTATTTAGTAGATTAGGGGTAATAGAATAATAATAGTTAGCAATATCAAGTTGAATAAACTTATTATTATTGTTATATTTAATTTGCTTAAACCACTCAACAACCTCTCCAGTTCCCTTCCACAAGCTCAGGTTAGATAAACAATCCAAGTTCTTAATTTGCTGTATCACCCTGTCAAGAATGTTTTTGCTTAATTTGCCCAGGTCCGATTTTGATGGTGCGATCAATCTAACTGGCAAGTCATTTTCAAAATTCCTCTTGTGATCTTTCATATTGATCTTCGTTTTCCTGGGCACGAAAGGTTGTGTTCTGTTCTCAATTTCCAACTCGTGCATTATACAAGATGCTTCGACATTCATTTTCTCAAGCTCGGCCTTATCTGCTACCTTGTACTTTTTCCTCAGTTCCTTCAGTATGAGGCCATTATACATGTCTTTCTGCACTCCATAGAGGTTGTTGGTCTTGTCAGATTTCACCAAGATCTTCTCAGTTTTCTCTAAGCTCTCAATATTATCCTTAATGCCTTTCATATATTCCTGGCCTTTGAAGTTTCTCTTGAATTTGACCCCTTGTATGATAGAAATTATATCGTTTTCAAAGTCAGATAAAAGTCTGTTAGGGGGTGGATTTCTTTTAGATTTGAAAACTTTGTTTAAGTCCGAGACATTTTCATTTATATTAGATTTATCAAAGTGGAATGCTCGCCACCTGATTCTCCTTATAAAAGAGTCAGATTTATCTATTAATTGTTTTATAAAGTCTTTGTTTCTAGGGAGAGGTATGTCTTTTAAAGAGGAAGTAATCTTAAAGAATTCCATTTTTTCAGTTATAATATAAAGCGCTCAACAGTATTGGAGCAAGATACATGGAAAGTTATATTTAAATTGTTGGGTTACAACTAGTAAATATTTATAACTGATATAAAAGCACTCGACAAGTATTTGGAGTATATTTACGATATTAAATAAATGGAAACTATATTTATAAAACCATATTTATTTCATTATATATATTTCAGGGATATCATATTAACAATATGCTATGCCTTCCTCAGACAAAATACAATATAGACAGTTTTATAGATAAATAGATTTGACATACCGTACAACATCGACTTGTATTTGAAAAGTTGAATTGGCAGTGAAAAAATTGTAAACAGAAAGAAAGAAAGAGAGAAAAAAGGAAAGAAAGACAGAAAACTAAGAAAAAGAAGAACAAAGAAGAATCCTTTTTTCTCTCTTTCTTTCTTTCTGTTTACAATTTTTTCACTGCCAATTCAACTTTTCAAATACAAGTCGATGTTGTACGGTATGTCAAATCTATTTATCTATAAAACTGTCTATATTGTATTTTGTCTGAGGAAGGCATAGCATATTGTTAATATGATATCCCTGAAATATATATAATGAAATAAATATGGTTTTATAAATATAGTTTCCATTTATTTAATATCGTATATATATATATATATATATATATATATATATATATATATTATTATATATATATATATATATATATATATATATATATATATATATATATATATATATATATATATATATATATATCTGAAGGCCTACTCTACGAAAAAACCTTAAATCTTGGAAAAAAACAGCGAGGAGGATGAAGAACTAACATTCCTCCAGCGATGGGAAAAACGCCACCTGGTTCAACAACTACGAAATGGACTTCAAAAATGAACAACATACGGGTAACCCATTTTTAAAACAAACTAAATCTCACAGACCACATGCACAACAAATAACAAAAAAAGTATCAAAATGTCCAACATATCCCCAGCAAAACTATAACGATAATCCTAGAAACCATAGACAAAACTATAACCCTACTAACAAAAACCGAAGATCACCGAACACAAGGCAGGACGCGTTCCGCAGATCACAACCCACACAAAACCTATTCCAAAACCGTAGACCCCAGCCCACACAGAGCCTGTTCAAAAACCGTAGATCCCAGCCCACGCAAAGGAACAAAATCTACTACCCGGACTATCAACAAACCGAACCTCAATACATCCGAAACTTCTATACAAGACCACACAACAACAGGGGAAATACCATGAGATTTAATAATACCATTGAAAAAACATTCCAGAAAAATCATTTTTTAGACCAAGGCTACAGGACCCACGACACCCAGTGACACAAACCGATTTTGAAAAACCGCAAATAATCAACCTTTCAAATACAAACCTCTAAGCCCAACAAGTAAAACTTATCTCCAAAGGACTGAAATTCACACCAACACCACAATATTCTAACCCCAATGAGATAAATGACGATATCTCACACTTCTGTAGAAAATTACGTCTCACAGAGGAATTCTTTGACAAGGAGAATAACGACGAATCAATTGTACGGAATAAAAGCAGCTACAACCCAACAAAAGCTAGAAGTAGAGTTCTGGACAAATGTTGTGACCACATAGCTACTTTCCCATACCATGAACTACCGCAACCTAAACCCAAACCCAACACGAGTCGAATTGAATGGGAGATTATCCATGAACTAAAAAACAATACGGACATTATAATTAAGGAAGCGGACAAGGGAAGTATTGTTGTCATTATGGACGCTGAAAAATATAAAAATTCTATGTTCTCTCTCTTACAAAATACTAATTACTCTATAAGAGTAAAAAACTACCGGTAATCAAAAACAATGACCAGATTAAACACACTGATTTATCGATACCAGGAAGACCTAACTAAAAAGAACGCGATTATTTAACACATTTTGAATACAAAACCAGCAACATTTACGGACTTCCGAAGATCCACAAGTGTAAAATAATTAACGATGCCTGTAAACAATCCACCTCAGCCTGCGTGAACACACAATACCCCACAGACCTTAAATTAAGACCAATTGTAGCGGCCCAGCCTGAGAAACTTTATAGACATACTACTAAAACCAAACCTCAAACACATACCAAGCCTTGTAAGAGACGATCTGGACCTCTTACACCACCTCCCCAAACATGTCAACAACGACACTATTATTGTGTCTTTCGATGTAGTGAATCTCTACACAATGATCCCACACCAATACGGAGTAGAAGCAATAGGATTCTGACTAGAGAAATATCCCAATGAGATACCTGACAGAATAGAAAAAAAGCTTCATCACCGAGGGATTAAAATTCATCTTGCAGAACAACTTTTTTTTATTTCGATGCCAGTACTTACACGCAAATATCGGGGACTGCGATGGGTACAAAAGCCGCTCCAACTTATGCCAACTTAGTCATGGCATACTTAGAAGTCCAGATATATGAACAGTCAAAATCAAAATACGGATTGAACTTCCACAAATATTTATCTGAGAATTGGAAACGCTACTTGCATGATTGTCTCATTCTTTGGTCCCACACACTCGATCAAATGAAGGATTTCAAAAACTTAATAAACGTCATCAATAACCACATCCAATTCACAATGGAATACAGCCACGATCAACTCCCATTTCTGGACATCTTAATTTAAGAAAAGACACAAATATTGAAACTGACATACACTACAAACCAACAGATTCCAAACAATACCTGCTATTCACCTCCAACCAACCAAAGCACACGAAGACGAACATTCCTTTTAACCTAGCAAGAATAATTTGCACAATTGTCTCCAAAACGCGAAATAAAAGACTTCAACAACTAAAGGAAATTCTACTCGAAAGAGAGTACCCACCATTACTAATAAATAATGGAATAGAAAGGGCTAAAGCAATAGGCATTGATGAATTACGAAAACAGAAACAAATTCAAGGTACGTCCAATATTCTATCATATATCTCGACACACAACCCAAGAAATGCGGAAGCTTACAACACTATTCACAAGAACACCCCACTACTAAACCAAAATCCAAGAATGAAAAAAGCCCTTGAAACACACAAAAAAATCAAAAGCAAAAGACAATCGAAATCACTAAAAACATTACTCACCAATGCCAAATTACCTACCACAAACCCACAACCAACTGTCAAAAAAATGTGGTCGCTCTAATTGTGGAACCTGCACTCACCTCATTGAAGGCAACACGTATACATTTAAATCAGGACAACATTTTACTGTAAAAAATCACTTCACTTGCTCATCAAAAATTCTGCTTTATGCCATTAAATGTAAAGGATGCAATGAAGATTATATAGGACAAACTAAACTCACACTCCGAAACAGAATGACAGTTCATCGCCAACAATTACGAGATCCAACCACGAGAGAGATACCTCTAAGCGCACATCTAGACATATGCGCAAGTAATAAGACACCCACATTTCAAGTCTTCCCACTTTACCTTTGCGCTAACAATACAACAGAACAAATACGAATAAATAAGGGAAATATGTTTATTCAAAAATATAGACCAGCATTAAATATGGTTTAATATACATTATGTCAACACCATAATATGACATACACACACGCACATAACACCTTCTACTTTAGAAAATAAAAACCCGAACTAAATAAACCTTAACATACATTTGCACTGACAATACAACAGAACAAATACGTATAAGTAAGGAAAATATGTTCATTCAAAAATATTCCTATTAAGGAATCATTTTCCTACACACACACACAATATATATATATTATCTACATCTTAACATGCTAACCATACTCCCACACACATAACACCCATACCCACACAACTCCCTCCCCCATTTCTACTAATAGAATCACTTTCCTACATACATATATACACACACACACACACACACAAGCACACAAATAAACATACACATCTTTACTTTCTTTACTTCAATAGAAAATCTGAATTCTGACACCCCAGCGAACTAACCATATTCACTGAACCAGAACAATTCTCCCATCCAATTTCTCTTGACCATTATCTTTTGCTTGTCATAAAATTCTCTAAAAAGGATACAGAATAGATTTCCAAATAACGGCGCGAAAATTTAATGAAAACTTGTTCACATGACAGCCATAATTTCATTTTTAACCAATCAAATTACGTTTATTAGAAAAAAACTTCGTGAGCCCCCCTTTATTTTAAGTAAAAAGAAATTCAAATATGAAAAAAACAACCTGTGACCCCCCCCCCCCCGTGTTTGAAGAACTTTATAACGCGAACTGGCGTGAAATTTATTATAATTATTGACCAACCAATCAAATTACTTCTCGAAAAACCTGGCATTTCGAGCCACATTGTCCATATAAAACAAGTAACATTCAGAGACCAACTAGATGTGAGAAAAACCACAGACCCTCCATCTGAACTCTACTTTTGAAAAGCAGAAGAACTGCGAAATCGGTAAAGGAACCAAATAAATATATATATATTTTTTAAAATAAGACTCCAGTTGTATTTTCGATTTCATCTTTATTTCTTTATACTTTCACTCGTGTAGGACACCTCGGTTATTTTTCATTTTGTAAAAAAAAACCTCACATTCTAATATATATATATATATTATGTATATGCAGGAGGTGTAACTTGGAGTTACTGCAGGTTCACCCGGGAGAGCACTCGATGTTTAGGTTCACCTCTGTGCTGAGGTGTAGAGCTATACAGAGTGTAATATATTGAAAGGATACCAAGGACGATTGATTACTCCTACATTGCATTTATTGGTAGGTGACAGGCGTCTCGCCACTGATCAGCTCAAGTTTCGATCTGTATCGATCCTACCCGACTCAATAATTGGCGGCTCGACGGACCTTTTAAAATGCTATAAGAAAATGAAATACATGCTATATATATATATATAGACAGAGAGAGATGAGATTCTATAGGACTAGAACTGTTTCGTTTTTGAGAAATCATCAGGATTTGTGATGATTTCTCAAGAATGAAACAGTTCTAGTCCTGTAGAATCTCATCTATATTAAAACTGTTATACTCTGCTATGTATTGAGTACCTATTTTACTGTGGTTACCTCCGATTCAGCCTGGAATAAATTATATATATATATACTCAGCTGAGATTAAAAAGCGAAAGAAACTGAATACGTCAAATGAAATCTGAAATAGAAAAATCTGTAAATATGATGCTTTAAGGTCGACAACGTTTTAGAGATAAGTCCATGCAGAATACAGAGTTAGAAGTTTCCGATATGTGAATAAGTTAAATATTTATGAGAATGCCCGGAATGCCGTCCTCTAAATAAGTTTAAGATTGTTCGCGGTCATGCTTTTAAATTTTACTCTATATTTTCATTGCATTTGCAGTAAGTGCCAAAATATAATTAAAGTTTTCATGTTGTTTTCTTTTGGCATGAGAATATATCTGCCTTAACGTGCAAGGTTGTTATTTCAGACTTTGCGGCTCTTGGTAATGAGTGCAACTTTCTAGATGTTCCAGAATGCTTAAATATTTCTACAGTAATATTAGGAGAGATATTTCTGAGACAAGAGCAGTAACTAGGTGTATCTTTAACATTGACATGTTATGCTTGATAGAACGTGAACTGTTAGAAAAATACTATAAAGTTTCTTAGAGAATACTTTTGATTTTATGGCAGAAAATATTGTCCCTACTCTTGATTTCCGCCGTGTTAACATTTTACTTAGCGTTTTCATGTCATGATTATTTTGAAATTTAACATTCTATCCCTCTTATTTATTAAGGAACTATTTCAGGTTGAAGCAAGTATACTTAGTTTCATCCAGATGATTTCATTACTTTCTATTAATAGTATGGCATTTATTCTGCAAATGTAATAGCTTCCTAGAAAAACACAATACATACACAAATACAAGCACATAATATATCAGATGATTGACAGATCACAAAATTGCACACATAGAATTGTATTTCTGTTTATATTATATATATAGAGAGAGAGGAGGAGACACAAATAGAGAAAGAGACAGAGAGGGGGAGGGGGAGAAAGAGAGAGAGAGATTATAAGAAAATGCAAAGTAGTTTCAGATGTTAAAGTCCATTATTAATAAGTCTGTGATACATATTTTGATGGCGACAGTGGCCACGCGAATTCCGCGTACCCAGTGCCGTACTGTCATCAGACAGTTTCTTACATAATAAGGTTACGTTCCCGAGGCAATCCAAATTGAAACGACATGGGAATGGGGAAATATGATATTCTTGAAGCCTTTGCCCCTTCCCTATATATATATATATATATATATATATATATATATATATATATATATATATATATATATATATATATATATATATAAGGGTATGGATATTCCAAAAGGCACTAGGTACCTACATAAATATGAATGGTGTTTATAATAGTTGTGGTTCGATGGTACTAATTTGAGATACCAGAACTATAAAAATGACTGGAGCAAGCAATTATCAAACAATTTTTTAAATAAATTAAAAAAACGATTTAAATATTCACCTGTTCTATTGCTGTTACCGATTGTTTCACTAATCAAAAGATTGGAAATCCAGAGAATTTCCAATGGAAAGAATTAGATCTTCAAACAGCTATTTCCATACCATAAGGGTGCAAATCTCATAGTAAGTCAATATTTCGCTTACTGCCCGACGCATGCGGTCAAGCCGTTGAAGTGACGCACACGCCAAATTAGTCCACAAGTAAAATCGGGTTATTATAAACTTGCTGTTCATGCTGCTAAAAATAGCAGCGCGATACAACGTTTTGTTCTCTACATAAGGAGAAAATTGATCTAATCCTTC
>OZ024742.1:153799639-153814639 GCA_964016885.1 Eledone cirrhosa | reverse complement strand
GACGCATCCAGTTATCAGCCGACTCCATCGTGAGGATCAACCCACCGCCTTCATTTAGGAACGAAGGAGAGGCGGTTTTCCTCGCTCTTGTGGCTATGGCAAAAGAGGTTATATGGTGGACGAGGTTAAAAGGACTGAGAGCAAACAACTTTCTCTCCGGAAAACAACTTATCCCCTTCTTTAGGTAACACTTCAGGAGGAAGGTGAGAGTGGAGAGAGAGGTGCTACACCGCAGTAAATTCGCTGAAAGGTGGGTGAATGTGGCGAAAATGGCCGGCGTGAATGGGCCTTCTCTGTATATAAACCTATAGGTTGAGGAGGATAAACAGAGGGGAGACAGGAACACCCACAAAACGTGTTCCTTGTGTTGAGAGTTGTTCTATCCATGGGGTGTAAAATAACCCTGCAGTAACGTTCCCCCCTACTGGGGATTTCAATTGTTATTTTATTATATATAGTTTATTGTTATTTATTAATGTTGAAGCTATATGATTTTTATGTAAACCCCCGCCGTCACGTCTTGTAATGTCCCATTTTTGTACGCTGGCAAATAAAGAAAGATATCTATAGGTGTCTATGTGTATATATAAATATGTGTGTATATATGTGTGTGCGTGTATACACACACATATACATGTATACATACACACACACACATACACACACACACACACATATACACACACACACACACACACACATCTATATATATATATATATATATATATAGGGTCATATCCTTCTACGTACCTACTACGTACCAGTAATGCATTACGGTAATTGTTGGCCTTGTACCAAAAGTTGAAACAATTATTAGGTGTGTAACATTTTATATCTTTTTTATTTTAGACACGATTGGTTTTTATTTTTTATTTCATTCCTTTTCCCCTTTACATTCCTTCACCCATGTATTCTTGTATGGCCTTATCTCCTTATTGCTTATTTCAAACAATGTGTCAGTGGATGTAGGGCAGACGGGTTGAACGCATGTATACATACCGCAACTTGACCAAGATGACAAAAGTAAAAAATACAATATTTGCTAACGGTTTTCATTTTTTGTCGTTAAGTAGTGACCCTGTCAATCACTATTATACTCTGTCTCTAGGGAAAAAAACCATTAATCTGGATACTTAAATATGGAATGTTACGCGATGGTGCCCCCACACAGACCCGGCAGACAGGATGGAGAAGGCCACCCACGGAGGACGGCAAGGGAGACGCACTGGAAAACCACTCCAACTCGCGGGGTTCACACCTGCGGCTGGCCAGCTCAGCGCCTATGGTGGTGAGTAGGGAGGTAGCCGTAGGGCCGAGGACACCAGAAGTCTCCACTGCTAGGGGTAAAACCGCAAACCCGTCGGAGGGCGACCGGTATTTAAGGAGCTTGGCCTCCCCAGCATGACGCTCAGCAAACTTTGGTTAGTCGCAGACTGCACCAGGTTGCGGCTGCAGAAAGGGTCGGTGCTAGTAGCATCCCAGACGGAGGGTTTGCGACCGCGAAACGGGAAGATGGTCATGCCGTCTGGCCTTTTGCCATCCCCTCGGTCCCGCCTCATCGGCTCGAGCTGGGAAGGCAAGCCCGCAGCGTCCAAGCAATGCATCATGACCTCGTTGAGGGCAGCATGGCGTGGATGGCGGCCGGCACTGTGGCGACAGGAAAGCGGGTGGAGGCCGAAAGAGTCCACGGTGGATCCGCACGAGATAGTTGTGGCTTGCAGATCCAGAGGCCGAACTTCAAGGAAACGCCGATCCAAAGGCTATTGTTGTCTAGCTGCGTGCCAGTGGAGAAGGAGCAAAGAGCATGGAGCCAGGCACCACTGTGGTGTTTGGAGGCTGCACGAAAGCAGGCAAGGCAATGCTGGTCGAGCTGGCACATGAGTCCGTCTGAGATCAAGCTGCACTGGTTGGCATCCCAAGTGGTTTGGGGGGACTTGACTTCAACAGGGGGAGAAGGAGGAGGGACGTCTACTGGGATAAGTCCCAGCCGGTCCCACGTTTCACAGGCGGCCTCACGTTCTCTGAACACAGAGGGTCCTATTGTGTTTTGAAGAACCCTGCTGACGAGGACGCTGCACGAGGTTACTGACGAACGATACGCCGGAAAAAGTTCGCGGACCGGAGGCCAAGGCCGCTATATCTGACAGGTAAAGTGGTATGTTGCCATCCAATGTCGTCAAACTTGACGTTGCATATCTCCTCGGCTGCTGCTCGGATACAAGTATTGATGTCCGCGAAGGATATAGAGGATGCAAGTATCGCGCTGCGAAGGATATAGAGGAGCTTCGGCATGGCGAAGCAATTCCCCAACAAGAAGAGAGCTGAGTGACCGTCGATCAAGCCCAGTCAACTCGTGAGAGTCTGGAGTTGTTGAAGCCTGGACCTGATGGTGGAGAGGATGGCCAATATGTGGACTGGTGACCCGAGGATGAGGATATCCTCTTTGGGGGTGACCTGTACCTGGTGGAGAATGGACTGCACATCTGAGACGGAGGCTGCAAATCTGTCAGACTCTTGGCTGACATTCACCACCTCCTACTTGGCCGAGTTGACCTGGAGGCGGATTCCCGCCATGGAAGGAACCACCGATTGTAGGTCATGGTAGACAGGCTGTACGGGCCCGCCTAACGTAGCATGATCCAGATACCAAACGTTGAGAGAGGCCGTGATACTCCGGGCGAAATTGTCTATACAAAGGGCAAACAGGAGGGGTCCCAAAGGGTCGCCCTGTTGAACGCCAGTAGCCGAAGATATGACCGTTTCAGCAGGAAAGAGCATGGTCGGGGATCCATACGACAGATAGGCCAGCGGGTAGGCAGAGGGGGCTCGGCTGAGGCAGGAATCGAGCAGATGGTCCCGGCGCAAGCAGTTGAAGGCATTCCTCATGTCAAGATTGACAATGAGGTGCCTGTAGTCCCTGGATGCTGGTTCCGGTGGGCAGCTTTTGAAGAACTGCCTTGTTGCATGTGCGGCCCCCTCACAGCCACCGGACACGCCGACACCCAGTTGCACCGAACTGAACTCCTCACCCAGTTCGGGTGTTATGGACCTGCAGACCACCTTGGCAGCCAGCCTCCGGAAGACATTGCCCATAGCGATGGGGCGTATGCCACCCTCTTTCTTCCTGAGAGCGGTGAGGCTAGCCGAAAAAAGAGGCCTCGGACGTGAGGTTCCAGGGTGCCATGGATGAGCCTATTGGTGAGCTCCACAATTGCACTCGTAAGGCGGCGCCCGGCCTCAGCGGAGAGGGGTATAGCAATTATTTGAGGTGGCCTGGTCGGAGACCATCATCACCTCCGCTGCTACTAGCTGGGAAGGACTTGATGGCAGACATGATGTCTGTGTCGGAAGCCACAAGGAGTAAGTTGGGGTCGGGTCGGGTATGGGTCTGAGATCAGTGGGTGGCTCAGGATGTTTGAGTCGCAGGGCAGCCAGGAACTCCTCGGTGGGTTGGAGGACAGTGTCCTCTGAGGCAACCACTCTGAATGCAGCCGAGACATCACCCATGATTAGTTTAGAATTTACGCGTTCACGCAATCACTTGGCGCTGGCCTCAGGGGTGGATGATTGAGGGTATCCGAGGGTGGGGTGGGCGGCGTCCATAGGCACGCTTGGAATGGGCGTTCGCCCAATGAGCGTTTGGCCTCGACGAAGGCTGTTGTCGACAGCCCGCCCCGATCAGCGAAGGAGCTGGGGAGGCCCAGGGCGAGTGCGGCGAAATAAAAGAGTCGCTTCCAGTCGCTGGCTCGATTGGAGTCCAGGGTGCTCTCAATCGAGGAAGCGATGGCATCGACTACCGGCACCCGGGCCGCTTTCGGGATCCTGAGTGGGATCTTCCGGACCCGCCTGAGCCGAGCAATGTTGACCAGCGACGCTTGGGCATCAGGCAAGCTCGCTGTCTCATCTGAGCGGCATCAGAGTTGAGTGGTTGGCGTTGTGGGTGGAAGGGAAAGTGCTGGTAAGAGGGCCTCATAGCTCACCTACATCAGGTATAGAGGCGTCAGAGGACAAGAGAGAAAAGAAGGGGTGCATGGAGGTGGACATAAGAGAAGGTAGAATGTTAGCAAATGAATGAGTGAATGGATGAATGAAGAAAAAAAAATAAATAAATAAAATCGAGTGCCTTCTTTTACCGAACATTATCCTGTTGCTGTCACCTTCTTGACCCGAATGCGGGTCACTGGCTTTCGGCATCATTTGGCAGCACAACGGCGAATAAATATATTCTCTATATTTTTTTTGCCTTTTCTTTCACTCTGTCTAATCCGATTCAAATTATTTGGCAGTGAATTGGTGGTCGGTTTGGTTTGGTTTTGTTTCATGTTTCCATTTGTTTTTATTTATTTTTCTCCCTCTTCTCGTATGTTTCGGTGCGTTAGATTTGGGAGGTTCTTAGCAGTTATTATTTGAGGTTATATTTCCATTCTAGGATGTATTCCATCATAACAGCACATACTGCTTCCCAGCATCATGGATTAAACCGTGAGTTTAATGCCTCAAATGTTTGGGGCGAATGTTTGACTATCGGGTAATCAGATAATCCAAGCGTAAAATCATCAATAGGGTCTGGTGAATTTAGGAATGTGTTAGAAGTGATGAAGCAGCGTGGTAAATGTTTAAGATAGAAATGCATTAACTCAAGAGGGTTGGTATCTGATGCAGGCAAATTTCCTTCCGATGTCAGGATCAACACCTTTATGGACTTCACGTGTTGGGTTACTTATGGCGAACTATAATTTTTAATAATTCGCGACTAGTATAACAGCTCTGTACGGTGCTCATTCAATGGGATGAAAACGCCTGTAAATGAGTATGCTGGCTCCAAAGAATGGCATAATATTAGCATACCACATACATATATACACATACATGTATGCCCACGTACGTATGTGTGTTTGTATGTCAAATACACACATATATATATGTGTATATCCGTGTGGGAGCAACGTGTTGGTTTTTTTTTTTTATTTGTTTTATTCTCTGTTTCTAATCCGATTAAAAATAATTATTTGGCAGTGAATTGATAGTCAGTTTTTCCCCCCTTCCTTTTATTTTGTTTCTTTCTCTCGGTCTTCGCGTATATTTTGGTTATATTTGTGAGGTTCCTATCAATGGTTAATAGCATGTATTATTTGTGGACATGTTTCCATTCCATCATAGCAGCACATTCTGATTCCAGGAATCTTGTATTAGACCGTGAATTAATGGCGCGGATAATAGCCGCTAAATTATACGAAGACACCCAGCTGTGATATGACCGAAGACAATCCAAGTATATTCGATGACACACCACTACGACAGAATGTGTGGTAGCATAAAAGAAGGGATCAAGATAATATTTAACCACTCACAGACGCGAGTCTACATCTTCAACACCAATTCTTTGCTTCCTAGTAACGTATCACATGTCCACATGATAGCTGCAATGTGTCCGAACACGGCAGACCCGAACTCCCACTGTTATCGCCTCCATCTCTCTGCCACTCCCCATCTATCTGTATGGTGAGCAAATTGTGTCCTACATGCTTGCCGCACCACAATCCCTGCGGACAGTATGGAGATGGTGTTTCCTCAGAGGATGATAAGAGAGGTGCTGTTGAAGAACCATTCCATCTCACAGGGTTCACACCTACAGCTGGCCACGTCAGTGCCTATGGTGGTGAATAGGTAGGTAGCCCTAGAGCCCAGGGCACCAGAAGTGGACGATCGCAAACCTGTCGGAGAACGACCGGGCCAAACGCGCCGCTCTCTCTCCCGATCGGAAGCGGCCTCAATCTCGGCGACGAAAGCACGGTGCCAAGTGGGTCACATATTGATACGATTGATACTCTGTTCCCCAACAGCATCGACTGCTCCTTCGACATACCCCCTGTGGACGCAATTAAATTTCCCCTTAATACCTATATATATATATATATATATATATATATATATATATATATATATATATATATATATATATATAAGATCAAAAGATGGTTAAAAGAGTTCCATGTATTTTATTATGCGCATTTCAAAAACAAATATCATCATGCAATAACATTTGTGTTATCATCAGATAAAATAGGAAGACATGATATGAAGGTTAAAAAACACTTGTGGATAGTGCAGTTGATTTAAAAATGCACTATCCACAAGTGTTTTTTAACCTTCATATCATGTCTTCCTATTTTATCTGATGAAAACACAAATGTTATTGCATGATGATATTTGTTTTTGAAATGCGCATAATAAAATACATGGAACTCTTTTAACCATATTTTGATCTTATATATTATGTATACTCCAGTCCTACAAACTGTAGAGTGCTTCTTATCCGATATCTGCATTGCTTTATTGTACTACAATAAAACTCACCTCCTAAGGTCATTCCAACTTTGTATTTTGAAAATTCGGATGTTACAGTATCTTTCTTGATTGCCTATTATTACATAGTGTAGCAATAATGGACTGAAATTCTGATGAAACAATTGTTATTACGTGGATTAAATTCTTTTGTAACTGTTTACCTTCGTCCTATTTCTCTTTTTTGATTACACTCCTCGTTTGTTTGTGTTTCCACTACTGAATCCCTACCAAACTGTCGAGTCACCTTAACGTATGTTGAGAACTTTCCTCACAACTTGTTCTACCAAGCTTTGGAATACTCCTAATTACTGAAGTATATATATATATATATATATATATATAACGGATGGTAATCATCCTAATATATACACCCTTGTACTTCTTAATGGACAACTCTCTAACCTATAAATGGGTAACATACTCTAGATATTAGTTATAACTTCACATTATAGGCACGTATTTGAATCACCATTAATGTAGTTTAGGATAGTAATGTAACTAAGATAAAAAGCTAGTTACCTTCCCTTACGCATTAATTCCCCTTAGTCATTCAGGCACTTCCGGAATCTGGACAGCATGATATATTAATTAAGAACCGACTGGATACGGTTTATAGCTTGACTATATGCTGAACCACCGCGAATTATACGATAGACGCGTGTTCCCTATATATATTGCGTCTCATGGATTATGTGAGTGGTGGTGTGAACAAGGACAGTGATAGGGCCTTGCCTACGATACAATAAGGTTTATAGTATGTTGAAAGTGTTTGATATTTTGGTGTTTCCCCGCATCCGAGACTGTATATCATACAGATGTATGAGAATAAATGACTTAATAATTCAGCCTACATAATAAGATCGATTGCCTGCTTCAACTGCCTGACCCTGCAAATATCATTCTGACGCACTCTAATCATGTATAAATAAGACACGCGTGCATGCTACACGGGAGATTGTTTCATACACTGACTACTCTAAGCTTTCCTCTTGCTTTATCTTCATAGACTGCCAACGCTTCATGGTTATCTTTATTTTCACTCTTGTTTTTATTTTATTTTTATCCTGTAACCTTTATATGTATATTGCCATGCTATATCATTTGATGAATGTCACCCCACTGTTGATCAATATGCGCATATGTGTTATGTGTCTCTTGGGTTGAAAAGGAGGTCAAGTATGTTATAGATCAGTAAATAGTTGCTCCGAACAATCCAAACCTCGGTTTGGAGGAAACAATTGTAAGCAAATAAATGACTTAAACTGTACTTTGATTACTGTAATCTCTATATAACTGCTCTGTAAAACAACCGATGTTATTACATTGAGCTATTTATCTTACTGGTAATAGGATAGTAATTAATGACTATCTCTCACTATTTAGGGTTTGTATATATAATATATTACCATTAAAGGTTTTATTGCATACATAACCATAAATAGTACCCTTAATACTAATAACTGCTCCATTTTGTTGAGCTGATATACCATAAATTACCAGCATGCTAATCAAAGACCAACTCCCTATGTCAACCAAGAACATACCTTTACCGACCAAAAATACATATGAAAAGTTGTTGTTCAACAGTGTAAACTCCTTTATCAATAGAGTGAGATGGAGGACATTCCATTATGATAGAAACAAATCTGGCAAGGATAATAACACCAACAAATTTGACTCCTTCGGCTTTAAAACATTTAGAAGCCCCCCTCATAACACACTACTAAACCTCTTCGAAAACGACTTAATTAAACTAGTTAAAAACATTAAATACAAAAAACACCATAATAAAAACAACACCTTCTTAAACAAACTTAGCACCTCTATTAATGACTTCAAAACTAGTAGTAACATTTTTGTACATGCCGACAAAACTAATAAGATATACAGCCTAGATTATAATACGTATAGAAAGTTTATATATAATGAACTACATAAAAGCTACGAGAAAACCACTATGAAAAACTTAGAAGATATTAATATGGAAGGCTATAATATAGTATCCAAACTAGGGCTTCAGAGACATACACAACCTTACACCCCAAACCTCCCTAGATTCTCTCTGAAGGACCATAAGGTAGACTTCATTAGCAACCCCTCGATTAGACTAATCTGCCTTTCCAGGTCTGACATTGGCATTATCAGTAAAAAAAATCCTAGACAAAATCATCCCACAGATTAAACACAAGATTTGGGGAAATACGGGTGAAGTGATTGAATGGTTCAAAAATATCATAGATAACAAGGATAACAAATTTATTCAATTTGATATCAACTCTTACTGCACCTCTATTTCCCCTATCCTACTAAATAAGGCACTTATAATGGCCATAGACAATAGTGACTTGACTAGACCCCAGAGTGATGTCATACTTGCGGCCCGTAAAACAATAATCACCTTTGAGGACTAATTATGAACCCGCAAGGATACGCAAAACAACTTCGACATTACTATGGGGTCTAGTGACTCGGCGCAGGTCACTGATTTGGTTGGCCTATACTTACTTAACCTAATCCACAGGGAACTTCCGTACCTCAGCGGTGGTTTGTATCGCGACGATGCACTTCTACTTATAGACTATAAAAAATTCAATATAGAAAGGACTAGAAAACTTTTGCACTAAACATTCAAAAACTTTAACCTTAGTATTACCATGGAGAAAAACACCAAAAACGTCAACTTCCTAGATGCCACACTCTACTTAGACTCAATGATTTATGCACCTTTCCACAAACCTAATGAAAAACTCATCTACGTAGATACCAAGTCTAACCACCCTAATTCTATATTGAACTCTATCTCTAAGGGAGTATCTAATAGAATCTCTAATCTATCCTATGACATAAACACATTTAACAATAACTCGCAGTATTATAATCAGGCATTAGCTAGATCAGGCCATAATACAGGGATAGAGTTCCTACCTACAAAAACACATAGCTACAACATCATTTCACAAAACATGTCCATGGGAAAATTTAATAATAGGAATAGCAACTGCACACACACTAATAGGGATTGTAACAACAAGAGTAACCCGCACCACAGAAATGACCATAGGAACATTAAAGGAAACAAATCGCCAGACATAAAAAACAGAAATAGAAGAAGAAATAATACATTTTTCAACCCTCCTTTCAATTTAAACGTCTCTACCAACCTTCCTAGGGCTTTCTTCTCACTACTAGATAAACACTTCCCATCCGGACACAGGTACCACGGCCTTTTAAACAAAAACACTATTAAGATCTCATACTCTACTACGCCTAACTTAGCATACCACATAGCTAGTACAAATAAAAGAAAAATTAATTCTTACTTCCAACAAACTAAATCACAACGGTCGATAAACCTTCAAAATAACATTCAAAATAACAGTCAAAGTAACATTATAACAAATAACCGTAATATCAATGGAAATAATAGTAATAGCACTAGTGTAAACATTAACGCTGCGTACCACAACCCGCATAACCATAACCCTATAGCTAACATCCAAACTTCTACACAGCATAGTAACCGGCAGACTAGCACCCAGAGTAATTGTAACTGTAGATCAAGTAGAACCTGCCCTTTAGATAAAAAATGCTTAACCAAGGATATCATATACTCATGTACAGTCACAACTAACAGCTCTTTTGAAATCTACATAGGCTCCACTTCTAACTGCTTCAAAACTAGATACAATTCGCACCTCCACTCTTTCAAAAAACACAGTCTAGCCAACTCCACATCACTATCTAGCTACATACACTATCTAAAAACTAAAAATAAAATATATACCCTTAAATGGGAAGTGGTAGGTAGTGCAACATCGTACAAACCACCTGATAAATTTTGTAACCTCTGTCTACTAGAGACCCATACTATCATCTTCTCTAAACATAATCTCCTTAATAAAAAAAATCAGAAGTGTTCGCAAATTGCCAACACCGCTTCCGACACTCGTTCCAAAACTTTAAACCCTATATATAATAATGTCAGACAGGAACCGGCACCACCCCTAGCAATTAACATCAGTAGCACACCTTACACCTCACATCCACACCCATCTCTATACTCTAAAGATAATACTGACAGCATTTTAGTACCACCTACCCTGGGAATACCCCCTTGTACCTCTAATACTGATATCTCGACCGTGGACTACTTATTCTGCATTGCACAAATATAAGATTAGTATAAATTGGGGACACGGTACTGGTTGCGATAGCATAGTCCTGTGCATGGATTACCACCAAGAGATAGATTGATGATTAGATAGATAATCGTATTGTTATGTGAATATATAATGTAAGCGGTCAGTTCAATGAATTATGCACGTAATCATCTTGATGTGAACTCCTTTAGTACCTATTCATAGACTTCACTCTAGCTTGTAGATGTGATACATAATTGATTTATATTTGAGACGGGGGTTGTCTATTGCTTGTTGGCCAGACTAGTGCATTTATATGAGAGATTGGATCTCCGGACCATACCGAAGATTTACTGGAGATGCAGACATGCAATGACCCGGAGCCTACCGGGTGGAATATATAATAGTGGGACCATACCAGGTCCTACTGTTATATTACATTTGCATGGAGCAGTGACTTGAGAGTCTGACTCCTCTTATAGAACGTTCAGATATGACACCCCTTAATTAACGGATGGTAATCATCCTAATATATACACCCTTGTACTTCTTAATGGACAACTCTCTAACCTATAAATGGGTAACATACTCTAGATATTAGTTATAACTTCACATGATAGGCACGTATTTGAATCACCATTAATGTAGTTTAGGATAGTAATGTAACTAAGATAACTAGCTAGTTACCTCCCCTTACGCATTAATTCCCCTTAGTCATTCAGGCACTTCCGGAATCTGGACAGCATGATATATTAATTAAGAACCGACTGCATACGGTTTATAGCTTGACTATATGCTGAACCACCGCGAATTATACGATAGACGCCTGTTCCCTATATATATTGCGTCTCATGGATTATGTGAGTGGTGGTGTGAGCAAGGACAGTGATACGGCCTTGCCTACGATACAATAAGGTTTATAGTATGTTGAAAGTTTTTGATATTTTGGTGTTTCCCCGCATCCGAGACTGTATATCATACAGATGTATGAGAATAAATGACTTAATAATTCAGCCTACATAATAAGATCGATTGCCTGCTTCAACTGCCTGACCCTGCAAATATCATTCTGACGCACTCTAATCATGTATAAATAAGACACGCGTGCATGCTACACGGGAGATTGTTTCATACACTGACTACTCTAAGCTTTCCTCTTGCTTTATCTTCATAGACTGCCAACGCTTCATGTTTATCTTTATTTTCACACTTGTTTTTATTTTATTTTTATCCTGTAACCTTTATATGTAAATTGCCATGCTATATCATTTGATGAATGTCACCCCACTGTTGATCAATATGCGCATATGTTTTATGTGTCTCTTGGGTTGAAAAGGAGGTCAAGTATGTTATAGATCAGTAAATAGTTGCTCCGAAGAATCCAAACCTCGGTTTGGAGGAAACAATTGTAAGCAAATAAATGACTTAAACTGTACTTTGATTACTGTAATCTATATATATATATATATATATATATATATATATATATATATATATATATATATATATATATATATATATATATATATATATATATATATATATATATATACATATACATATATATACATATAAATATATATACATACATATATATATAAATGAAAAATGGCGTGCTGTGTTGTAGCATATGTGATATACAAATTAAAATGAAGAATTAGAAATAGGACTATCCATCATCAGTGATCTACTAGCCATCATACGTATTTTCATTAAAACCAGATAACTCGGGCTTGCGCGAACAATAACTAAAATAAGTTATTGGGATAAAAAGAATTGGGTGGAGAAAGAGATACAGGTAAACAAACACGAATGGTGAGGCAACGTAAAGTGAGGAGAAAATGAGAAAATCAAATCAATGATTCATTTGAACATAAGAACTTGCGAATATTGACGAGAACACGAGAGACACATCCCAACCATGGGAAAGTAAGCGAGGAAAGAATTACGAACAGTGTGGGACGATGGAGGAAGTGAGAGGGAAGGTGAGTAGCAGAGGGTGAGTGAGTGAAAGAGTGAGGAAGAGGCTAGCCGAGAGAGGGTGTCTCACAGAGGGGTTGAATGAAAGTAAGAGGGAGAAGGAGAGAGAAGGGGGAGAGAGAAAGAGGATAACAGTAAGGGAAGAGAAAAGGACAGGTCACAACTAAGGGAAAAGCATATAGGAATGGAAAATGGCGAGCTGTGTTGTTGCATAAGTGATATACAATTTAGAATGAAGAATTAGAAATAGGACTATCCATCATCAGTGCTCTACTAGCCATCATACGTATTTCTTCGGATGAAAGACCAGATGCCCCAGGCTAGCGCGAACAATAACATAAATAATTTATTGGGATAAAAGGAATTGGGTGGAGAAAGAGAGACAACTAAACAAGCATGAATGGTGAGGCAACGTAAAGAGAGGAAAAAATGAGAAAATCAAGTCAATGATTCATTTGAACATAAGAACTTGTGAATATTGACAAGAAGACGAATATATATATATATATATATATATATATATATATATATATATATATATATATATATATATATATATATATATAAGGATTAAAATATTGGAGCGTGTTGGAGTTAAACACCCTCTTCGTATTATAGAAATGACAGTAAAAGGTATAGCTCAATGTAATTAAACAGAGCCGAAGAATTAAGAAAATAAAACAAAGAAGCTTTCAATACATCAAAAGTCTTTATTAGCCAACAATGTTTCGTCCTATTAAGGACTCATCAGGGTAATTAAAACTACAAGAAGCACTATCGGCCAATACAAGCCGAAAACTCAGAAGAATATGGAGTGTACATACACTAAAGTATTGGAAGATTATGGGTAAACATATATAATAAAAATCACTAAGGAGGTGGATAACATCTTGAAGCATATTACACATATAGTCCAAAGCAAAAAAAACTAGAGCTAAACAAAGGTGGTTATATAGAGCGGGAATTATAGTACTATATGTAATACAATATAATATAATATAATATAATATACTTGTAACAATATTAAAAATTAAAATTAAAATTAAAAGGCACAATATACATATGTATATATATACACACACGTGCGCACATATACATATACATCAATACACATTTCCATCATTAACAGCACCAATTAAACCTTATTAAGAGTTTAAATATAAATAAGCATAATAGGAATAAAAATCAAAATAATACGTATATATAATATACAGTATAACATGAAGTAATGAAATGATTAAAAGTAATGGTACATAAAATCATCGGTAAGTAATAAAGATCAATAGTACATTTACAAAGAGTTGAATAACAACTTCAATATAAAATAATGAACATAGTATAGTATATAATAACTTATAATTACAAGGTTGGTAAACATACACATATGTGAATGAGTGAATAAGGGCCAGACAGAAAATACTATGCACAGTAGTATTAATAAATAAATAAATAAAATCGACCGGAAATCAAAAAACAAAAACAAAAGTATTTACTTAGGTCTCACATGCAGTTAAGTAAAAACTTAGGAAACAACCCGGATAAATGACTAGAAAACCCTATTTGATAAATTAATATTGAAAATATTTAAAATACTTAATAAGGCAATACAATATTAGCTATGGTTTAAGTAATCAAAATCCCTAAACATTAAGATATCAACTATAAATATTCTACTATCATTTAAATAACGTTATCTAATAAACTGATTTTAAGCAGAATTATGGTAGGCTAATGTGGACAGAAAAAAAGAAATGTATGTGGGATACAAAGGAACATAAAATCGTAATCAATATACTGTATCAAAGGAGCATAAAAAAGGGGATTAAATATAATCATAATATATTTGAAGGGGTTAGCAATAAGTTTATGCGTGCATGGGGGGAGGGGGGGGGAGTTATCCAATGAAGAATCCAAATAAACCATCTATAAACCATCTATATAACCACCTTTGTTTAACTCTAGTTTTTTGGCTTTGGACTATATTTGTAATATGGTTCAAGATGTTATCCACCTCCTTAGTGATTTGTATTATATATTTTTACCCATAATCTTCCAATACTTCAGTGTATGTACACTCCATATTCTTCTGAGTTTTCGGCTTGTATTGGCCGATAGTGCTTCTTTTAGATTTAATTGCCCTGATGAGTCCTTAATAGGACGAAACATTGTTTGCTAATAAAGACTTTTGATGTATTGAAGGCTTCTTTGTTTTATTTTCATTATATATATATATATATATATATATATATATATATATATATATATATATATATATATATATATATATATGTAGATAAATCTACCAAGAGTTTACGGTAGTGTCCAATCCGTATGAAGAACTCAATGTAATCCGGATATCATGGAAAGAAGAGATGCATTCAAAAA
This sequence comes from Eledone cirrhosa, assembly GCA_964016885.1. NCBI lineage: Eukaryota > Metazoa > Mollusca > Cephalopoda > Octopoda > Eledonidae > Eledone > Eledone cirrhosa. Next base: position 153,799,787 of record OZ024742.1, on the reverse strand, counting down.
TCACTTTCGGTGAAAGATAAACGGAATACAGAGTCAAGATAAAATATTAAAAAAATAATGAATAAAACAATGAAACAGTTCCTTATATTAAACAAAAAAAGTTCATTATTTAACGATCGTTTCTAGGACATATATGTGTTAGAATTGG
>OZ024742.1:153779639-153792139 GCA_964016885.1 Eledone cirrhosa | reverse complement strand
TCACTCAACAAACATTAGGATATACGTTAGTATAATCCTAATTTTGTGTTTGGGGTGCTAACTATGTGTATTTTGTGGAAAGCCAGTTGTATTATTTTATATGAGATATAATTAAAATTAAAATATATCTCTCTTTCCAAACAATTGTTTCATTATAAGTTTTCTACAAGTTGGGAGAATGTTTCCGGTTTATGTAGAAGCCTAACATATATTTCTCTGTAAGAACATATGTAGGTGGGCACTTATAAATCAGTGGATGCCCATTAAACTTTGATATAAGAAAAAATGTCTTACCGCAGTTATTCTTCATGTCCGCTAAGTCGTCCTCTCACGCATCAAATGACCGCCAAATTTGAAATTCCATCAGTCTTTAGACTGAGGAAACATCATAGCGTCACGAAAGCGGAAAAGGGAGGCAATCGCGAGTCACAAGAAAGTAAAATAATATACACGTGGGTTAATTATTTTTTTCAAAAACATTATCAATCGTGCGTGTTAAGAACTCAATTAATTCCAAAAAAATAAATGTATGCATGTATTAACTACACACGCATATAGATATTTTCCGAGGCTAAAAACAGAGAAGCGATACCTAAATAACAAACAATATCTCATAACAGTAATAAATACGGAAATTTACGTTTAAAAGGTATCTGGAAATATTATATATATATGTATGTGTATATATATGTGTGCCTATATATATATATATATATATATATATATGTGTGTGTTTGTGTTTTGTGTGTATGTGTAGGTATATATATATATATGTATATGTGTGTGTGCTTGTGTGTGTGTGTGTTTATATTTATATATTTATTTTTCTTTTCTCCTTTTCTTATTCTTCCTCCAGCCTCACTTTCATATTCCTTATATGTTTGTTTTTCGAAACGACATTCAATAAAAACACCAGGTTTCTTTCCATTCTGATGACTGAAAGCAAATTTGTTTGCTTTCAAGAAACCACTGGTAAATGAAATATAGTTATGTTTATTACATATCTCTCTATATATATAAGCTATTGCCGTATTTTGACTAAAGAAATCAAAGAAATTATTTAGCCTGATAGTGGGGTTAATAACCCTCGGATAAATGGAAAAAGATGAGTATTGACGTACATGGGAGTCGAACCCACATCTTTGGTTATCCAGACCACTGTGCTACCATTTACACCAACACATCACCCGCGTTTTCCCATTCAAATTAGATAAACTTAGAGATTGTAATGTCAAGTAAGAATATGTTCGAAACAGCGAAAATACTCATATTTTGTTATTGTTCTTATTAATAGTACATCTGATCCGTTATTATGGTGGGATATCTGTATGTATATGTATGTGTGTGTGTGTATATATATATATATATATATATATATATATATATATGTGAGTGTGTGTGGGGCGTATATTATGTATATACACACACACATGCATATATATGTCTCTATATATACATGTACATATATATATATATGTGTGTGTCTGTGCCCGCGCGTGTGTGTATGTATACAACATTATATATATATGTATGTGCGTTGGTGTATGTATTTACAGTTCTCGAGAGAACTTGTGTGTGTGTGTGTGGGGCGTATTTTATATATATACATACACACATGCATATATATGTCTCTATATATACATGTACATATATATATATATATATATATATATATATATATATATATATATATATATGTGTGTGTGTGTGTGTGTCTGTGCCCGCGCGTGTGTGTATGTATACACAATTATATGTATATGTATGTGTGTTAGTGTATGCATTTACAGTTCTCGAGAGAAATTGTGTGTACAATGGACGTTTTTTCATAGCATACAATGATTCACCTTTTATATACTTAATTTCCTTCTGATGGCCTGACATTTAAACTCAATTTTTGTTTACCAAGCAATTCTATTTTGACAAAGATGAACAATAAGCTGCGCAGAAAACTGGCGTACAACAGCTATGATTTATCAAACTATTTACCATTATGTATTTTGTTATTGTCGTTATTATACATCTGATCCGTTATTACGGTAAGGGATTTACATGAACAACTTCTTCTTCTTCTTCTTCTTCTTCTTCTTCTTCTTCTTCTTCTTCTTCTTCTTCTTCTTCTTCTTCTTCTTCTTCTTCTTCTTCTTCTTCTTCTTCTTCTTCTTATTCTTCTTCTTCTTCTTCTTCTTCTTCTTCTTCTTCTTCTTCTTCTTCTTCTTCATAGACCGCTGACCATGTGGTTTTGTTAGAAAATGCTATATATATATGAAAATAATTTACATTATTAGTGATAATCATTAAGAACAATATAGATATTTCAACCTCTCATTTCATTTTGATTGATTCAAACTTAACTATAATAAAGAAAGGAGTGCGGGATTGCGTCCAGAATATATTTATTTCCCCGTTTGTAAAATAAGTTGGATTACTTTGAATAAATAATTGTTTCTACTTTAGGCACAAGACAGCAAATACTCAGTGCACTACTGGTACTTTATTTTATCGACCCCGTAAGGATGAGAGGCAAAGTCAACCTCGGCGGGATTTGAACTCAGATCGTAAAGGGACGTAACTATGCTGGAAAGCATGGCGTCCGACCCTCTACCGATACTGCCAATCCAATGAATGAATATTACATAATGTATGTGCTAAATTTCGTGGCTGTTGATTAAATATATTTTATAGCTTATTTAAAGACCTTTAAAATGTACTTCTTTAACATTTTCAAATGTCAACACTTCCGGTTAGCGGCCGTTATATTGTAACACTTATAATCGCATATATTTCCGTCGCTAATTTTCTCCTAATGCAGTTTATATATAATATCGTCTTTTCTTTTAATGTATCATTTTACAGATTACAGAAGACAGTGTAACATAGACTTCGTTCAATTTCTGTGTATATTGTCAATTACGATTGTATTTGATGTATCATATCTACATGTATATATACTTGCGTATACACTCTACACATGCCAGCAGAAAACCACACGTGGGGTGGTTTTTCTGCTCGTATATATAATAAACGAAATATTGTTTGATACTAATATTATTATAATCTATCAAATATCGAAAATTTATTTTCGTATTCTCCGAGCTGATATTTTAAATGGCTGTGTGAATATTTCATCTTCATTTAGTTGTAGCTAATTGTTAACGCTAGATATTTTTCCGAAACTTCAATCATTGAAACTAATAAAGCATATGTGTAGTGGTGTGTAGCAGAGGCTATTATCGGTTTTATAGCGAGATCAAATGTCTTGAGCTTGGGTTTCCCAGAAATTTCAGTCGTTAACTTAACATCATTTATCGTACGTTGATTGTGTTGCAAAGCTACCATATGTCACTATTATCCACAAGTCACTTCATTCTACTCTTAGTGTCTATAAATTTCCTGATAATTGCATTTCTGTACGGTACCTGGCAGTGTCTTAATTTCTGCAAACTATTGAATCCAAATAATTGCAAATACGTCTTTACCCTTTCCTGTGTTTTCAAATATATTGACCTGAAAATTACATATCTGCCAAGCTGAATACGTAAAAGTTTCAAAATCCTTCACGTCCCTTGTTATTAACCACATACATACTTATACGTGTATATTAATGAATGATAAAGTAAAACCATGAATTTTTGTTTCATTTGTTGCTTAATGAGAAGACATTCGAGGTCCAATTAGTATACCCGCGTTTTAAAGTTTCATGACAGCCAGTTGGGAGGCAGATCATGCTCGATTACAATCACCAAGCAATCAAATTAACTAGGAATGTTTATAATAAATGATCTTACCGGATAATCCATTATACGCATTCTATAGCAGAAAAGGAAGATGTAGTAGAGCTGCAGAGACTCTGATATTTGGAAATCATCAAATTTTTGATGAACTTTATATTCAGCATTTCTCATTAGGGATTTCCAGAAATTCAAAGAATATGGAGACGTAGTATTTAATACCTTGTGTGAGTTTCTTTAAAAAAGGGCAACCATGTGAATATATATAAAACAAAATGGAGTGTAAATGTGGAGAAACATGGAGAATAACAGTCATATGGAGATGGTTGTAGAGGTAACTAAGTGATGTACAGTTGTATAAGTGATATTACAGATATAACAATGTGTGCGCTACAAATGGAAACGATATTTTCAAGAAGTATCTTTTTAATATTTATGTAAATAGTCCAGATTTATAAGAAATGTATTCAAGATATACTTCACAAACATAGAGGCACGACGATCTTTAAAAGATTCATATGTTTTTCGCAGACCAATGAAAATGCAAGATAATGAAAATAGTATGTTATGTGTATAAATGTATGTATGTGTATATCGGTGGATGACGTTGTGAGAGCAATTGATTCACGTTTTTATTTCAGAAGATATAGAACACGTACATAACTTTTAGCAATTCTGTGTACAAGTCTACATCGGCAGTTACGATGGGAACACGTAAGAAATTGGAACAGATATTAAAAATATACATGTATATTCAGCAATATATATGTAAATTTACATATACGTACATATATATATATATATATATATATATATATATATATATATATATATATATATATATATTCATATATATATCATTTACAAAGTAATTTGTTTAAACCAGATGATTAAATCAAAATTCATTGATATGTGAGAATATTAAAATGTTTACGTTTAAACTCAATTGATCGTGGGAAATGTTAGCATTTCTAAATATTCAGGATGCATTTCGACAAAGGAAAATTACAAATGGGATATAAAATATATATATATAAGTGGTACAATTCTTTTCATAAAGTTTAATTCCTAACGATTCCAATTTGATGATATAAGGGAATTTAGAGCAAGAGATTCCTATCTCGTATTGAGGAAATATGCTTTTAAATAATTTCAATTCCACACACACACGCACAGTCGCACATATACACATATACACACACATACACACATAAGTATATATATATATATATATATATATATATATATATAAGAACGAGTAGGACCCCGACGGCTGAGCTCAAGCCGTTTCGACGGCTAATTCTGGACGTCGAAACGGCTTGAGCTCAGCCGTTGGGGTCCTACTCGTTCCTATTACCCACTCTACTACCCTAAGTATTGAGTACTTTGGTGCGTTATGGTCCACCTGATTCCTTACCACATTTCCTTCGTTATATATATATATACCCATATGAGTGTCTGTGTTACTGTATGTGCAATGTACTATTGAGATTTATACAGAGATATCTCAATATTGGTGTGTGAAATTTGAGACTTTATATGTAAAATATCTAAGTGTATCAAAATCAAAAGAAAATTAGTTTTCATTCATGTCTATCTGTCTTAGTCACTTAGATCAACATTTTTTTTGTTTCTGTTTTAAAGGTGTTAGTGTTTTCTCCTCCAAGTGATGCTGTTTAATTTATCTAAAAATATAGAGTTCATGTTTTTGGAGTGTTTTTGTGTCTTATTTGAATCACTGCCATTAATGGAATTGAAAGTAACAACACGTATATCAAGTCTATATATATATCACGAATTTTCGATTTTATATCTCGAAACATACAAACATACTTATATATATATATACATATATATATATATATATATATATATATATATATATATATATATATATATATATATATATATATATATATATATATATATATATATATATATATATATATATAGATGTATCTATATATATATATATTTATATATATATATATATATATATATATATATATATATATATATATAAATATACATATATTCATATATATTCATATACATATATATATATATATATGAAAAAGTTTGTCCTTCATCAGTGATCTTCCAACCATCACAGGCATTTCATCGCTTTAAAGACCATATACCTCCGGTTGGTTCGAGCAACGTCTGAAAAAAGTCGTTGGGACACGTAAATAATTATTTACGTCTCCCAGCGACTTTTTTTAGCCGTTGCTCGCACCAACCGGAGGTATATAGTCTTTAAAGCGATGAAATGCCTATGATGGTTGGAAGATCACTGATGAAGGACAGACCTTTTCATAAGTAACCCATATGCAACGCCGCAGCTCCATTATTATCATATTTACATATATATATATATATATATATACATATATATATATATATATATATATATATATATATATAAAACACTTATATATATTAACACTTCGAATATTTAATACTGCCGGCACCAGTATCGAGCACCTCTGGCATACGCTACTTGGCAAATAACTATATGTATCACCTATCCTCCCCCTTTTTTCTCTCTCTCGATACGTAAATACTGTATATATATATATATATATATATATATATATATATATATATATATATATATATATACAGGAATGAAAAATTGCGCGCTTTGTTGTTGCATTGGGATATACAAATTAAAATGAAGAATTAGAAATAGGACTATCCATCATAGATATTATTTGCATTAAAGACCAGATACCTCAGGCTAGCGCAAACAATAACTAAAATTAGTTTTTGGGCTATAAAGAATTGGGTGGAGAAAGAGAGACAGTTAAACAAACATTAATGGTGAGGCAAAGTAAAGAGAGGAAAAAATGAGAAAATCAAGTCATTGATTCGTTTGAACATAAGAACTTGTGAATATTGATGAGAAGACGAGAGACACGTCCCAACCATGCGAAAGTAAGCGAGGAAAGAATTACGCACGGTGTGGGACGATGGAGGAAGTGAGAGGGAAGGTGAGTAGCGGAGAGTGAGTGAGTGAAAGTGTGAGGAAGAAGCTAGCCGAGAGAGGGTCACTAGCAGAGGGCGTGAATGGAATTAAGAGGGAGAAGGAGAGGTAAGGGGGAGAGAGATGCCATTTATACTCACATACATGCAATCATACATGCCTATTTACATACACATATACATAAAAACATACAGACATAGAAATATACAGGTAGACACACACACAGGCATACGTCTCTTTTATAATGTTTAGCTATCAAACTTTTTTTGTTCCTAGTATAATAAATGGTAAACCTGTCTGGATTTCCCCAATGTTATCAAGGACTGCATTCAAAACGTTTAATTTGATATGAGAAAGTTTGGCATACAATAATATTTTCGTTTTGCACATACAGTAAATATACACGCTCAAATGTATGTATGTGTGTGTGTGTATATATATATATATATAAAATCGAGAGTGTGATATATATAAAGATAGAGAGTGAGAGAGGGGGGAAGAGACAGTCAGAGAGAGGGCGAGAAAGAGAGTAAGAGAGAGAGAGAGATAGAGAGAGACAGAGCGAGAGAGAGAGAGACAGACAGCCAGAGGTGAGCTTGCCCAATAGAGCACGTATTACATATGACTACATTACCCTGATACCATAGTATTGTGAATTGCATGTCGAACAAACAGCTACATTGTAATAACTGTACTTAATATTATACAATATGAATATATGTTCCACCTTTACGCAATTTTCCTGGCTTCGAAGAGATAAGTACATGTTTTGTACTCCAGTTGATCGAATTGACTCTAATCATTTGCTTTTACATGTTACTTTATGCTTATATTAGGAATCTGTATCTTATTGTAAAATATATATTTTAAATTATAATACCGAAAGTTTAAACACATCAGAAAATAGATGCGTACTAATTTAATTCTGTTTCAAAACCAAATAGCACTGAAAATCGAAATTTATGCTATAGATAGAATAGTTACTCGGAGTTGCCTAAAACACCAAATTAAGAATACAAATTATAGTTTCCATTTCTTTAACATTCATGTGTGTATCTATATATATAAAAAAAAGGATGTGTGTTTGTCTGTGTGTGTGTGGATGCTATATTATTTGAGTTTGGCGTCTACACCGCTCGCCCGATCTTGCTCAAATTTGCATACATCACTCCTCATGACCCTTTACATTGCTTAGGCTAGTTTGTTTTTTGATAGGTCCCCCCCAGGGGCCCGCAATCCCCCTTTTAGTCTATTTTGGGTGAAATCGGGAGATGAGGTTGCATTTTATGCACGCGTGAAACATTTTTCCTTTTGAGTTTTTTGACCCAGTTTTTTGCTAATAAGGGTAGAAAAGAATCTAAATTTTGTTGACGTGCTCCAATCATTTCGAAATTCGGTCGAGAATGAAGCTCGAGGTCGAATCTCCACTTCGTATATAGAGAGACAGAAATAACAGGTCTTATAGTAACATTACCTTCCCCTTGCCCCTTCTTTAGAGAGAGAGAGAGGAAGATAGAGAGAGAAGTTTTGGGTGTCACAGAAATATTACATTCCCCTCTCCACTTTGGTCATTGAGCGAACCACTGTTGCTATAGTAACATTTCCTTCCCCCTCCCCCTTCTTTATTGAGCGAGGAATATAGAGAGAGACGTTGTTGGTGCTACAGTAACATTACCTTCCCCTCTCCACTTACTTTGGTCGTTGAGACCGAGGGAACCACTGTTGCTATAGTTACAGCTTCACGTGACACAAACCAGTTCCTGCCAGTTCTGACCACCTGGCACCAGTTGAGTTAGTTTTTGCTTTCTTTCGGGCGAGAAGTGGACAAATTTTCGCCTTGAATAAAAAAAAAAATTTCCTGAACGGCTGGAGGTAGCAGCTTTTATTCTGTTTTGGCAAGACTGCTATCAAAAAATTCTGCAGACTCTTATCGTTGATTTGAGTGGCCTGCAAAGCTTTGGTTTTCAAACGCTACACTTGCTACTTGGTTAGGCTACTGTGTAGACGTGTGCTTCACTCTCACTGCATTACATTTTGTGACCTCGCTTTCGGACTTTGCCATTCCCAGTACGTTTTTTGTTTACATTTTTCTTGCTTAAAATTGTAACAACTTGTCACTTTGTTTTACCTTCCCCAAAATACTGCTTATCACCTTCGCTTTTTTGCCTTTGCTCTAAACCTGCTTCCCCTTTACTGTTTACTGTACTATTGCAACCATGCCACTGAAAAGAAAGAGTACCCTTAGCCTTAGGAAAACATCGTCTGTTGTTTCAAAAACGAGGCGATTGAATGAGCAGTCTACGGATGCCGGACTGCATTTTTGGCCACAAACCCCTGTTACTTCGCTTTCAAACTTACATACCCCTACCACAGCCCCACCCAGCGCCTCTCTACGGTTACCGCTTCGAATCGTGCCAGAGAGTGACAGCCAAAGAGCTGTTCGTAGGGCTAGGAATGCTGCAACTACTGCTGCTGCAAGGGCCTTCGAAACTAAACAGCAAACAGCCACCAGACGGTCAAAGAACGCTGCTTCAACCGCCGTCTACTGTGCCGCAGAAACAGACCACGAGACAGTCATCCGAAGGTCCAAGGTCTCCGCCTCCAAGGCAGCTGCCAGAGCATCCCAGACCGAGATACAGACAGCCATCCGAAGGTCCAAGAACTCCGATTCCACCGCAGCTGCCAGAGCATCCCAGACCGAGATACAGACAGCCATCCGAAGGTCCCAGAACGCTGTATCCACCGCCGCCTCCCGTGCCGCAGAACATCAAACAGCCCGCCGAGCTCGGTTGGTCACAATTCTATAATCATTACAACTTTGACATATTTTATGTAAAGTGAATATGAGAAAAAAAATTCTTCATATTTATTGTTTCCTAATCTGAATAAAAACAGCAGTAACCCGGGCAACGCCGGGTCATACAGCTAGTACTAAATAAATTATGTTTTAATTCGTAACAAACTTGTCATTCAGTGGTCGTATCTTAGACTGTCTGATAAGATAATGAATAATTTAAATCATATATATATATGTGTGTGTTGGGTGTATGCATGTATATATAAGGTGGTATGAGGTGAGTCATATGTAACCAGGCAGTCAGTGCATTTGTTTTCATTGCAAGTTTCACAATGCATTGCGGATTGTAATCACCTTTTCGATTAACACTTATTTTATTTATGTTTTGTAACTGCGTTTGTTTGATGTATATATAATTTCATATTATATGACCGGAATTTTAGTAAATATTATAATATGGAAATAGAGATGGTGGACTGCACGTCTACTTATGACTCATAATGTATATATATATATATGTATAATACACACACACACATACACACACACACACACACACACACACACACACACACACACACACACATATATATATATATTAATAAGAGGAATTCCAACTTTGTCTGATTTACTCGTTTTATTTACAATCCTTTAAAATTTAGAATGGTACTATAATGAAATAGTTTGATAGAATATTAAATTCTAAGTGTTAATTGAACAAGTACTTTCATGCTTTCGCATTCTTCAGGTTGCAGTGACATATGTGGTGACAGTCAAGTTTGCAATTTTCAACTGTCAGTTGAAAATTGCAAACTTGACTGTCACCACATATTATGAACCTGAAGATTGCGAAACCATGAAAGTACTTGTTCAATTAACACTTAGAATTTAATATTCTATCATACTATTTCATTATAATACCATTATAAATATTAAATGATTGTAAATAAAACGAGTAAATCAGACAAAGTTGGAATTCCTCTTATTAATATAATCTTCTATACTCAATCATACACACCCGTGTATATTTATCTATCTATCTATCTATCTATATATATATATATATATATATATATATATATATATATATATATATGGGGGGGGGGGGTATGTGTGTGTTGTTGGATGTGTATCATGGTAAAGCAGTTGAAGCCTCTGACTCACAATATCTTCATATTCCCAGAGGTGAAAATGAATTTTATTTCACCTACCACGCGGTGTCTGATAGGAAAGTATGACGCCATTCTGGAATGAAATATTGCCAGAAATATGACCCAAATGAACCCCAATATCTCCAATTCATTATGCAGAGACAGTTGCAGTTTTCTGAATTATTACTTTGAATATCTCATTTTATTTTCAGAAGTCTACACTATTCACATCTCTATTGCTTCAAAATAGGCATTTCAATTCTTCATACACTAATATTTATTTCAACATATATCATGCTTTTTTATGTTTAACATTTCAGGTTGTACGAAAGGAGCTGTTTCCATTACCCATGGAGTCCCATGGAGAACGGCGACATCAAGGCTATTTATAAATCGTGTTGAACAGCTTCAATTTGAAGACCCCCAACATAAGAGCTGGCTAGACATTTCAGAGAGCTGAATATCTGTCATGCATCGGCAGTTAACGGCAGATATTGTAAAACTTCACAGTGACCGCACATTGCGTGGAATATCCTGGGGTGGGTTCAATGAATCGATATTGACTGAATTGAGGATGCTTGAGATAAATCCGTTCTACAGAAGGTAATCCGTATATTCTAGATAAGTGAGATTGATGTGAGAACAAATATGCATACCCGAGGCTGTAGTTTTTTGTTGGGCGACTCCAAAATGATCATTTAGAAGCCGGGTTTCTGGAATCATACCAGGGTATCATCACTAAAAATGGGAGCACTGTCGTAGATGTCGATCCAGTACTCTATTGTTCCATACTTGCGGTATGTAACATATTATTATGGGGTGACGAACATACGTATCTTCTGGCTAAGTTAGTTTATTCATGCAGGGGTTTTTTTTTAAAGATATGGGATTGTTCCCGTCACCCATGATAAGGCGTTGCATTTGTGCCGTTCTTCTTTGTGGCAATTAAAATGGATTTTTAGGAATGGGAATAGTGTGAGATATCTAATATATCTAATTACACGTACAATTCATTTGATTGTGAGTAGTTGAATAATTCTTCAAATATTTAAATTTAAAATCGATGTTGTTAAATACCGAACCTTTGTAAAAAACCTACTTCAAGTACCTATATACTTGAATATTTAGAATGATTAATTTCAAGATAGAACTCCATGAATAGCAACATGTATAGCCTCGAAAGATATGTGTTGAAAATATCGTATTGATTTTTAGCATTTGCGATGGTTCCTTGAAATATTATATAATGAGAGAATACAAATTATGAAAAATGCTAAAATGCGAGATAACATTGTACTGGAATGATGTAATTTTTTTTCCAATTTCTGAATATCCTTCATTTAAACGAGATATAAATTGAAAAACAACGTATTAAATTTATATTGATCTTCACTAATATTCTTTCAGAAAAGACACGTTAAATTCAAGCAAAATATAAAATGTAAAAAGAGAAGGAAAAAGATAGCAAGAAAATAGTCAAAACGTTATATAAATTTAATGAGAGACATCGATAGGCAGATGGGGTGAGTGAGTTATAGATATAGCAGGAAAGATGGAATCCTTCAATAAGGAGAAAATCCAAAGAAAATTAACTTTAGAGCGAATCATATTATGGAATCCAAAAATATATGAAACCAAATTAAATGAATAAATAATAAAAATATAGTTTAATGAAACTATTTAAAATTATAATTAAAGCTGCGATATCATATCTTTGCCAAATATGACTTCAATGAAACAAGAATGTAATTAAAAAGTATCTACAAGGCAAATCATCATAAAAGAATCCTTATGGAAAAAATCATAAATAAAATATGTCAATCTTTCCAATGAAACAT
>OZ024742.1:153749639-153769639 GCA_964016885.1 Eledone cirrhosa | reverse complement strand
ACCTCTCGTACATTATATACGCCGTGTACTTCCTATAATAGGACACAAGTTTTTTTTGTTTTTAATCGTAAATTTCAAATGTTAATTGTTAATTCCAAACATTTAATGTTCAATGACGAATCCTAATTTCTAACACTAACTCATACATGTTTCCATTTACATTTTTTTAATGGTTATTTCACACGTTTTATGTTTTTAAATTTTCAATGTGTAATTCTGATTGTTACCCCAAGAATGAAATTATCTATCCACTTATATTGATTGGTGAATTAAACAATATTTCAACGTGATAAGACGTTGTCCTGCCAGGTCATTAGTGGTCGTGCACGTTACCACTGGAATTCTGAATCATTACTGCTGGCCTGTGCTGGACGCGGAGCTAGACTAAATATAACTCTGTGACCGTAATAACTCACCAATTGTGAAGGAAGGAGGGGTTAGTACGTGAGATAAGCTTTCTCTGGGACTCTATATGCTCGCATGGAGTGGAACTAAAGTTGACAGGGGGATGGATATCGATGAGGAAAACAGGAAACCTGTCCGTTCCATTATCTTTAGAATTGATTGCCTAGGACACTTAAGCTTATTACATAATATGGTGTATGATGATGTAGTGTAACCGGTACCCGTTATCGCTATTGAAATACGTAGCACAGCTTTAGTAATAAACAATTGTTTCTACGTTAGGCACAAGGCCAGCAATTACGCAATACATTACTGGTACTTTATTTTATCGACCCCGTAAAGATGAAAGGCAAAGCCAACCTCGGTGGGATTTGAACTCAGATCGTAAAGGGACGTAACTATGCTGGAAAGCATGGCATCCGACCCTCTAACGTGAGGTAGTAGAATATGGTTATATTATCCTGACCCTGTATAATATATATATATAATATATGGCTATATATAATATATATCTATTTTGGCTCCACTTCCACCTCTTTTAAAGCTCGTCTCTATAATCATCATTCATCTTTTAAATACAAACTTAAAAGAACCAACACGGCTCTCTCAGAACTCATATGGTCCTTGGAAGACAAAAACATTAAATATACCATCCTTTGGAAGAAGGTTTCTTCTGCGTCTTCATACTTGAACAGTTCTATATCTAAAATCTGCAATCTCTGCCTAAATGAAAATTTTACCGTTATCTCTAATCTAGATTCTATAATAAATAGACGAACTGATTTGTTTTCTAACTGCTTGAATAAATTCCATAAAACATTTCGCAAAGTATACAGCTAATATTCAATTCTTTATCAATTTAGAATCTTTTTCTCAAAGGCACATCTTTTAAAATATACACCTCTTTTAAAATATACCCATCTTCCTACCTTATTTCAAAGGGTATTATACACTCTATAATACTTGTTTACTCATTACCCTTACTCTATTTTCACCTTGTAAAATCCTTCGTAAATATACATTTGTTTTGACGCCAGATTATTCATCCTTAATTCATTATTTTTTTCTCCTTATCATCTAACTCATTCTCAATACATATTAACTTTCTTCGCACATATTATCAATTCTTTCAATATACAAACCTTAACTTCACATTATTTTTCTCAAATCCTTAACTTTACACTTATTTCTCTTCGTTAATTTTCAAATTTCGTTAATTTTCAAATTTCCATAATACTTGTAAACATACAAAACTTTTTTGACGTTAGAACATTCATCCGGTATTCATTATTTTCTTCTCTCTATCATCAAACTCATTATTCTCAATACATATTAACTCCCTCACCTTCTTCGTGAATTTTCAAATTCTTTTAATTCATACATTATCTTCCAACGGTTTTCAACCCCTCTGTGTAAAACAATATATCTTTCTCAGTTATAAAAACTATCTCTCTCTCTCTATCACCAATCTCTCCTCCTATCTCATCCTTCCTCATTATATTCATCTCCTCCTCCCCCCCCCCCTCTAAGTAAAATATTTTCCCCAATATTACACATCAATCTAAAACTACTTCTCATATGTTGATTTAAAACTGCACTATCCACAAGTGTTTTTTAGCCTTCATATCATGTCCTCCTGTTTTATCTGATGAAAACACAAATATTATTGCATGATGATGTTTGTTTTTGAAATGCGCATAATAAAATACATGGAACTCCTTTAACCATCTTCTGTTCTTATATATTATGTATACTCCAGTCCTACAAACTGTAGAGTGCTTCTTATCCGAGATCTGCATTGCTTTATTGTACTACAATAAAACTCACCTCCTACATATATATATATATATATATATATATTATCCCGACCCTGTATAATATATATATATATATATTATCCCGACCCTGTATAATATATATATATAAAGACAGGGGGGAAGAAAAAATGGCTTCACTTGTGCTTTCAACAAATTTATTTTCTTCACAAAATCCAAAAATAATTTTTCTTAAAAAAAATTATTTTATAAATTAAGTTGTTGGTTGTTGGTCAGGTCTTATGAGTTCTTGGTTAACGTAGGAGGAATTGTTTCGTTTTTAGAAAGACCTTTCACGCTGAGGTGCGCTTGTAAAACTCAGAAGAAAATAAATTTGTTGAAAGCACAAGTGAAGCCATTTTTTCTTCCCCCCTGTCTTTATATATATATATATATATATATATATATATATATATATATATATATATATATATATATATATATATATATATATATATATATAGAGAGAGAGAGAGAGAGAGAGAGAGAGAGAGAGATAGAGAGAGAGAGGCGGTGGAGGTTAGAGAATGAGACCTGACATTTAGTATGTGTATAAGTTGCAGTGCAACGCTGATGTCAACATCTAAGACAACATGACTGACCTAAAGTTAGATATAAGAATTACATAGAAGGGTATACTGTTGGATGTTAAATAATATCAACAAAGTTCAACAGAGACGTCCTTAAATTAAGAGAAAACACCAAGGACTGCAACATTAATCGCAGAATGAAAGAAGTATATTATATTATCATTGAAATAGAAGAATCGGCCTATTCAAAGAAGAATCTTGTCTCATTTGGAAGAAAAGCTTAGAGCAACATGAGGGTTTTCAAACTAGAAGGAAATATTCATAGTTCATTCACCTAACAAATTTTCCTATAATTGTTTCTACATTTGGCACAAGGCCAGCAATTACCCAGTACATTACTGGTACTTTATTTTATCGACCCCGTAAGGATGAAAGGCAAAGGCAACCTTGGCGCGATTTGAATTCCGATCGTTAAAGGAGGTAACTATGCTGGAAAGCATGGCGTCCGATCATCTACCAATACTGCCAATCCAATAATAATTGTTTCTACTTATGGCACAAGGCCAGCAATTACCCAGTGCGTTACTTGTACTTTATTTTATCGACCCCGTAAGGATGAAAGGCAAAGTGAACCTCGGCGGGATTTGAACTCAGATAGCCAAGGGACGTAACTATGCTGGAAAGCATGGCGTCCGACTCTCTACCGATACTACCATAATATTTGTGTTCGGATAAAATGTGCTTGCCGAAAATATCTTTTGTGGATGTTGGCGTATTTTAACATTTCCTTTTCACAATCCTCATGACCAAGTTTGACATGTGCAGGCGGCTTTCGTAGAATCTGTCGGCAGGAATTTGTAGACGGCATGGTACTATGTAAATCGGTGAAAGATGATATCAGTCAAGCATTGGATAGGTTTCTGACGAGTTCTGAAAACTTCTGAACAGCATGAATAACCATCAATCCTGCGAAGACCAACCGACTCGTCCTCGTAAGATGTGAGCACTATGCGTTTGTGTCCAACTACACTGCAATATATTGACTCACGGGACGGTTTTCACGAGTGATGGAGTACAGGAAAATTAAATGCGAGAAGTATCCCCCCAAATATAATGCGCCAGCTTTTATAAAAGGTCATCAGGAGCGAGGTAGGTGTAAAAGCTAAACACGTTCTTCAATTCCATGTTCCAGCCTACACATGCCTAATCAGGCATAATAGCCGAACGATTGCGATCAAGATTACAATCAGCCCAAATCGGATTCCTCTACATATTCCCTAGAATAATATTACGAAATAGTGTGTGTAGCTCCGATATCATAGAGTAATTCTTGGTAGAGCTGCTATTTCTCCGAATAGAGAGATTACAGTTCCGATACTACGGATATGTTGTTAGAATTTAAAAGGAAAGATACTCTGAACAGGCTTTAAGTATTTTATAGATATGCAATTTATAATTGATATAACCTATTTATATCTACAAAGTTTATAATACCTGAACCCCAACTTAGGTTAACTAATTGTTTGTGGAGGGGGCTATTTGATTTCACTCCTTTAAGCGAAGATTTATTTTATTTATAACGCTCAATTAACGGATCTTGAAGGAATCAACGAAGCTAATGTTTAATTTTCGCTTCTTTGGTTTTATATATATATAATATGTGTGGAGGGTGAGTGTGTGGTAGGTGCGTGTTTTGGGGATGCGTGTATATGGGTGCGTGTGTGCGTGTCTAAATAGGTATACACACACACACACACGTACACACACAACACACACACACACACACACACACACACACACACACACACACACACACATATATATATATATATATATATATATATATATATATATATATATATAAACTCATATGGTTATGCATAACCCATTGAATGGAATTAATAGCTACTTCAATGCATTATAAGTTATTTAAGAATGTTATTTACTACGGATTGTTTATCACTAACAATGTATGTAGATGGCATTCAAAAATACGTTTTCTTTGGCGGGGAGGGGGATACTCTATAATCTCGCTTCTAATGCTCTGATGATATTCATCATCAAATTGTAAAGAAATGTTCTGTGTTGCTAAGGAATAGGACAGATTTATATAATGTTATGTTACCAACATTCTTACTCACACACACATATAAGTGTACACACATACAGGACACCGATATATATATATATATAAATGAAAAATGTCGAGCTGTGTGTTGCAAATACGATATATCTAATAAAGAATTAGAAATAGAAGCCAGGACTCTCCATCATCAGTGGTATACTAGCCATCATAGGTATTTCTTCTCATTACATACCATATAACTCCGGCTAGGGCAATACAATGACTAAATTAGGTTATTGGGATAAAAAGAGTTGGGTGCAGAAAGAGAGACAGGTAAATACACGAATGGTCGGCCACATATGATAAAATTAAGTCAATGATTCATTTTGAACATAAAAACTTGTGAATATTGACGAGAAGGCAAAGGACACATCTTGGTCGTCCGAATGTGAGCGAGGAAAGAATTTCGTAGGGTGTGGGATGACGAAGGAAGTGAGAGAGAGGATGAGTAGCAGGGAGTGAGTGAGTGAAAATATGAGGAAGAGGCTAGCTGTGAGAGGCTGACTAGCAGAGGGGGTGAGTGAAATTAAGAGGGAGAAGGAGAGAAAGAGAGAGAGAGAGAAAGAGGATAGCTGCAAGGGAAGAGAAAAAAGACAGGTCACAGCGAAGGGGAAAGCATATATGAATGAAAAATGGCGATCTGTGTTGTTGCAAATATGATATATATAATAAAGAATTAGAAATAGAAGCCAGGACTATCCATCATCAGTGGTCTACTAGCCATCATAGGTATTTCTTTGTATTACCGACCATATACCTCCAGCTAGGGCGATACAATAACTAAATTAAGTTCTTGGGATAACAAAATTAGGTGGAGGAAGAGAGACAGGTAAACAGATACGAATGGTGGGGCAACTCCACAGCCATTTCTACTCTCCATATATTCCATTATATATATATATATATAAATTATTAATACAATAACAGAGATAGTTTAAAGCTAATCTCTGACTGGTAACCATCTCACTCAACAAACATTAGGTTATATTTTAATATAAACCCAATTTAAGTGTTTGGGGTTCTAAAAATATGTATTATGTGGAAAAGCCAGTTGTATTATTTTATGAGATATAATTAAAGTTAAAATATATCTCTCTTTCTAAACAATTGTTTCATTATAAGTTTTCTACAAATTCGGAGAATATTTCCAGTTTATGTAGAAGCCTAATATACATTCATGTAAGAATATATTTAGGTGGGCGTTTATAAATCATCAGTGGAAGCCCATTAAACTTTGATATAAGAAAAACATTTCTTACCACAGTTAAAAATCGTGTCTGTTAAGTAGCTCCCTCCCGCATCGAATGACCGGCAAATTTGAAATTCCAGCAAAATATATATATATATATATATATATATATATATATATGTGTGTGTGTGTGTGTGTTTGCATGTATAAATATAAACCGTTATATCTGGGGGTATTTCGTATTTCGAACAAATCAACAGACATAGAAGTACTCTATACGTTTATTCTAGCTATTTATGTATACCACATCAAAAGATTTCGTGGCGTTTCGTCTTAAAGGTGTTACAGGACAATGGACTTTCGGCATCTTCTACCTGTTGACGTCAGGATTCTAATCCAGTAAAAACATATGACGCCATCCCATAGCTGTTTCTTGAAGTTATCATACTTCAACTCATGTTAACCGTTGGGATGGGGGAGTAAATATACATTTAACTCAGTCCAAAAATTCGTTGCGGACTATCCTTTGTTGGGAAATGGCTTGAAGACGACAAAATCCAATGCTTGCTAGTGAACCACCCCATCCGCAACACAGACAAGTGCCTTCGGACATTAGTGTTTCACAATATACAATGGGCCAAATGTGCCAAATTTTACATCGGCATCGTGATAAAAACACTGTATAACCGTGTGAAAGGACACCTCAACCCTCACATATGCCCCTACAAGAAAGGCATAGATAACTGCATCAACAAAAATAAAGATGTAAAATTTAGAAAGCCTTCAGTTTTCAAATCCATAGCTGAAGTATTTTTAAATGTTTATTTATAAACATACCGTATGTCGCCAGACATACAACTTGACGTATTCCATATATAAAGCTATTTTAGAGTTAATGCCTATATCGTATTCCCCGATAGACCCGGCCGTTAATCTTTATGCAAATTTGGCTGATCAGTCAATATAAATAACCTTGAAATCTTTTTTGTTAGCTTATATTAGGCTCTAACTGTCGGGATCACTAGTTTGATAACGAGCAAAAGTGAGAAATGATGACGTAATCATCAATAGTTGCCCGTACTTAGCTTCTGTAGGAACAAACTAGATGGCGCTACGCTATGAGACTTCAAATCCATAGCTGAAGGCTTTCTACATGTTTATATATAGGCACTGTCGCCAGATATGCATTACGTATTTCATATACAACGCTATGTTAGAGTTAAAGCTTTTATATATATATATATAGAGAGAGAGACAGAAAGAGGTGTGTGTATGTCTGTGTATGTCTGTGTGTAAGTGTTATATGTATATATATATATATATATGTGTATGTGTGTGTTGTGTGTAAAATAATTGTTTCTAATTTAGGCAGAAGGCCAGCAAATACCCAGTGCATTACTGGTACTTTATTTTATCGACCCCGTAAGGATGAGAGGCAAAGTCAACCTCGGCGGGATTTGAACTCAGATCGTAAAGGGACGTAACTATGCTGGAAAGCATTGCGTCCGACCCTCTACCGATACTGCCAATCCACCACCCTGTGTGTAAAATAATGGTTTCTTATATAGGCACAAGGCCATCAATGTTAGGGGAGGAGAAAGTCAATTAATTCGACCCCAATGCGTGACAAGTACTTTATGTTATCGACCGCGTAAATATGAAAGGTGAAGTTAACCTCGGTGGGATTTGAACTCATACCTTCAAGGTTCGTAACTCTATGCTGCAAAGCATAGCGTCGAACCATCTACCGACTCTGCCAATCCACCGCCCTGTTGTGTGTAAACTAATGACAAATGTTCCTTCATTCTCAAAACCGGTGTGTTAATATTATCGCTAATTTATGAGTTCAAATTCTGAGTCGGAATATGTGTATTAGGAATTCATTATTATAATCGTTCTCTAGGGCGGTGGATTGGCAGTATCGGTAGAGGGTCGGACGCCATGCTTTCCAGCATAGTTACGTCCCTTTACGATCTGAGTTCAAATCCCGCCGAGGTTGACTTTGCCTTTCATCCTTACGGGGTCGATAAAATAAAGTACCAGTAATGCACTGGATAATTGCTGGCCTTGTGCCTAAAGTAGAAACAATTATTATAATCGTTCTCTCAATAAATGGCCTTTTCATTTTTTCTATATTCATACCACCGTTAAATTATTTTGTCTCTGATCATTGAAATTCTAAGTAGTACCATTTTTTTACAATGATAATTTTAATGCTATTCAAAGACTACTGTTATTCCAATTATTCGTTCAAGTCAGGGATACAAGTTATAGCCTTCTTACATCGCCTAATTAAAACATGGACAAAGTTACATAATGAATGTGGCTTTTTAGTCCTCAAAATAATGTTATTTTTACCCTCATTAGCTATAGTTTTTCAAGTAGATCTTTACACTGAATAATTTATTTCTGGTATGTATTTAGCTAGATTTCACAGATGACTAATGAGAACAACCGTTCATACTATATACTTTAAATCGTTCTACTTTGAGCCATATTTCATATAGTATTTCTATCCTGTTTTCAAAAGAAATAAATTGTCACTGCTCAATACCAATTCACATTCAAAATGCTGCTGAACTCCAGATATTTACCATTGCCGCGTGTATAGGTTTCTACTTAAATACATTTCGAATCATTTGCATTCCTCCTCGACAAATAAAACATAAAATGTAGAAGTTTACTAAGATTTGATTTGTTATATATTATCATACATTTTCAAAATACTGCATTACTCTCCATACTATTAAATACTCTATTACATAAGTCAGTCGTATAGCGATCGGGTGTACTGACTCTTTGGTTATATGCAGAAATTAATGACTGTACTGACTACCAGTGTATTATGAGTTTAGACGATGAATTGTGATTAGTCGACAATATAATAGATAATTTCATAAGTGCAAACTTTTCTCTTTTGATGAAAATTACTCGTAAGTAAGTGATAGTGTTGAGAACATTATAGTTTGCGATTCAAACGCACTTTTATTATATTAGTACATTGCCGTTCATCCTTACGGGGTCGATAAAATAAAGTACCAGTAATGCACGGGTTGTTTGCTGGCCTTATGCCAAACGTAGAAACAATTATATTAGTATATATATATATATATATATATATATATATATATATACACGGTAGACTCAATTAACTCTCTCAATTATCTCTCTCTCTCTCTCTCTATCTCTCTCTCTGTATATATATATATATATATATATATACGTGTGTGTGTATGTGTGCGTGTGTGTGTGTGCGTGCGTGTTGTGTGTGTGTGTGTGTGTGTAGTGTGAGAGAGAATGTGAGAGAGGAGAAAGAAAGAGAAAGCGATACAAAGGGAGTGAATGTGAGATCCACGAGTGCTTTATTTGGTTACATACAGTTACATTTTGATGTTGGTTGAAGTTACATCAATGAAATACATTGTTGCTAATATATCTCAATATCTTTAACCATAACTCCATCTATGTTCGAGGTTTTGTAATTTACAAAACTTCAATTTGTCAAATGGCGCCATTCCCTTTTGTATATGGCAAGTTTATCAGAGGTCACTACAGTGCCGACATTGGAATTGAACTTATTCAAGGAAAGCATTATTTCTGTCTCACATTTTTTTCACGATACTTATTATATTGTTATTTGGAGGCAAACTATTTCATTTTGGAGCCAAGCATAAAATGGCCATCAGGATTTAACTGTACATATATTATAGCCTATATATATAAGATATATTGACTAATGCAATTGATCATTTATGAAAAATCTGCTTTGCAACATATGAACTAGAGAAGTATCCCTAAATATTCTAGAAAATGTATCACGTAATATGCCAGGAAGAAATTCTAGTAGGAATCCGCAACTTACAGATTTCTAGCTAAGCATTTTTTCTAAATCTATGTCTCGATATGTGTTTACTTTGCATTCTTATATATGGGAATTTGTGTGGTGTGTTTGCGTGTGCCAAAATGTGCAAAACTGTTCATACCTATAAGGTAGACATATGACAAACACACACGCACTTACACACGTATATATATATATACATTTCCATATACATATACATATTAATGTATACGCATTATTATCATTGCTGAAAATTCTGCTAAGAGTATTGTAATCGCTTGTCAGATTACGGAAAATGGTTCACCTTTATGATACGGCCAGCCACACGAACCTGTAACGGATCTTAAACAAGCAATGCATGTGCTTTGAAGGTGTTTTTAAGTGGGTAAAGGCTTCGCACTCGACTAATCCAACTCTCCGAGCATTGAAAACACTACTCGAAAAGGGGAACTGGTCATTATAAACGGATGCTTCCGAGGCCGCAGGTTTTTTTTGTCAGAGTTCCGCCTCTCCTAGAAAGGTGTGACAACGACACGGGGCGTTTGATTCCCAGGTGAAAAAAGAAATGCAAATTGGATCTCTCTGCTGAGTTCCTCCGCCCTTTGCCAGGTCAGGTGTGTCCAAATATCACCCTCCTCACCACGCAAACTTGGTAGAGTTGCCAGTTTAGTCACCGACGACCCGACCCTGAGACAGGTTGCACTGGGTTACATGTTACCAGTAGCACTCGAGAGTGACATGATATATATACACACACACACGTATATACGCTTACTTTCCCCTAATCTCAACCATGCGTAGAAGTGTCGTTGATAGCGTATATCTATATCTATATTTATATCTATAAAATATATTCATACGTAAATATGTGAATACGTGAATGTATATATATATATATATATATATACATACATACACGTATTCACGTATTTACGTATGAATATATTTTATAGATATAAATATAGATATAGATATACGCTATCAACGACACTTCTACGCATAGTTGAGATTAGAGGAAAGTAAGCGTATAGAGTGGCACTCGAAAGACTGGGTGCAACTATGCAACTATGCAACGTTGCTCCAGTATACTGAGCTGAACATGTGTACCAGCAATAGCTGGGAGTTTAAATCTGCGATTAGCTGGCGTCACGTCCAGGGGGAAGTCTTGTATTCTCAGGCGATTCAAGCCATATAACCGTAACATTGTTTCTTGGGCGACCAGCTCGAGGCACGTTCGATATGGTGATCAAACTTGACTCTGAAATCACTCGGTCGTCGGATACGTCTCGATTCTACGAACCAGATTTTCTTATAGGAAAATCTGCTATAGGAAAATCTATTTCGTAGAATCGAGACGTATCCGACGACCGAGTGATTTCAGAGTCAGGTTTTATCACCATATCGATCGTGGTTCGAGCTGGTCGCCAGAGAAACAATTGTAATATGTCCAATAAGCATGTTTATTATATATATATATATATATCTCAATCTCTATCTAGCTGATATGAAATGCTCGGATCTATTCATTGGAATATTTGAGCTTATTCTACAGTGGATATGGCGCATGTCTCTCAGACATGACAACCCTTAATTTAATTTTGGATATATATACGGCCCCTTAATTGTAGAGCTAACTCAGTTGAATGGACTCGGCTGCTATTTCTAGCTGTCGATAATTCTTTTCACGCCACTGTGCGATGTGTGTATTTTTTAAAATGCAACACGTGGTTCGAGTCATTCACAGATTTGCATTTGCTTTGTAAGCGCAGGTAGTTGGATCTTCTCCTTTGGTGACCATCCAGAATTTGACTACTGTGATTTACTGATTAATTGGTGAACTATATTTTTTATTTAAAGATATATATACAAAGGAATTTAATCAGTTTAAAAGCTATCTATATTTGAAGTTCTAGTTAAACTTTAATTGGTTACCTACCTAGCTATGTGTACTTACATACTTTACAAATTATTCCCTCTGATTGTTCCATATGTTTATTTTATATATATAATATGTCAATCTATTTCTAGTTGATATGAAATTCTCGGATCTATTCATTGGAATATTTGAGCTTATTCTGCAGTGGATATGGCGCATGTCTCTCAGGCATGACATTCCTTAACTTAATTTTGGATATATATATATATATATAAATTAATAAAATTAATGAAATAAAATCAAAGAACAAGTTCCTTATATTAAAAAATTCATCATTTTACGATCGTTTCTAGGATGTATATGTGTGTTGGTATGTATATCCTATAGATCTATGTAAAATATTACAAATTATCAGAGGAAATATACATACCTTCACATATACATGCCGTCTTCAGAAATCCTTTCTGAAGACAGCATGTATATGATAAGTTATGTATATTTCCTCTGATAATTTGTAATATTTTACATAGATCTATAGGATATAAATACCACCACACACATACATCCTAGAAACGATCTTCAAACGATGAATTTTTTAATATAAGGAACCTGTTCTGTTTTTATTTCATTGTTTTTATTAATTCATCTTGACTCTGTTTTTCCTATGATTTTCATCGAAAATTTTTGAATACAACTTCTCTTTTCATGATATTAGGATTAAATTGAGTTCTTCATACGGATTGGATACTACCGTATATTTTGGTAGATTTATCTCTCTCTCTCTCTCTCTCTCTATATATATATATATATATATATATATATATATATATATATATATGAAAAAGTGAGTCCTTCATCAGTGACCCTCCAACCGTCCTCGGCATTTCATCGCTTTAAGGGCCATATGCCTCAGGTTGGTGCGAACAACGGTTAAAAAAAGTCGTTGGGACACGTAAATAAAGGGGGACGCTAGAGTAACAACAAAAGGGTTTAAGCAACGGAAAGTGAGTAGAAATAGACAAGTCCCAGATCTCTATGAATATAAACTCTGTGAAATCGTGAACAATAGACGAAAGACCATCAGACCTGGTTGAAATGTGAGCAAGGAAAGAATTTCGCCCAAGTTTGACGGGGGGGGGGAAGAGAGAGAGAGAGAGAGAAAGAAAAAGGAGAGAAGAGGAAGAAGAAGAAGAAGAAGAAGAAGAAGAAGAAGAAGAAGAAGAAGAAGAAGAAGAAGAAGAAGAAGAAGAAGAAGAAGAAGAAGAAGAAGAAGAAGAAGAAGAAGAAGAAGAAGATAAGGGGGTCTGGTCTACGAATTCGGTAAACGCAAGTTTTGTGAAGTCGCAGACGAAAGAGAGAGAGAAAAAAATTCCATACCAGCTCGGTCAAGACTGCGCGAGAAAAGAATTACACACAGGTCAAACTTGAAGGAGGAGGAGGAAGGAGGAGGAGGAGAGGTAGTGACAGAGAATGAGTGAGTGAAAGTTGAGGAGAGAGTAACAGAGAGGGAGACTGCTAGAAGTGGTAAAGATACAAGGAACGAAACAGACGAAAGCAGCATGGAAAAGTTATATGTGTAAATATGATGATAATAATGGAGCTGCGGCGTTGCAAATGGGATACATATGAAAAAGTGAGTCCTTCATCAGTGACCCTCCAACCGTCCTCGGCATTTCATCGCTTTAAGGGCCATATGCCTCAGGTTGGTGCGAACAACGGCTAAAAAAAGTCGTTGGGACACGTAAATAAAGGGGGACGCTAGAGTAACAACAAACAGGTTTAAGCAACAGAAAGTGAGTAGAAATAGACAAGTCCCAGATCTCTATGAATATAAACTCTGTGAAATCGTGAACAAGAGACGAAAGACCATCAGACCTGGTTGAAATGTGAGCAAGGAAAGAATTTCGCCCATGTTTGACGGGGGGGAAAAGAGAGAGAGAGAGAAAGAAAAAAGGAGAGAAGAGGAAGAAGAAGAAGAAGAAGAAGAAGAAGAAGAAGAAGAAGAAGAAGAAGAAGAAGAAGAAGATAAGGGGGTCTGGTCTACGAATTCGGTAAACGCAAGTTTTGTGAAGTCGCAGACGAAAGAGAGAGAGAAAAAAATTCCATACCAGCTCGGTCAAGACTGCGCGAGAAAAGAATTACACACAGGTCAAACTTGAAGGAGGAGGAGGAAGGAGGAGGAGGAGAGGTAGTGACAGAGAATGAGTGAGTGAAAGTTGAGGAGAGAGTAACAGAGAGGGAGACTGCTAGAAGTGGTAAAGATACAAGGAACGAAACAGACGAAAGCAGCATGGAAAAGTTATATGTGTAAATATGATGATAATAATGGAGCTGCGGCGTTGCAAATGGGATACATATGAAAAAGTGAGTCCTTCATCAGTGACCCTCCAACCGATTTCATCGCTTTAAGGGCCATATGCCTCAGGTTGGTGCGAACAACGGCTAAAAAAAGTCGTTGGGACACGTAAATAAAGGGGGACGCTAGAGTAACAACAAAAAGGTTTAAGCAACGGAAAGTGAGTAGAAATAGACAAGTCCCAGATCTCTATGAATATATATATATATATATATATATATATATATATATAGAGAGAGAGAGAGAGAGAGAGAAAGAGGGAGGGAGAGGGAGAGGAGGAAAGAGCGAGAGAGAAAGAGAGAGAGTGTTAGATAGAGAGAGAATGAGACTTACCAGTTTAGGTAGTCAGATCTTTGTTCATCGTATACCCGATTCTTAGGAAATTTGTGTAGGTTTTCTAATAAATTAACGCGGGATGGCTGAGCTCCTACCGCTACCCGCTCGCAGTCGAGAGCTTTGTATATAAGTATGAATGTATATCTGTATGTTTCTGAAAATATATATGTAATTCTATATATGAAATGTTCTGTATATTACCGTTAGTAATGTTGATTAAATACACACATACTTCTAACGATGTTTCACCTGCCGTATAATAAGTTTTTATAATTATTTTCAAATTAACACTGTCTCTCTTCAAAACATAAGCTATCATTTCTATACATTTGAAATAATAAATTATTTATGTTTTAACATACGTATTTTTTCCGAAAATCCGTCCAGTACACCATACACATGACTACATCTCACCTGGTAAAACGTAAACTTATTTGACTAGTCTCCAATACATATACCATCTTATATATCACCACGCAGAAATAAACTAAAATCACAATCAAACTAAAGTATTGTTCGTTTAAATAGTACGCTGCTTTTCGTAACCAGATAATATAATATATATATATTCCACAACATACAGCAAGCTAGTAATACCTACAACCAAAATTACAAACTCACAGAAAATTAATAATCTTAAACAGACCAGTGTATTCGCACCAGACATTTGCACAACGTTTATTTTGAAACCATTCCACCTGCTATGAATACAGCCTTCATGTAAAAGTGAATTATCATTCTTATATTTGTCGCAGGGGATGACATTACTATTCCCCCTCGTTCTGTGAACATTCCAATACAATCCATGAACCCTTCTGTCCAATATTTTATTTTTCCTATTATGAAAGGTAGGTGTACATTTTACATAACAAGTCTCTCTCTCAATTGTAGGGTTATTTTCTCGTGGTATCTTGCTAGAAAAAATCAGTCAGCACAGAAGTATTCAATATACAAGGACCTGAACATACATGCGAGTGAGAGACGGAAATAACATCAGTTTCCTACTTCAGGAAATAGGCTGTGTGCAAAACTGTGGCGGAATGCCATGAGTTTAAAATTACTAAGATATATTGTATGCCTCTATGGTGACCTTACGACTCCATCAGCAGTTAAGAGTCCATACATTAAAAAATATATATATTAATGAGTAATACGCAAGTGGATGACGATACATACATATTGTTTGAGAATATATTGGTTCCGAGTAAACATTGATATGTTTTTCTAAAATGATATTAAACTGTGTTATTATGAGCTTATCTTTCGCCTGGTCAACAACGGTTAACTAAGATATAAGGATAATGTAAAATGTGTCTAACTAAATTATCCCGCTAATGAGGTATGATCATAACTTCTAATTTTATCTGATGTGTAGCAAATATCTTATAATCGAACGATAGACAATATTTCATATGAACAAGATTTATTGACTTTGGCTACGAGAAAAGCTTGATAATGTTATGTAGATAATAGAAAACGCAATAGTCATGCTTTTTACAAGACAACTAGAAAGCTGCATTTATGATAATCATATAACAAGCCGCCAAGAAATAAAGACAATTGAACTGACAAGTGAAAATATTAATTATAATATATGTTTACGTCTCTATGGATAATTACCCTCATTTTCTCAATTATTATCGATATTAGTAGCGATCCGCTACTATTATAATTAGTGTCTGTGTCTGAGAAACTTCCATTTTCAAATTTTCAATTTTTAAACACTCCCACTGATTTGATAATCTATAACGTTTCCTAATCTAAATTTGTCTCAAACACAGTAATGCAAACTTAGAACATGTAAATCCTCATTTTTCTGAACGAAAGGCATTCGATATATTTTTCATAAACATCCCGTATAGTATCAAATATACAACACGTACACTCATATTTATATCGCTTTGTCGGAGCACCAATACAAGTATATATATTATGAAAATAAGTTCTACAGGAATAGAACTGGTTCATTCGAGTGAAGTCATCACGTCTTTCCAGATGATTTCATACAAAGGAAACATTTATAATCCTGTAGAATTAATTTATATTTAACTGGGGTCAGTTATATATACATATTCAATCCAGGGCATTTTCACTCCTGCCAGAGCAACCCCATCCTCATTGACCCGTTTTCTGTTTTGGTTTGCTCATGTTAGGGCTCTAGCCGTACTCACCACGATTCAGGACCGGGTGGTGTGTTGTGACATTGAGCAGGGCACAATATTCCACGTTACTTCGGTTTATGATGTCAGTGTTGTGACAAGCTGCATCAGATATCCCTTTCCATTAGTGACGTAGAGCCGTTATGCATAGGTGACTGGTGGTCTTCCAGAAAACACCTTGGCATTCGAATCCGAAGGAGCTCTCTCTCTCTCTCCCCCCCCTCTCTCTCTCTCTCTCTCTCTCTCACTCTCTCTCTCTCTCTCTCTCTCTCTCTCTCTCTCTCTCTATATATATATATATATATATATATATATATATATATAATCTCATACTCTCTCTCTCTCTCTCTCTCTCTCTCTCTCTCTATTTTTTCTCTCTCCCTCTCTGTCACTCTTTCCTTTTTATTTATTTATATATATATATATATATGTATGTGTGTGTGTATTACGTATAAAACTCATATAACAACGCCTAATACAGCATAGGTCATAGAGACGCCGCTATATACATGTTACTTCTCTTTGAGGAATGGCTATGAAGTTCATACCATATATAAATATAGATATATATATGAGAGAAATAGGATGTCGTTTCAAGCATAGCTTTATACAATATGTATAAATACTTCGTATCCCCAAAGAAATACTGTTTTATGAAGCCGTAGCTATGCAAACACCAGGGGGCTAACACCCTCTGTTGATGTCCAGAAGAAGCAAGGGGGACAACCATCTATGCATTTCAGGCTTAACAGGCCTTCGTCACGAAGGTCAGTTAAGCCTGAAATGCATAGATGGTTGTCCCCCTTGCTTCTTCTGGATATCACCAGAGGGTGTTAGCCCCCTGGTGTTTGCATAGCTACGGCTTCTTAAAACAGTATTTCTTTGGAGATACGAAATATTTATACATATTTATACATATTGTATAAAGCTAAGCTTGAAGCGAAATCCTATTTCTCTCTTATATAAATATGTGTGAGTATATATATATATATATGTATATATATATATAATGTGTGCGTATATATATATACATATATATATATTCGCACACATTCACTAATATATATATCTACACACACACACACACACAAGAAAACTTTGCATCACATTTGAACATATCTAATCTGAAGTATAATAACAGGTAATAATCGATTCACATTACACAATAGGTTAGGACATTTAGAGGTGCGTCATCTCGTCTAGAGATAAGAGGAACAAAGAAAAACAACTCAGGAAAATCAATTCAAACGCAACTAAAAATGTCTATATAACGCGAAGTTCCTGTTTACATGTTGTCTGTTTAAAAATAACGCCTTCCATATATATATATATATATATATATTAATTCAAAATATTAACAAAAATAGACATTCGTGTGATCAAGAATATTTTATTATACATATTTCAGAGTTACTGAGTTATCTTCAACAGTACGTCCTCATTAGATAAAATAAGATGATGCATGACATACCGTGACTAAGTAGATGGTTAAAATTCAGTCATGGCAGTGAATAAGATATGAGAAAACTCAATATTTATATACCTTAAGATTGAGACATGAATAAATTACATATACTATAGAGGGTGCATTTGAGAAAGCTTATAAAGATACATAATAATAAACAACTATTAATATAATAGAAACTTACATAATAGTTAGAGATTCAAATAATTTAAATTATAGAAGAAAGAAGAAGTGAAAGGCAGAGAGAGATAAATAAATCTATTGTAATCTTTATTCTTTGATTTATTCATTGAACCTTGTTTAACATTTAAATATATATATATATATATATATATATATATATATATATATATATATATATATGTATATATATATATATATATATATATATATATATATATATATATTAGAAAGTAAGGTTTTTTTACAAAACGTAAAATAACCGAGGTGTCCTACACGAGTGAAAGTATAAAGAAAAAGAGATGAAATCGAAAATGCAACTGGAGTCTTATTTTTTATTTTAAATATATATATATTTATTTGGTTCCTTTACCGGTTTCGCAGTTCTTCTGCTTTTCAAAATGTGAGTTGAGATGGAGGGTCTGTGGTTTTGCTCACATCTGGTTGGTCTCTGAATGTTACTTGTTTTATATGGAAAAAGTGGCTCGAAATGCCAGGTTTTTCGAGAAGTAATTTGATTCGTTTGTCAATAATTATAATAAATTTCGCGCCAGTTCGTTCGCGTTACAATAGTTCTTCAAATAAGAGAGAGGGGGGGGGGGGGTTGTCACAGGTTGTTTTTTCATATATGAGTGTTTGAATTTCTTTTTACTTGAAAAAAGGAGGCTCACGAAGGCTTTTTTTTGGTTGGTTATAAATGAAATTTGGCTGTCACGTGAACAAGTTTTCATTACATTTGTGCGCCCTTATTTGGAAAACTATTCTGTAGTATTTATAGTGAATGTTATGACAATGGAGAGATAGTGGTCAAGAGAAAAGGGATTGGGAGAAATGTTCTGGTTCAGTGAATATGGCCAGCTCGCCGGGGTGTCAGAGTTCACATGAACTCTGACACCCCGGCCCACCCCTCTCTTATTTGAAGAACTATTGTAACGCGAACAGGCGCGAAATTTATTATAATTATTGACAAACCAATCAAATTACTTCTCGAAAAACCTGGCATTTCGAGCCACTTTTTCCATATAAAACAAGTAACATTCAGAGACCAACCAGATGTGAGAAAAACCACAGACCCTCCATCTCAACTCACCTTTTGAAAAGCAGAAGAACTGCGAAACCGGTAAAGGAACCAAATAAATATATATATATTTAAAAAAAAAATAAAACTCCAGTTGCATTTTCGATTTCATCTCTTTTTCTTTATATATATATATATATATATATATATATATATATATATATATATATATATATATATATAATACTAATATAATAATATTATTTATGTATAAACTATATACAACTATATACAGGAAAGGTTAGTAATTTACGCTTGCATATGTACTGCTAGTGACCACGTTTCTGCCTTAATGGCTCTTTAATTGTTATACTATTTCCTTATACTCTCTGTCGCATGCAATCCAATCAGTACCTT
Organism: Eledone cirrhosa; assembly: GCA_964016885.1. NCBI lineage: Eukaryota > Metazoa > Mollusca > Cephalopoda > Octopoda > Eledonidae > Eledone > Eledone cirrhosa. The sequence continues at coordinate 153,749,928 of OZ024742.1, read as the reverse complement.
TTTAATTCTTAATTTTTAATTTTTAATTTTAATTATTGTACAATTCTCTTGTAATCTATGTCGCATCCATTCCACCATGTAAATACGAAACTGTTTTTGACATTAATATCCATGTATCTATATAATTGTTCAGTTGAATAGGAGGGTAATTATATGTAAACACATTGCTACTGCTCTGATGATTCCAAACAACAGTTTGTCGGAGAGGATTGTCAGCAATTAAATTTGTTGAACATAGCTTTGGTTATTCTCTAATTTATATATATATATATATATATATTAATATATA
>OZ024742.1:153694639-153737139 GCA_964016885.1 Eledone cirrhosa | reverse complement strand
AATATATATAATATGTATATAATATATATACATATATATAATATATATAATATGTATATAATATATATACATATATATAATATATATAATATGTATATAATATATATACATATATATAATATATATAATATGTATATAATATATATACATATATATAATATATATAATATGTATATAATATATATACATATATATAATATATATAATATGTATATAATATATATACATATATATAATATGTATATAATATATATACATATATATAATATGTATAATATATATATATAATATATATATATATAATATATATATATATAATATATATATATATAATATATATATATATAATATATATATATATATATATATATATATATCTTTAAGTCGTTTGGCAGCCTCGACAATGCAAATGGGTAAATCTCCGGGTAACAAGATCCGGTGGTGGAGAGAGATGTAAGTGGGTGTACCTTGAGGTGCGTCGTGTGTATAAGATGTGTAAGATGTGTAGAAGAATGAAGGGAATAGTATAAAGGATAAAATAAAAATTAAAATAACAACACGTGAGAGAGTTACCTTGGGAGAGATTTAATAGTCCCTATATATTTCGGATTCACATCCATCAACTGGGGTTTTTTCCGGGGTAGGGGAAAGGTTGTCTGTCGGACAGGTGCGGAGCGCGTCCTCCGCTGTTTGTTGTTTTGAATATCTGAGGTATTCGGCAGAGTGCGCGTGCACGTAAAATGGGGTCGCTCAGGCAGAGGTCAGCGGCCGAATGAGGGAGTGGGGTGGCGCTAGCTGTCAGTCCATTCTCTGCCTGTTTGTTAAATGTTACTGTGTGTGTGTGTGCGTGTGTGGCTGTCTCGCTTGAGTGTGTGTGTGTGCGTGTGTTGTTGCCTTGTACCTCTGTATTGGCAGTGTAGTATGTTCGTATGGTGGAATGCTACTGTGTGTCTGTGCGTGTGTGTGTGTAGTTGTCTCGTTTGTGTGTGTGTGTGTGTGTGTGTGCGTGTGTTGTGTGTTGCTGCATCGTTTGTTAACTTAAAAAAGCCATCTCAATTCGCTTCTCTCTAATCGGTTGTTTATTTGCGGTTGCAGACGTTTGATAAAAAGCACTTCCTTGATACGTAACGTACCGACGTTTCTTTCAGTCGCTAGAATTGTGACAATGGGCCTTCCGTATTTGTCTCCGCATTTGTCTATGTGTTTCCGGAAAGAAAAGGCCCAGGTTTTAGTGTGTTCCTTGATCCGGATGTGCAAAGGTCGGATTGTGCTACCTATGTAATATTGGTTGCACCTGTCACATTCTATCTTATACACGACGTATGTGCGTAGGCAACAGTTCGCATGGCGTATCGGGCAAGATATGTTTTGGAAGGCTGGTGTACGTAGGCTTAGTGGTAAGCGGATGTTCCTGATGGTGTTGGGGATGACATCGTTTTTTAGGCAGCGTTTCAGGAAAATAATTTGACAGCCAGCGTTGGCCCATTTCTCCGACAGTCTAAACAGTTCCCTTACGGATGCAAACAATTCCTGGCTCAGGTGTAAGGAGAAGAGAGTATTGTATATATATATAATATATATAAGGATAAGAGCGTATTATATATATATATATATAATATATATCTATATATAATACATATATATATATATATATATATATATATATATATATATATATATATATATATATATATATATATACGTTTACTTGTTTAATGCCTTGGTTTATGTTATGCACCACAAATAAAGCTGTTTAATTTCTGACATTTCATGTGGTTTCAGAGTTCTAATTTCATGTGGTCCAGAGTTCTAATTTTTGTCTCTATTGTTTTAATAACTGCCATTTTAGTTCTAAGTTATGTAGAATCTTCCGATGTCTGGTAAGGGTTATTCTACGAGAGTACGGGTGTAGCCAATTAATGTGACATTACAGTTCACATAAATATTTCTCTGGGATTTATAATACAGAAATTGGTTTTCTTATTAAAGAAATACGAAATATACTTATTATTATTATACATTTTCTGGAAAGGAAACAAAATTGTATTTCAGCAGAATTCTTTTTCACTTATGTATATGAAATTGATTTCTAGAGTTTCATAATGATAATTGGGGGTGGGGGCGGGAGGGGGGGATTACATAAGTATTATATTATACTAGGATTTTCAAAACGCTGACATGTATGTGTATATATATATATATATGTGTGTGTGCGTGTGTTTATATGCATGAGTATATAAATATAAACGTGCAACACAGACATACTTTCACACAAACACACACATTCACTCAAATCCCAGAGATCTAAACATTGCCTTATGAATTACCGGAGTAGATAAATAAAATACCAATCCCATACAGGATTATATTCTGTCAATGTCTCTAGCTTCCTGTTTCTGATTGTCTTTTCCTTTCTCTCTCTCTCTCTCTCTCTCTCTCTCTCTCTCTCTATATATATATATATATATATATATATATATATATATATATATATATATATATATATTTCGTTTCTGAATATGTTTAGCAAGATTCTTTATCTGAAAACGTGTGTTGAAACCGATATTGTTATGCTTTGGGACCCTCCCAAAGCATAACAATATATATATATATATATATATATATATATATATATATATATATATATATATATATATATATATATGTATATATATACATCTATCCATCTATCTTTTTCTCGGATTCTGTCTAACACGTGGAAAATGCACTGGTGAGTAAATGTTTTAATTTCATTGGAAATTGCATGAACTGAATCTACATTCTTACACCATTTTGTAGATAAGCTGCCATCCTACACTTTGTGGGTGGTAGCAACCCCAAATAATTAGCCCATCAGGGCGAAAAACGGAGAAATCCCACAAAATTTCTACTAGAATTTTGAATATAGACAAAATGCCCAAATTCGTTGACCTCATCTTCACGAAAAACACATTACAGAATTCTGGAGATGGGCTGTTAATCTCACCTTTCACAGTACTAGTAGCAGGTGAAGGCTGCCTGCCTGCTGCTATCACCAACAACCACAAGAGTAACAACAACAGAAACAAAATCTACATCATCAAAACTATCAGCCAACAATTAGACAGAGGTGGTGGAGAGACGGTAAAAGTGTCAAGCCAACAGGCAGCTCGCACCGCCTTATTGAAACACGTCGATATGTTTAAAACACATCCTGACAACAACGCCAGCAGCATCAACAAGAAAACTGTGAATGGCACAAACCAAAACAACGCCATCAACAACAGTGACAGCGAGAACAAGAAGAAAAACAACGACAACAAAACCACAACCAACAACAACAGCAACAACAACACCAAGAACGGAAAAAACGAAACAACATCAACAACAAGAACAATAATAACAACAACAAGACCAATAACTGCAACAAGGAAGTAAACGACAAAATGACGTTTGCGCAAACTGTAAAGAAAATAGTAAGCTACACTACGGTAGATATTTCAAATGCAAATGAGATTTTGAATAATTCCATACAATATGTAACTTTTGGGGAGTAGGGATCATTCTCCATAAACTCTCCCCCAGATTTGCAAAGAGAAGCTGCCTGGAAAACTGTGATTTTCAGGACAGTCTCAAACAAAGCACGAAAACACCTCAACTTTCACAAGGCGAAAATGAGTTGGCTTTAAAAAATGCATTAAAAGACATTGCTTTTATTCAGAAGGGTAGACTCTACGGGAGTTTATCCATTGTAATTAAAAACCAATTGACGGCACAAAAATATTCCATGTCGCCAATTGTGTCACCGCTGTTCACCTTTTTCCCCCACTTACATGGGGAAAAGAACACATAACATAACAATCCAAAGTATCACACCAAATATTGATATTTGGTGGGTACTATGTTGATTTTTAAACCTCGAAACAGACTATATAATATCGGTAGGTAGGTCCTCCGGCGACTTGTTCAGCGGAACTAGCCTGGAAGTTCTGGTCAAAATGACACCAGACCGAATAGTTAGGATACCGGAACGTGTGTTGCTGGATGGGCTTTATACATAAACATTTTGGTGTGGGTGGGGTTGCCGTTTTGCTGCGGAAACTCCTGGACCTCGTAACACAGACGGTACATCTGGACCCGAAGGGTCGACTGGTGGTCCTTGACGTTGACGGTAATGAAGTCGGAGCCTTCAGGCTGGTGGCCGCATATGCCCCGACTGGGACAGCGCGGCCAGATTTCTTCAAACGTCTAGAGATTTTTCTGGGAACGTCCCGCTCCCTGCTGTTAGTGGGGGACTGGAATGGAATCCTAGATGCACGTTGGGACTATGTGGGAGCATATCCCGATGGAGCGGGGTGTAACAGCCTCAAACAGTTAATCGGCCGATTTGACCTGGCCGATACATATCGACTAGATTTTCCGTCTGTGCCTCTGCGGACGTGGTCTAATCGCAGCGGAACATCTAACGGAACAGATAGGGTTCTAGTTAGAAAGAACGATAGGGACATGTTAAGCTGTCCACAAATGTTCATGGTTGTCTATTCAGATTACAAATTAGTGACCTGCTTAGTTAACCTTGACAAAATCCATAGACAGGGACCCGGCTAATGGTAGCTGAACTTGTCGTTAACCACATGCAAAGCCTACAGTAGACGGATTAGCACTTTAGTTAAGCAGCACTTGACGGGGGCCATTGTCACTAAGAGATTTTGGTACTCTCTCAAGAGGGCAGTTAGATTAGACTACATAGGATTTAGTAAATAATTAGTGTTAGAACTAAAACCGAAAAGGAACTGGTAGATAGAGTAGAAGAGGTACTTAGGAGTGGTAACATAGCCAGCGTGCTAGCGACGAGAACGGCCTTGGACAAGTTCTTCGACGCAAAACATGAAGGCTGCGTTGTCAGAAGCAAAATACGTGCTCTGGGAAACGAGGGAGCCAAAGCTGTTAGCTAGGCCCGAGTGACGGAGGCTAAAAGTGGCAGCAAGTCCACGATGCGATCTTTGAAGGACCAAGACGGACGCGTGATACGTGAGCCGAAGCAGATGTGCGCAGCCTTTCAGCGGCACATTGCCCAACTATTCGGGCAGGGCGGCGCACCGGGAGGGGCTATGGATTTCGGTCCATACCTTGATGGCTTGCCGCGCTCTCGGACAGCGAGGCAAACTTTTGCGAAAGGCCGATTTCGGCCGCTGAGATAGGGGACGCGCTGAGCCAATGCAGCAAACGCAAATCTCCAGGTCTCGACGGTCTCCCCTACGAATTTTACGTAGCAATGCCGTACTTGTTCTCCGGTCTCCTGGTAGCGGTCTACTGCAACTGGCAGCAGAACGGGAGAATTCCCAGTGCAGTGACCAAGGGCGTATTCACGTTAGTCAGGAAGGACGAGAATAAGGGGGATGACATAGACAACTTCCGGCCCATAACGCGGCTAAGCACAGAGTTACAGATTTTGGCCAAGGTGTTGGCAAAGAGGCTGGCGCTTGTCGTCAAAAACCTGGTGATAGAAGCGCAATCCCGACCAAGTCCATACACGACAACCTCCACCTCATGCGATACATCTTAGAGAGGGTAAGGTGTAAACCCGGCATCAGTGGGGCCCTGATCAATTTGGATCTGTCTAAGACTATCGATAGGGTTGAGCATCGTTACCTGGATTCGGTGCTGGGTGCGGCAGGCTTCGGACCCGTGTTCAGGAGTTGGCTTGCTGCAATGCACAGCAGCAATATCTGCTCAAGGGTCAAGATGAACGGCTACCTCTTGGAGACGTTCCATATCACGCCATCCATCCGACAGGGATGCCCTCTCTCCTCCGTTCTGTACGTACTGACTCTCGAGTCACTACTGCGGAAGTTGGAGCTATTGCAGGGCATCCCTTGGGACCGGGACTGCGAAAAGCGGCTTCGGCCTACGCCGACGCCGTTACAGTAATGGTGTCCAGCACCTCGCAAATCGGGGAGGCCGGCACCTTACTTGAGGAATACGAAAGATTCACAGGAGCGAAGCTGAACCCGGACAAATCCGTCTGTTTGCAACTCGGAACGTGGAGAGTCAAACTCATGCCTTACGATGGCGTCCTCGGACGCTGGACGGAAGGACCAGTAAAGCTGCTCGTGGTCTGGTTTGGTCCGGACCTCCAGGTGTTGAAGAACTGGAACGAGGTGATGGCTAAGGTGTTTGCGCTCACCAAGAAGTGGGCCGAGTGCACAAACTATCCTTGAAAGTTAGAGCAGAAGTGTCGAACACTTTTATAGCGTCCGTCATCTACTACCGCTTGACCGTCGTGCCTTTTCCAGCCAAAACGCTCACCAAAATGGAGCGCGCACTCTTCCAATTCCTTTGGAAGAAACGGCTCCTTTTGTGAGAAGATGCATCTGCTGCCAACCTTCTTCAAACGGAGGGCAGGGGAGCCGTAGCTGACGATGCGCAAACACGCGCCCAGGCTGCAGCACCGCCACGTAATCCTCACCGGACAACCGTTGTGGGCCTCGTTGGAGAGGCGAGCCTTCCCACGACTCGTATCGCTGACCGAGCTGCAGTCCTTGGTTAAGTAAAGACAGAGGAAAATGGGCGACTAGCATACGAATGTGTTCAGGCGGTCACAGTCCTCTGGCAAACGGACCCGGTGGTCATTGGAGACTCCACTTCGACATTCTATAGAGGGTTGGTCCGCAGCATGTGCGACGACGCGCTCGGAGAAACTCTGAGCGTAGAGGAGGACGAACTGGCCAGTCTGTTCGGTAGTACCTTCTGCCCGGGACCAATGGACAACTTCCAAAAGTCCCTGGCCTGGCAGTGCTACCGAGGAGCTCTACCAGTTCGAGACAAGCTCTACAGACATGGTCGCCCAGGCAGGGATCCTTCGAAAAAGATCTGTACGAGATGCGTGCGAGACGAGGAAATCGTCGCGCACGCATTTGTACACTGCCCGGGCGGTACCGACCTGTGGGGCTATGTAGAACGACTATTGTCGCGGGGGGGGGGACCAATCCAGTTGACCACCGAGTCCATTGTCATGATCAAACCGCCACCCTCATTCAAAGACGAGGGAGAGGCGGTTTTCCTATGTGTTATGGCTATGGTGAAAGAGGTTATATGGTGGACGAGGTTAAAAGGTCTGAGGCCAGACACCTTTCTCTCCCGCGAGCAACTGATTCGTTTTCTCAAATATCATTTTAGAAGAAGAATCAGGATGGAGAGAGAGGTGCTGTACCCCAGCAAATTTTATAAAAGGTGGGTGAATGTGGCAAAGTTGACCTGAGTGGTTGGGCCTTCTCTCTATATAAGCCTGTAGGTTGAGGAACAAGAGGAAGAGAGGAAGGGAGTACTCACTCTTGGTGCTCCTGGAGATGAGGGTTGTACATTTCTTCGGTGTGTGTACAACCCCTGTGTAACGCCTCCTCCCTATTGGGAATTTCAATTGTTATTTGTTAATTTATTAATAGTTTTATTTTCATATACCTGTATGTAAACTCCCCATTTGTATTTGTCCCCTTCGTTTGTGCCCTTGTGGCTAATAAAAAAAATTATCTATCTATCTATCTCTTCCCCTATATCACTCTGCTTTTCTCTATTTGTCTCTCTCTATCCGACTCCCTTTTTACCCCTCTCTCTCTCTCTTGAAGAAAAATGCTTTGGTTCGACTTTTTCTGGGATGGGCTCCAACATGTTCAAAACGCCCTCATGAGCTACTCAAGAAATGAAGCTACTTCACCGTATAATACCTTTTCCTGAATATCTTCAACCCATGTGGGCTGCTGAAAACAAAGTACTTATTTCGGTAACCGCAGATCCGACATCTTTCCACAGGCTGTTTATTTACATGACATATAATATATGAACAATCACATTAGATTGGATGGAATATAGAAAATCATGTAGCTTATTGAGCGAGCGATGGGTAGATATTTTCGATTTGTATTATCACTCATCTACGTAACTGTCTCGTAGAGGTTTGTAGGTGAAATAGCTGTATTATCAAGCGCTATATGGAAATATTTTATATGATCCAAATTAACTACATGCGTGTTGATACGAGATGGTTTAGAAATGGTGTATGGTGCTAATATACATGGTCAGTTGTCTTTAATGTGCAATGAAGATTTGTTGACTCGGGAGTGTGAATATGTTAGAAGGAAATGCTCTTCTGATTACATCTGGCATTAAAACTATCAAGAGAAATGAGAGACTTTAGAATATCTTGGTTATAAATATTGCTAATTCTTTGGAAGAATTATTATATAGAATCTTGTAAAACGAGCTCCAATCATCATACGGTATATCTACAGTAATTAAGCAGTTCACAAACTCATTCTACATTTAATATATGGATGAAATATGAATTACTATATTTCTTGATAACATCAAAGATAAATTGCTGTACAATATTTACAGTAGGACTGCTCAATGTAAATAGTACACATAGTACAAGCACAGAGGTCAGCTTTCAAAATATGCATGTATCGTTGAAGAATACGTTACAAAGAATCTGGTAAGTTCCGTTAGGTTTGACTTGAGATTTTCCATAGTTTCTATCTAATTACATAGAAAATATCATCTTCTATTCATACAAGAATACATACCTGACCAATTTAGGGGATCTTAAATTTAGAATTTTGCACAGATCCTTAAAGAGTATCTATTTGTTTGTTGGTATACATTTTCTAAATTTCCCACTATATATGTAAATATATATTGACTGCTCTCCTTCAAAAGGCATCTTGAATTTCAAATGTATAAAACCGTTGACAGAAAGCTTTGAAACACACTTGTTTGTATTCACGAGTAATATTTGTTCTATTGAATAGTTCGAGTCGTCAAAATTAATGTTTAGTTTTGAGGAAAAAAATAGCAATGTGACTTGTTAACAGAAATTGAAGGATCAATGAATAATTTCTCTACGGACGATTAGATTTACTTTAAAATTCGATAACTAATTAGTACCTGAATTCTAATTTAATTTAACTCAATTACACTTTATAATAGTCTTTCATGGTTTGAGACACCAAATAAAGAATGCTTAGAGCATCGTATTTTCTTGTGTGATTTTAGATTAAATTTTACCGCAAGAAAAGGTTAATTGAAGATATAATAATGCAATCGTTTATCAGTTATAATTTCGACGATTAGAAATCGTTTCAAAATGATCATAAATAACTGGGAAATATGAAATATCTCAGCAACTTAGGAATGTTGGTTTAATGTCGGTTAGTCCGAAGGAAACCCTAATCAGGCATCATAATGAATAAAGTTTTTTTTTAGGAATGACAATTTTGTATTGCATGCCAGACCAATTATACTTTTCTGCAAAGCGATATGAATTGAAAGTTATTTGACAGATATGTGAAGCATTTCGACGAAGGCGTTTTGTTTGGTGTCAGAAATTAGAAGGAAAGCGAATGAACTTCGTAGCCTCTCCATCATATGTGAGACTGATGACAATACCGTTTCGCTCAAACATTTAGTTGATGACAGAAAGACATGCACAGACAATCCTAGAAGAACGATGGTTATGAGAGGAATGACTGGGCTTCAAGATAAGTGTGTCAACCGTGGATTAATGTGAAGGAAAAAATGACGACTCGGTAGCAATTGTATATAGTCAAAGGTGTGGTGATATTTTAAGAAGTTTGAAAAGTAGTAAACAAAACATACCGATTTGGATGCGTTAAAGAGAGTAATTTGATTAAACAGAATATTTCATTAAGAAATATTGAAATCTTTGTGTCTGATAATTGGAAGGAAGAATTGTCCCAGTGCTTTATTTCTCATTTGTGGTAATTTGCAGAATTGTCAATTAGAGATGATTGACTCCACCTCTTGCCAGCATAGACCAAATGTTTTCAACATAGTAAACGACACCCAGGGCATTCATACGTGAGGTGTGTATAATGGTGGTGTGATGTTATGAGAATGGTTTGCTCGGTTCAAACAGCAGCTGTTGGTGTCACATAGCGCTACTGGCTGGTGATTTTTGTCGAGTAAAACTGCACATAAATTGTTCCAGTTATGAATATCAAGTTTGGCTTTAGATATAGTATATACAGGAATATATTATAAAATGTGTAAAAAATATAGAGGAATTTGGTTTTAAGTTTTATTAAATCACGTATGCAAGTAATAATTATTTTTAAAGGGCTGGCTTTTCACTGTTGTAGGAACCAACAAAGTGAGCATCTGAATCAATGGGAAAATCGCTTCCCTGTGTTTTTGTAAGCCGATCGAGGTTTTTAAAGGTCCTCTCATTTGAAAAGAGCAACTTTCGTATGTCATATTCAATAATTTGTAACAATGCTAATTACAAATTATTTAACACAAAGATACAGATTTCACAATGCAAGCAAGGACGTGGAGCATTTCTAATAATTGGAAGAGAGTTACCGATTTATGTTCCATCATTGTTGTGAAATCGGGAGTAGTGAACCAATGTCTTGAATATTTAGACAACTGATACCTTATGGTATCCAATCCATCAACATAAATTGGTTATTGAATAGGTTTCTTTTGTGAGTTCCCAATAAATTATGCCAGAGCAATAAGTATGTAATAACCAATTTTCACGCAGAGTCATTTTCAAATCAACAGAAAAAAAAATGGAGAATTATATTCATATTCAATATTATTCTGTCAAATTTTAATTTTTAAAAATCAATCTCTGATTTTTTTAATTATTTGATTTATTTAGTGTACATAAAAAATATGTCGCATAAAAAGAATCGGAGGATGAACCTATATATAAATTTAACTGACCTGCAATTTTATCAAAGCGTAAATACGTTTCTCTTTATTTACAAGCTATTTAACATTAACTTTTACAGAGGTACGATGTATATACGAGTAAAATACGGGACACAAATCACATACAATTAAATAAGAATTATGAGACCAAATCCGGTCTGTGAAAAAGGAACAATATTTAGCAAAATATGCATACTAAATATGTGGAGTGTTAATGCTTTGTTGAAAAAAAAAAATATCCACATTGCTTGTTGTTAAGAAATTAGGCAAAATCTTATCCAAGGTAAAGAAATATTTGTAGAATGAAATCAATTTGTACTAAAAATGTGCATTATTCATAATAAACTAAGAATACTCAATCTAATATTTCAGCAAACAAACGGAATTTCATCCTGAATTTAGACATGTTCGATATTCTGCAGTAGCTAAAATATTCGAATATTGAAAAAAAGCTCCGTGACGTTAAATACATCAATAAGTGATAACTTACAAAGAAAAAATCGATAGTGCGAAAAAAAAAACAGTATAGGATTATTGATTCTGTTTTTCTTAAATATATTTTACAATGTCAGACTATAACGTCTATCGAAATATTTTAAAAGAAATTGCCACTATTGTGTATGCATTGTAATATGAGAAGTTACTGAAGGTTTAATTTTATTTCAAGTAAAATTACAGATATATATAATCAAATATATACAAACATACACACACACATACATATATGTATATATACTTACATATATATATATATATGTATATATATATATATATATATATATATATATATATATATATATATATATATATATATATATATATATATATATATGTGTGTGTGTGTGTGTATGTCTATATATATGTATATGTGTGGGTGTGGGTGTGTGAGTGTGGTGTCTGTGTCTGTGTCTGTGTGTAATATTGTAGCAATTCACGTTTATATTATCTTAATACACATTTTATGTGCATAAAAGAGACTTAACCAAAGGAGTAACATGTTATATGTATTTATATATATATATTTGTATGTATATATATATATATATATATATATATATATATATATATGTACATATATATATATATATATATATATCAAAGACGTAAAATAAGAACATTTTAAAATTAAAAATTAATTTACTTACTAAAATGTTCACTCCAACTAATTAGTTTCTGTAAGGGAGTAAATATAGTTACGTAATATAACTACAGAGAATTCCTTACGTCATCTGGGAGTCTATTCTCAGCTATGTTTCCAGGCAATGCGCGGACACTAGGAACCCATATAAAAATAATAATTAAGTGGATGGAACAAAGCTAGCGGGGACTAAATTCCAGAGCACTGAAAAAAAGTCACTCCCTACGGGTCAGTGCTCTGGAATTTAGTCCCCGCTAGCTTTGTTCCATCCACTGAATTATTATTTTTATATGGGTTCCTAGTGTCCGCGCATTGCCTGGGAACTTAGCTGAGAATAGACTCCCTGATGACGTAAGTAATTCTCTGTAGTTATATTACGTAAGTATATTTACTCCCTTACAGAAACTAATTAGTTGGAGTGAAAATTTTAGTAAGTTAATTTTTAATTTTAAAACTTTCTTATTTTACGTCTTTCATATAATTTTTCTGCATCCCCCTGCATAGAACCACAAAGGTACTAAGACATAACATATATATTTGCTAGCATGTGTATAAATCTGTATACATATGTTGGTAGATATACTAATTCTCTCTCTCTCTCCCTCTATATATATATATATATATATATATATATATATATATATATATATATATATATATATATAGTAATAATAATAAATTTGAAGACTAAAATCCAATGAGGGCTCGATAAGGATAATATATATCAGATATGTAAGAACCGTAGAACAAATATTTATGAAAATAACAGATTAAAGTGTAAGCAAAGATTCGCTGCTTTCACCCTTAACGGGATCTTCAGAAGATCCCGTCAAGGGTGAAAGCAGCGATTCTTTGCTTAAACTTTAAAATGTTATTTTAATAAATATATATATATATATATATATATATATATATATATATATATATATATGGAGAAGAAGTTTATGAAATAGAATGCGGGTATAAAGAATTTATTAGGCAACAATTGTTTCTATAGTGTATGGGTTACCTATACCTCGCTATTTGAATAATATAAAAATATTATCATAAACCGAAGGTACACTGTAAGCAGACACACCATGTCGTCAGACCTTTGTATTGGAATGATATGAAAATATTTTATACACTAGATAAAAGAGAAAGAAGGAGGTCGGAGGAGAAGGGGAAGAGGGAAGTGAGTAAGGGGGAGGGAGTCCTAGGATTTAAGACTGTCAGACCAGTAGAGATTGTAAGGAGAGAATGTTTTGGCAGTAGTTAGCTTAATGAGGCGTGTTAGGGTTGGCGGGGGAAGTAAATTCATCTAGTGGTGTTGTTCGGACAAAATTTAGTTAAAGGGGTCAAACAGGTACAGAGTTACAGACAAGTTATTGGGGCTATTATAGTAGCAGGTTATTTCTAAAGTGGTCCAGAAAACAGTGTTTAGTACTATTATTATAGAAAGCCATATCTTGTGTATAAACATATAAAAGAGAAATTTGCAAACGGTGGTGTAAAAAGGTAACATTATATGCATTTAAAAAAAGAAAAAATCGTTTTCAAACGATGGTTACCGTATAGTGAACGTTCAATTTTGCTGTTCAAAAGTGTGTTTACCGACGTTAAAATGCAGTATATCTCCAAATTGCATAACTTGCAGAATCGATGATTTTGCTTATATGCAGGCGCAGCAGCAATAATTTGCCAATCAACGGAGAATGCTTGATTGTTCCTCCGGAGCTGCCAGGCTTTATCGGCGAGGGTTGTTACGGAGCGCATTTTCTCGTGCCTGATCGAAGATCGATGTTGGTATAGGCGAGCTTTGAAAGAAGTTGCGGTACATCCGACGTAATACCATTTGTTGGTTCCGGAATTTATTGTACATCGGTAGACAATATTGCGTGCTAGGCACTGGTTATTCAGTGGGCACGTACCTGGTTTGGTGCAGTTACAATTATTCTTATGTTTTGCAGTAGAATCCTGGATAGTTTGGTGGGGTTGTAGTTGCGTGTTAGTGCGTTGTATGTTGCTATGCTGGTGCGCTGAGTCATTAGGGATGTACTTATTTAGTATTGCTGAGTTGAGCTTTTTAATTAGTTGTTCTATGTTAGGTGCAGTGGAGTATGAGAGTCTAATGGTGCGCGAGTTAAAGATTTTATAGTATTTATGTGAAGTTGTAAAGTGTTTATTGATTAGTGTATAGAATTGTGAGATAATCTTAGTGCTAATAGAAGTATTGTACACGGGGTTATACCATATGTACTCTCTACGTCTGACTCTATTTGCTGGTTTGCACCTATTAGTATGCCTATTAATGTGTGTGTGTGGTGCAATACTAGTTCGACTTAGATGTGTTTTATTCATAGTACTTATGTGGTTATCGTCTAAATATTCTATTTTCTCGCAGTAACCAGCTTTTCTAAGTGCGTCATTATAATATTCAGCATGCTCGTTGAAGGTCTGCAAATTAGACGAGAGTCGGGAGATCCTTATGGATATATGTTTAGGGATAGATTTAATAATGGAATGGGGATGGTTCGATTTTACATTAACGTACTTGAGATTTTCATTAAGTTTGTGAAATGGCTCTATATTACCGTTATTAAGATTGAAGGTGACATCCAAGAAGTTGACTACCTTAAGATTGTATTCGAAGGTAATATTAAGTCTTAGTTCTAAGAAAAGTTTCCTAATGTTTTTATGTCGCCTTTCTAGGTTTTGTTTGTTCATATTCTTGACTAATAGAAGTGTATCGTCGCGGTCAATTCAGCCGTGGAGGTCCGTAGGATACACTTCTATTAGTCAAGAATATGAACAAACAAAACCTAGAAAGGCGACGTAAAAACATTAGGAAACTTTTCTTAGAACTAGGGCTTAATATTACCTTCGAACACAATCTTAATTTGGTCAACTTCTTGGATGTCACCTTCAACCTTAATAACGGTAATATAGAGCCATTTCACAAACTTAATGAAAATCTCAAATACGTTAATGTAAAATCGAACCATCCCCATTCCATTATTAAATCTATCCCTAAAAATATATCCATAAGGATCTCTCGACTGTCGTCTAATTTGCAGACCTTCAACGAGCATGCTGAATATTATAATGACGCACTTAGAAAAGCTGGTTACTGCGAGAAAATAGAATATCTAGACGATAACCACATAAGTACTATGAATAAAACACATCTAAGTCGAACTAGTATTGCACCACACACACATCAATAGGCATACTAATAGGTGCAAACCAGCAACTAGAGTCAGACGTAGAGAGTACATATGGTATAACCCCGTGTACAATACTTCTATTAGCACTAAGATTATCTCACAATTCTATACACTAATCAATAAACACTTTACAACTTCACATAAATACTATAAAATCTTTAACTCGCGCACCATTAGACTCTCATACTCCACTGCACCTAACATAGAACAACTAATTAAAAAGCTCAACTCAGCAATACTAAATAAGTACATCCCTAATGACTCAGCGCACCAGCATAGCAACATACAACGCACTAACACGCAACTACAACCCCACCAAACTATCCAGGATTCTACTGCAAAACATAAGAATAATTGTAACTGCACCAAACCAGGTACGTGCCCACTGAATAACCAGTGCCTAGCAATCAATATTGTCTACCGATGTACAATAAATTCCGGAACCAACAAATGGTATTACGTCGGATGTACCGCAACTTCTTTCAAAGCTCGCCTATACCAACATCGATCTTCGATCAGGCACGAGAAAATGCGCTCCGTAACAACCCTCGCCGATAAAGCCTGGCAGCTCCGGAGGAACAATCAAGCATACTCCGTTGATTGGCAAATTATTGCTGCTGCGCCTGCATATAAGCAAAATCATCGATTCTGCAAGTTATGCAATTTGGAGATATACTGCATTTTAACGTCGGTAAACAAACTTTTGAACAGCAAAATTGAACGTTCACTATACTGTAACCATCGTTTGAAAACGACTTTTTCTTTTTTTAAATGCATATAATGTTACCTTTTTACACCACCGTTTGCAAATTTCTCTTTTATATGTTTATACACAAGATATGGCTTTCTATAATAATAGTACTAAACACTGTTTTCTGGACCCCTTTAGAAATAACCTGCTACTATAATAGCCCCAATAACTTGTCTGTAACTCTGTACCTGTTTGACCCCTTTAACTACATTTTGTCCGAACAACACCACTAGAAGAATTTACTTCCCCCGCCAACCCTAACACGCCTCATTAAGCTAACTGCTGCCAAAACATTCTCTCCTTACAATCTCTACTAGTCTGACAGTCTTAAATCCTAGGACTCCCCCTTTACTCACTTCCCTCTTCCCCTTCTCTTCCGACCTCCTTCTTTCTCTTTTATCTAGTGTATAAAATATTTTCATATCATTCCAATACAAAGGTCTGACGACATGGTGTGTCTGCTTACAGTGTACCTTCGGTTTATGATAATATTTTTATATTATTCAAATAGCGAGGTATAGGTAACCCATACACTATAGAAACACTTGTTACCTAATAAATTCTTTATACCCGCATTTCCATTTCATAAACTTCTTCTCCATATTTTCTCCGGATTTTGAAACACACTTTATTATACGTTGAGCAATCCTGACGTCGGTTGACTCCATCCAATGCAACTACTTAGTAACTTTGGAATACACATTTACTATATATATATATATATATATATATATATATATATATATATAAAGAGAGAGAGAGAGAGAGAGAGAGAGAGAGAGAGAGATAGAAGAGTTTACACAACAGTTAGTTCACCACATCGAGCATAATTGTTTCACCTTATCGGATCGTCAGCTCGTAATGGACATGGTTATACGGAACAGGAAGGACAACCGTACGAATGCGCATGCGCAGAAACGATCATTTCACAGAGGCAATAATAAAATGCGTGCGAGAGGTGTAAGGGAGATAACTGTGAAAGTTTGAAAAATGTCTAGTTGATAAGAAAATTAGGATGTTGTAATTCAATCCGTAGCTTTGTAGTTATTTAAGAGGTGATTCGAGACGTGTGGACAACGTGTGAAAAATGCATTTCTCGTGACTAGGCAATTGCTATTGCATAATCTCTTTAGAATATTTATTCGTTCATCAATACATAGTCCACACGACGGATTTCCCTTTGCGTATGGCTTGGCCTGTAGTGATGGTTTTCCATTGAATGGAGTACTCTATACTTGACCCCTTGAGGGATCATACGTGGCTCGCGAGTTTCGTGGATGAACGTCTGTCCGGGTACCTAAAGATCGACTGGGGAGTCAGGAAGCGTTCCTTAAATCGGCCCTCCACCATAACCACATAGGATTTGACCTCCTGTGGTTGATTTGGGTAACCACAGGAGGTCAAATCCTATGTGGGAATGGCGGAGGGCCGATTTAAGGAACCCTTCCTCAACCAACAGTCGACCATTAGGAACCCGAACAGACGTTCATACACGAAACTCGCGAGTCACGTATGGTCCCTCAAGCAGTCAAGTATAGACTACTCCATTCAATGGAAAGCCATGTCTAAGTCCACGCCATACGCAAGGGGAAATCCGTCGTGTGTACTATGTATCGCTGAACGAATAAATATTCTTAAGATATTATGCAATAGCTATTGCCTAAACACGAGAAATGAATTCTTCATACGCTGTCAACACGTCTCGAAACACCTCTTACGTAACTAGAAAGCTCCGGATTGAATTACAACAACATCCTAATTTTCTTATCAACTAGAAATTTTTCGAACTGTCGCAGTTATCTCCCTTACCCCTCTTGCACGCATTTTAGTATTGCCTCTGTGAAGTGATCCTTTCTGCGCATGCGCGTTCGTACGGTTGTCCTTCCTCTTCCGTATAACCATGTTCATTACGAGCTGAGGATCCGCTAAGGTGAAACAATTGTTCTCGGTATGGTGAATTAACTGTTTTGTAACCACTTCTACCTAACTCGTCCCATGGACTGAGTGCTCTACCACTACGGATATTACCTTCCAGTGTTCTACTACTATATATATATATATATATATGGGTGTGTGTGTATGTGTGTGTATTTGCGTGTGTGTATGTGTGTACGGATGTGTGCACATATATTTACATATATAGATAATGATAGAAACAGCTGCTTATTTATTTATTCTAAAAATGGAATAAAGTAAAATAAAATAAGTAATTTATATAGGAAAAGCCAACTGGATGCCAAAGAAGCATAACATATTTTGTTTATAGTTAGTATATATTTTACAATATATTACATCTCCCTTCTCGGTGCTTTTTTAATGATCAGCTTCAATATGTACTCTCTCTCTAAGTGATACTTTTTACATTGGAACAATTAGGCCAAATAGTTCTTTGAAATCACCACAAGAACATAGAATTGATTCTCTACTACCAGTTCGTGATAAAATGTAAATTCCGTGGTATATTTCCAGCAAGTTCTTTTTTTATTAACAATGCTCCGTGTCTGATATGTTTGAAATGATGTCAGATTTGTTTGAAAAAGTGGGGGATTGAAACTAGAGATTGAAATTAGAAATTAGAGATCTCTAGATCATTCTCAAAATTGGACTATTTGATTGTTGTCTTCAATGAGTATTTAACTGTCCTTATGGACACACTGTACCACTATAGGGTATTTAGATCCGATTAGAACTAGTTCACTGTCTTTATCGTGATAGGCAAGGTGTTGTGATGGTATAGTATGGGATTTAACTGCCTATATATGTTTATTTTCCTTGGAAGGTATGTTCTGTTTGGGCTTATTTTTCTTATCAAACGTGGCCAAATGCATGCACCTTATTTGCTATTTTGGCAGTATCGGTAGAGGGTCGGACGCCATGCTTTTTGCAGCACAATTACGTCCCTTTACGGACTGAATTCAAATTCCGCCGAGGTTAACTTTGCCTTTCATCCTTACGAGGTCGATAAAATAAAGTACGAGTAATACACTGGGTTAATTGCTGGCCTTGTGCCAAAAAGTAGAAACAATTATCTAAATGGGTTACTTGTCAGATACCAATGGGTATTTTAACTAAAGATTTATAGATGTATATCTATAAGTCAAACCGGCGGTTTGTTGCTGTGGCAACACAGCAAAGCCTTGTAATGATCCAGAGATCGGTTATATAGCCAGATATGAGTCAACCAACCTATATGTATTAGCACACACTAATACACAGTTATATAAGTGCGCATATACTCACACTATCCAGCCCTTAAAAACAGCAGTGGCATCGACACTACTTTTTTTCGGAAGGTTTTCTTTATTTACTGATCTTTGCCTCACAACCCCAACATATATATTGCCAGCATCAATGAGTGTATGACGCCTTAACATGGTAGCACATTTTCATAATAGAGGGTTAGTATTAGAAGAGCATCTGTAATAGAAATACATCTATTTCAAATATATAGATTAAGTACACATATGTTTATAAGGATAACATGAAAGTGTCTGAAACATCAGCGAGAAAAACAGAAAAAAGAAGGCACCAGGAACTACACACTCTCTCGTCAACACATGTAAATGCATATGAACAGCCAATAGCGCCAGCTTCAAATAGTCCTGCAACACGCATATATTTCTATTGTTAAGTCTATCCTGTTGGGATCGCATCTTCGCTATGTAGGAAATGTCATTCATAATGATGATACTGAAATCTACAAGGAAGTGCTGTACAACGAAAGCTATAAAAAAAGAACATCCAAATGTACGATATACGGTATCACCAAACGATTTCTCTACGAAATAAGTTGCCGGAATAACGGCTGGGTCGGAATAGTAAACTACGGGTAAAGGAATATACGAATTCACTTCAGAAAAAGAGATAAATACAGCAAAACTGAATTAGATGTAGGTAATGGCGGAAAAGGACAAACAACTATACCAAAACGTATTGCATTGTCTCTGCAAAATATATTCTGCAATATATGTAGACATCTATGGACATCGATTTACCAGTGCTTTTAATTTACAGTTCGCCCCCAAAGATTGAAGAATCCATGATAGTATAGTAGTTATCATCATGTGATGGTCGATTAATATACATATATGCACATATGCAGACACACATGCACCCACTGCCCATATATGTATATATATATATATATATATATATATATATATATATATATATATATGTATATATATATAAATTATATCATACACACATATTATATATGTATATATATATATATATATAAAATACATCACACACACACATTCAATATATATATATATATATATATATATATATATATATATATATATATATATATATATATATATAATCTGTTTTTTTACCATTTTCTCCGTTCTTTCCTCTTTTCCCACTTCATATTTTAATTTTTTATTTTAATTGCAATTCTATTTAATTATGAAGGACTTGTGTCCGAAACATTAAGACACTTTTCCTGTTATTTCAAGCGTTCAAATAATAGATTTTAAATGTAATGTGTAGTTTACTTTGTTATTTTTGCTTAATTTTTGCATACACTTACATAAACACACACACATATATATATATATATATATATATATATATATATATATATATATATATATATATATATATATATATATATATATACGCACAAATATGAACATATTTATATATACATTCACACATATATACATATTTATATATATGTTATATATATGTATGTATTTATATATATATATAAATATATTTGTATATATACATATATAAATCGTATATATATGAGAGTGTTTGTGCATGAGTTTGTGAGTGTTTGTGCATGAGTTTGTGAGTGTGTGTGTATGTGTGTGGGGGGGGGGGGGTGCACGTGTGTGTGTGTGTGTGTGTGTATGTGCGCGTGCGTATGTGTCCTAAATTGCGGTCAACAATTCAAATACTGATGTATTATATTTGTGCACATTAGCTCAACATCTTCAAACGAAGTCGAGTTGTCAAAAATAGCAAGAAATAATATATATCTATGTCGAGATAATTAGTGAGAATGCTTTTCCTACCTTCCCATGATAGACAATATATTGGACTGACAATACACATTCAGATAAATTTAGAGCAAAGATGTTAATGTTTTATCAGCAAGAAATAATTTACAAAGCGATCTGAATAGTTTCATAGTCAGAAAGCAGCATGAAAATAAAACTACAGGTTTAGATGAATTGGAGGGTATTAAATGAGATGTTCCCGATTGTTTTGGATTATATATTCTCGTCCATACACATAATGAGGCATGGGAAAAAATAGAAAATAATAAATAATAAATATCGTTTTAAATGTAGACCCACTTAATATGGTATTCATGATAGATATTTCTGTCTTGCACAAAAACACGCGCATTTGTAGGTGTGTATATAACGGTATGGGTGTTTGCTTATTATTTGAATCTATCTATAAATGTCTATACCTTGATCCATACCTACCTACATACATCATATATATATATATATAAATATATATATATATATATATATATATATATATATATATATATATATATATATATATATATATATATATATATATATATATATATATATATATATATATATATATATATATATATATATATATATATATATATATATATATATATATATATATATATATATATATATATATATATATATATATAGGGAGAGAAAGTGTGAGAGTTATAGGTGATTGTTTTCAAAAGGATATATACGTATTGTGTATGTCTGCCGATGTCACACAGCGAAACACTGAGCTTATTTCCATCCATATCATATGATATCATTATGTGTATACTATATTTGAATAAGTGAAAATCTGTAGGAACTGACAGTGTCATATTATCGTTTATTTTTAAATATACTGTCCAACGCCGGCAAGAATAACAGACATTGTTTGATCTCTTCGCACATAATGTTCTCTTAGATAACAAATGTTTTTTTATTCTTATATTGCATAGGAACAAAGTAAAAAAAAAGAGAGAATTGTATATTACAGTTATCTTGTTGTCGATCATTTGTATTATGTTTTATTTTTATATTTTTCTTCTGTGGCTTACATCGTTTCTGTTGTTATCGCCATTCAATGAAAGACAAATGAATTTAGTGATCACCAGTATCTATTTAAACACACACACGGCCACAATATGCATGCACAAATTCCCACATGAACACAGACATGTATGTGTTTGAGTTGCTATTCACGATTATATATATGAGAATATCTATATATATATTTATATAAGTTTTTATTTGTGTGTCTATGTACGTATTTATGTGTGAGTATCCATGCATGGATGGCTGTATATCGGCTGATGGAATAATATTGTTGTAGCTAGCAGAAAATAGATGATTTCTTTAGAAATAACTCGATTTGGTTGTGAAAGCGAAATAACTGAGTCTGCTGTGAGATGAAACATAGTTTTTAGAATGAGACTTAAGAGAAACTTACACATCATATGCATATATATATATATATATATATATATATATATATATATATATATATATATATAAGCTTTTCTTTCTTTCTCTTTCTTCTTCCTACACATATATATATCCTAATAACTACTTAAATCTAGCTAACGAGTAAAAATAACATTTTTTTAAAAATAATTTATACTCTTAATAATTTTAAATATTTGAATGTTCCTCTCTTTCCCCTATTTTATTTTACTATCCAGGAAAAACATGAAACGTTAAGATCTCCTTCCTGGATATGTTAATATTTTAAATCAAACTTTGTATTGTATCTGGTACCCTTGAAATATATATAATAGAATACATATGGTTTCATAAATATAGATTCCATTTATTTAATATCATTTATATTATACTCCAGAAAGTTGTCGAGTGCTTCCAATCAGTTATAAACATACATATTTTTGTTGCATTACCAACAATTTAAATATCCCTTTTGCTTATATATATATATATATATATATATATATATATATATATATATATATATATATATATATATAAACGGAAACAAATGAAACGAAATTTCATGTCTCACTCTTAGTACGGCTGTTACTTAAATATAAGTATGTATATGTACATACATATATGTATACAGACGTACAGTAGTATGTATATATATACATACATGCACATATATATATACATGCACGTATGGATTTACCGAACATTTATTATAATGCTCGGTTTGTTTGTAAAGAAACATCCCGAATTAAGCTTAACAGTGTTTAGCAACCATCGTTGCCCTTTCGTTCCACTCTGACAAAGGAACGATATACTAGTTTCAAGCGTATTAGCTATCGCAAGCACCGTATATCTTCCTGCTAGATGGTTGAACGTCTGAAAGTATATACTTTTTTTATACATATTAACGGCTGAGCAGCCTAATTTGCATATCAAGTGAGTTAATCGGCCGGGCCCACCGAAGACGATAAACGGAAAAAATGAAACGAAATTTAATTTCTCACTCTTAGTACGGCTGTTACTTAAATACAAGTATGAATACGTACATACATATATATGTATACAGACGTACAGTAGTATGTATATATATACATACATGCACACATATATATATGCACGTATGGATTTACCGAATATTTATTATAATTCTCGGTGTGTTTGTAAACAAACATCCCGAATTAAGCCGTACACTGTTTAACAACCATCGTTGCCCTTTTGTTCAACATTGACAAAGGAACGCTATACTAGTTTCAAGCTTATAATATTTCTATTTCACCCTCTAATATAATATTTGATCGAGAAGATCCCATGCCGCATTCGGGTTACAAGTGGGGTTGAGCTCGTCAAATCACACCGTGGAAACAATGTTAATGCTATCAACTACTCGCCTCAACTCGTCTGGCACTTTCACTATGTTTGTCACCAGAGCTATATCGTCAGAAAAGAATCGCCCTCTGATATCTTCTTAGCCATATCTTTTCTGGTCTGAGCCGGTGCTACAGTGAAGCCCAAATGCTGGTGTTTCTCTACTGTATGGCGCATACACTGCGTCCACTGTTAAAAAAGGTAGGAAGCCAATGTATCGCCCTGGAGTACTCCAGCCAGTAAATAAAAGAACTCCGTTATCCCGTCAGTTGTGATGACGTGGTTTCTCGTTTTGGTGTAGATCAGTGTTATCAGGTCCACTATTTTATTATTGATTCCATAAGCCTGTAAGTTCATCAGGCATTTTAGCGCCACACAATAAAAGGCCATCTTGAAGTTAATGAAAAACATGACAACTGGAAGGTGCTTTGCTCTAGCGCCGTCTAGAATTCTCAGCATCAGGATGTGACTGGTGGTTGAACTTTACTCCCCGAAGCCGTTCTGGTTATTCCTGAGTGTCGTCTCCATCTACGATTGGTTTCTGTCAAGTATCATCCCGTTGTGGGTTTTAGCCACAAGTGATGTCTGTGAGATGGTCCTATAGTTCTTGGTGTCAGAGATTTTCCCTTCTTTGGTACAGTAGGATCCCCCCCTTTCTGCAGTACCTAGAAATAGACATCGATGCCGCTTCGCCACCTCTGATGCCACTCCATATTTTCCATGGTCCTTAACCTCCTTGATCTTCACTTTGACTCCCTGATGTTCCTCTCTGGCGAAGGGTACTGTCCCTATATACAGTTCCTGGAACAGTTGTTTCATCTTCCTGGTGTTCTGTGATGGGGAAGGTGGCTCGTCTAGTTGCGTCTTAAAATAGTGCAAACTCCTCTCCTCCTCCTCCTCCTCCTCTCCTTCCTCCTCCTCCTCTCCTCCTCCTCCTCCTCCTCCTTCATCCGCCTCTCTTCTTCTTCTTCTTCTTCTTCTTCTTCTTCTTCTTCTTCTTCTTCTTCTTCTTCTTCTTCTTCTTCTTCTTCTTCTTCTTCTTCTACTGCTTTCCGTCCCCTTATTCCTGAGAGGGTCGTGGGGGCAAAGTGCTCTTTACACACCTTCCAGCATGTTGTATGTCCAACGTATCCGACTAAATCTCCAAGCAAGAGCAACTAAGCTCATGGATGTTATGCAACCTACTTCCTCAAGTTCTACCCCTGGGTCTTCAGCCTGTTGGATTTGCCCGAAATTCTGTCCAGTGATTCATTCCTGAGATATTCTAATCACATAGCCATAATATCGGAGCTGTGATCTCTCAATTCGGTGACGTAGTGGCTCTACGCACTGATCTCCGAGATTCGCACTACATACAGTAAGGATACACCACTATTCGGAGAAATTCCCATTTCGGTCGCTTGTATTTTCGATCGTATTATTTCGGTCATTAACCAAGATTGATGACAAAAGATAAGGGTTGGCAGGAATACCGGATTAAAGTTAACGAGCTTGGTTTTTACACCTAACCTCGCTATCTTCTATTCTTCGTACATAAATATACATATATATATATATAGATACACACATATATATATATGTGTGTGTGCGTGTGTGTGTCTGTGTATGTATGTATGTATATATGTGTGTGTATATATCTGTGTGTATATATGTGTGTGTGTATGTGCGTGTGTGTGTACATGTTTGTGTGTGTATTAGATATTGTATAAATTATAGCAATTACTCATTAAATTCACATACTTTTTTTTTTATTTGTATGAACTTCCGATTCTAAAATGGTTCACACAGATTATAGAAAACTCCAACGCTAACGAAATGAAGAATAGAGAAATGAAATTTTTCTTCGAAATACAAGAGAAACTGATTCAGAAAAAACAGTAATCTGGTAACGAGTTAAATTTCGCTGCTAATTTTATCGTTAGAAGTATTTTACTCCAATCTATAACATGGAATTTATTGAAAACATCGGAACGCATATCTTTATAGAGACAGAGGCACCAGAACAAAAATAATGTCAAATACATCAAAGGGCTCATATAAAATTGGCAACATTTTCAAGTTTGTTACAGCGACTATACTGGATGTAGGGCACACAGACACTCATTCTCATACAAAACATCAATATTTCACGGATATAAAAATAAATATAATTTCAATATTTTCAAAGAAAAAGATAACGATGTATTGTTTGACAATGGTTTTATTTCCGTGTGTGTATGTGTGTGTGAAGGGATGTTGGCTTAAATTATTCTATTACAGAAATTATAAATGTCATCTTAATGACATTTAAACAAAGATCGAACGTGATCAATTTCAAGTAAATAGATGATTTTGATTTATGTTTAACTCTACCGATCTTTCAATCTAATTAATCTGTAACTTATTTCGCAATCGCGTAAATATTACAAAATGCGAGAGATAATAAAAATGTTTCTGTTACAAATTGTTTTCATTCGGAATAAGTGTTTGAAAAGAAACATCATTGCTTGCAATTTGAAGGTTACACAATTTAGCATATTAATATATATTTATGTGCGTATTGACAGAATGACATCATTTAAGATTACATATAGTGTCGGATAGCTAACTGACTACCTGATAAAACAGGATAGAGGAATAGATAAGATAAGGAAAGATAGATGAGGGAAAGGAAAGTTTAGTGCACATTAAAACTAAAGGCAATGTAATTTTGTTTCAATATAAAACACGTAGATAAAAATTATCAATTTTCATACTTCCAATGCGGTGTGTTTGGGAACAAAATAATAAAAAGCTTATGTTGTTTAAATTTATAATCATCTTATAGATTTAGTATATAGCTTGGAGCAAGTCGTATTTTACTTATATGTAAATACACACACACACAAACATATATATAATAAATATACATATAGACACATAAACATATACACCCTCATATATATTCATATATATATATATATATATATATATATATTTATTTATATATATATATATATATATATATATATATATATATATATAAATGTATGTATGTATATATTTAAATAAATATATATATATATATATATGTGTGTGTGTGTGTATGTATATATGTATATATATATATATGTATATATATGTGTATGTAAATACGTTATATATATGTATATGTATATAACAAATATATAACGTATGTATACATATTTGTGTGTTTATGTATAAACATGTGTGCTTGCGTGCATCTGCATTTGTGTGTGATAGTGTGCGTGAATATATATTTTCATAACAAAAATATATTTAACTAACAAATACAGAGTATTTGAAACGGGTATGAAATCATTTTCTTTTAAATTTTATATTCGAAGTAATTTACAAGACTACACATAGAACCATAGGGTATACAATGATGATCATAATTATGATGATTAAATAATAATGATGATAATATTATTGATATAAATTTCTAAATATTCTAATGATTTTCTTTTTATTGCTTCTAAGATTTTCAGTTTATATTTTATTGGAATATGCATAAGTTTACTAAATATATTTTATTGATTGTGAGATTAACTGAAAAATGATTTGGGCAGTATTTATTTACAGAAATGTTTATCTCGTATAAAGATAACCTCCGGAAAACCATAAAGACCCTCCTTAAACCATTCGTCTAAGTTGTGAAATATTCAAATCTATAGGATTTACATCGCTTTATTTTAATACATAATGAATTTCTAATCAGAATATAGTTTTATGATTACCATAATGTTTAAACAATTTCTCAGAATGTAGTTTAACTTACATCAGTTTTATTTGATAGACACCCGACAAAGAAGCATTTTCACGCCTGTGTCCTGTTCACATACACCATATCTTGATATTTCCCTCTGTCTCCTGATCTCTCTCATTCTCTCCATGTCTCTTTCTATCTTTCTTCCTCTTTCCTCTGTGTATTTTCGTCTCAACATTTTCAGAGTGTTTAAACAATTCACCTAGTTTTAGGTTTGGCGATCATGCGCCTAGTTATGTTGATACTCTGCATGGAAAGTGTATAAAACCTCCTCATCAAACACATAAAGTAAACAAAAGCAGTAACCAACTAATAAATTGAACATCTAGAGACACAGAATAATCAATATATTCAGAGTGTGACAAGAACAAGCGCAAAACGATGAAGATAAAATAATGGGTAATTTAAGCAATATCATCTTTCTTCTAAATTCCCTCGATGCTTTGTTGTCTTTACTTTTTCGGACACTCACATACATATGTATATGTGTGTGTTTGTGTGAATATGTTATTTGTATATGGGAACATATAGTGAGTATATATATATATTAATAAATATATGAATGTAAATATATATATATATACATGTGTGTGTGTGTATGTATATGTGTGTGTGTATGTGTGTGTGTGTGTATGTGTGTATGTGTGTGTGTATTTCCATGTACATGTAAAAGGCGGGTGACCATATAAATCCGGTGAACGACCTCAACCGCAAAACCTGAATTACGTTTTCATTAATCACTGTTATATACTTCTAACTCAACTTCCATATAATACACTAACTAAATTTGATATTGCTCTGCCTTTGAAACATATTGTAAGATTTCTTGAACAACATTGTTTGTATATTCCGCTATCGGTGCAAATGAAGTAATACACAGGTAGATATTGTAAATATAATTACTGTGCATTTAGTTGAGTTCTCTGCAAAACATTTTACAACATACTACCACATACATTTTTTAGCACTTGTAGGTATTCGCCGTCAAGCAAAGGGGTGTAAACGGTCAATTAATGTTATCATGTTATCCAAGTAAATGTCTTCATTTTAATCGGAAGGATAGAGAGAGAAACATATGAGAAGAACAAATGTATGTAAACGTACACTCATTCAGGTAAATAAAAAAAATCGCGAACATAACTCATTGTATCAAAACGAAAGATTTAGTATACGTTGGAACCAATTCGCTTTCTATTTAGACCGTGCACACACAAATAATGTAAAGGAAAAACTAATAACTAATAATGGACAATTTTATAACACACCGTAATTCAAATGTGAACTAATTGTTTTTGCCTTGAGAAAGAAAGTAAATATATTGGCTACATACAAAATGTTTTGTATTTAATACTATGTGATTATTTCATGGTGAAAAACTTCAATTTAGAAACAAAAAAAAAGAGTCTTGTACATGGATATGGAGCCATGGGCCGTCGCCCATTAACTCTAGACTGAATGATAGGAAACAGTCATGATATATATTGTGTCTTTGGCCTCTAAACTTGGCACAGCACTTCTGAACATAAACTTCTATTTACATAACAGAAAATATATCTAAATACCTTGATTAGATGAAGAGTTATTTGTTGTTCAAAGGATTGAAATGAACACCGCAAATATTTCTAACCGACTGTCTGTTGGATATGCCAATGCCCTTACCCATAGACATGCAGTTAAAACAAATATTACATATCAAATGTGTAAACAGCATAAAATCCTGAAACACTTATAATAACGCTAGAAAATATTTCTTTAAAGAATAAAATAGTTTTCTTATTCTTTCCACCATTGCAGGAACATTGTTTGAAATACTGCTTACATTGTTTCACAGAGAAATGCACAGACGCTTTCAAGTTTAAGATGTATATAGAGGATGAAGAACAATATGCAATGTTATTAGAAATGTTGAAGGCGAGAAAGAATATTTGATGTAAAATACGCATAAAATAGAATTTGTGTTTGAATATTCTGTATCAATAAATATACTTACTTTTTTACTAAATACAGTATGGCAATGCTCTACACATGTGTAGGTTTTTGAATAACCTGTTGTTTCGATTACAAAAGGAAAAAAAATGCATTCCTTAACAGATGTAAAATGTATAATTCAGCAGGTATAACATCCATAAATTCATAGTATTGCTTTCACGAGTATTTCTACGCTATTGTTATTGTTTTAATAGAAAGCAATGTCGAGCTTACACTTCAACAATCTGGTGTTCAGCCGTATCCAAACGTTCTATACTATTTTCATATTCTTATTATCTACAACCGATGGTGGTTGATGTATACACGATAACTTTATATTTGAAGCATTTTTTTAATGGGAAAATGATTAGGATTTCATATAACGTAGTTCGCATATTCTCTGTGTTTTATATCTTAAGTTGTGGAGATTTCTTTATGTATTCAGCAGTCCGTTTTAATTATTACGAAACAACCTATTATTGTTCATATCATTTCTTTTTTCAGGGTTCAACGTCTTGCCCTTAGGAATTATTTTGTTTTATATTCGGATACTATCTACCTGTTTCTCTTTTCTTCAGTGATACTTTTTTGGGGCGACTGAAACTCTGATTATGTAATTGATAATAGTGTATGGTCGATTAGACTTAATCTTTAAGATGGCGTGCAATGGCCGGTATTACAAAAAAATTGTCAATTTTTTATGGAATTCCAGCGTATAATATTATTGAATATGTAGCATTTCCTACCTAAGTCTAGACATTCAGAAACAATATAGTTACGTGTTTCTTCTCTAATCTCAGACAATCTTGTTGTTAAAGTATATAGAGTAACTTTCTGGTGATAAGACATTGTTCTTTTCTTACCACCAATAATCCTTGTGTAACAACCTTCAAACGTAAGTTTCTCAACTAATGTAATAAATGATATGTTACTGTTGCCATCAAATTATTTGCTTTATCACTATTTCATTTATAGTTCTCCCCCTTTCCCCTTCCAGGGAAGCAGATTAGCCTTTGTTTTTTGTTTTTGTTTTGTGGGTTCACGTGAAAACAGAAAAGAAAGATTGTATAATTCATACTTTGTGGGAACTTGTCCATTATTCATCGTTGTTCTTTGTGGTTTTAGATTACATATTTGATAAGAGTTTACTAGTTTCCTATATTGCCTATTTCAAGTGTTCGGAGATAATATAATATGTCTATTGTAAATAATTCATGGAATATTCTAAACGGAATCATACATTTTATATTTTATTTCTCTCGTCTTGTTGGGGTTTTTTTAACGTCAATTAAAGAATATTTATTTATATTTGCAGTAATAATCGCAAAATACAACAAGCTGTCCAAGTTACAATATAACTTATTCCTTAGACAGTTATACTAATGATGCCTCGAAACACATATTTCACTTAATAGAATCAGCAACACGCAAATACCTTTAAAAAGAACATGACATTTTGGAAAGTGTTTCCCTGATATACAAACAGAAAGGAATGGGAAATGCACGGACAACACTAATCATAGAACCGTGCATTAAAAAAGACCAAAACACATCGAACAATTTATTAATGGTCTTCACATTTATCATTTTGTGTACAAATGTGTGTATAAGGTTTGAATACAATACTTACATATATATTGTAAGTTGAAATTTTATATGTGACACGTCAATGTGCTAATATGCGGTATATGGAAGTAATTTCAATCGGTGGGAAAGTGTTGTGAAACACAGCAACTCCTTTCGACTGAAGACTGATAAGTCACGGACTTCGAGAGAGAATTTTAAAATAATCAATAATCTATCTAAAATTGTAGACTCACTGCCGCGAGATGTTCAGGCTGAAAGCATTTTGTACGTTCAACAAGAAATACGTTGCGGTTCTACTCTTATGTTAACAATTGTTACTTGTAGTTTCCCATTATTTAATTATATATATATATACATATATATATATATATATATATATATATATATATATATATATATATATATATATATATATATACATAAAATACTGATGTGATTCTTTTAATTGGTAATTATTTTATGCTTGTATATTTTTATTCTTCTGCTGGTTTGTAATTTTATGTTATTGCTTTTGCCTATTTATTATATATTTTACTATTTATTACTTGTTATATTATGTTGTTAACTTTATAAATATGCTAATTAAAGAAAATGTCATCAGAATTTTTAACATTTTAGAAATAATCGATAATTAGTTTAATAAGATGAGAACGATATAAAGGAATATAGAAAGGGGGAGAGAAAGACATAATGATAGAAAAATCATTGTAATTTGATGGAATGTTGTCTGTAGTCAATCAAACAAATCAAGCACATCAACAACAAAAATAATAATAATAATAATGATAATAATAATAATAAAAATAATAATAATAATAATAATAATAATAATAATAATAATAATAGTAATAATAATAATAATAATAATAATAAGATGAAGGAGAAGAAGAAGAAGAATATAAATGACAAAAACACCCAGAAAAACACGTAAAATATCATTAAAAAATCAAATTCATTAGAATTCATTCTTTATTTTATTATGGTGGAACAGCAAAATGTATAACACAATAAATAGAATCAGTGAATTGCCTCCAATGAAAGATTGATAATTAACAACCCAAATTTTCACAACAAAAAGTATTGATATTTTTTTTTTTTGTTTTGTTAATTATACTTTTATCTTCATTCTTGTTGAACTTTTTGTTCACACAATGTTCTTTATAGTGGCTGGCAACATTTCTGATAATATCTAGAATGAGAAAATTGGAAAGAGAGAGAAAAAACACTAATAATTTCATGTATTACACTTCCCATTCGGAATGGAGATATGTTGTATTATTTGCCGACATATTGAACGTTGAAAGTATGAAGAAGTTTTATTAATATGGTCCATGGATTGTTTTCAGATCATGTCTTAATAGTTTATTTCATAGGACTGATATTTTGAAAGAGTTCGCTTGAAGATACTAGTTTTCATGCAGTAATAAGACTAAGATTTGGAATAAATAATAAATATACTACGGACATTATTTCACCAATTCGAATATATGTATATATATATATATGTGTGTGTGTGTGTGGGGGGGTGTATGTGTGTGTATGTGTGTGTGTGTATGTGTATGTGTGGGTGTGTGTGTGTGCATGTGTATGTATCTGTGTGTGTGTGTGCGCGCGTATGTGTGCGTGTGTGTACATGTGCGAAAAGTAGACGGTAATAACAAAGGAAGCAATACAGAATTATTAAGGTAGAATTGATGAAATGAAGTCGTTGCTATATATATATATATATATATATATATATATATATATATATATATATATATATATATATATATATACATTATGAAGAGAGAAGAAACATTTAGATATAATTAGTAATAAAATGTATCATACCTAAACTGCTCCTAGATTCCTCGACTACGTAGTTTCGTGGCATAAACAAAAACAATACATCATAAAGATATAGAGTCCTTGCGAGGTCTGCCGACTTATGAAGAGGATACCTCATTTTACTAGCCTCAAGACCGCTGAGTGAGAGTGAGACCGACTTTGTTGAGTGAGACGGAAGCCGGTTGGAGTATTGCTTAAAGCTTTCTCTGTTAATGTATTAAATATATATATATATATATTTAATGTATTAAATATATATATATATATATATATATATATATATATATATATATATATATATATATACATATATATATATATATATATATATATATATATATATATATATATATATATATATATATATATATATATATATATATATATATATATATATATATATATATATATATATATATATATATATACATATATTTAATACATTAATACATTAACAGAGAAAGCTTTAAGCAATACTCCGACAGGCTTCCGTCTCACTCAACAAACATTAGGATATACCTTAGTATAATCCCAATTAAACGTTTGGGGTGCTAACTATACGTATTTTGTGGATAGCCAGTTGTATATTTTATATGAAACATAATTAAAATACATCTCTCTTTCCAAACGATATATATATATATATATATATATATATATATATATATATATATATATATATATATATATATATATATATATATATATCGTTTGGAAAGAGAGAAATATTTATTTCTGACAGACTGGTGTATATATATATATATATATATATATACCAGTCTGTCACAATTAATTACATCCTTTATAGACACATGACTGGGAAAGCAATCCCTCTTGCATACGAGCCTCCTCCTTCAACGCCACCGTTGTCCTCCAAGGAAGAGGCAAAAGCTGATCCATCTTGGGATCAATGATGTCGTAACACATATCTACAGGTGAGTGAGCTGGAGTAAAGTGGAATACACTGTTTGCCCAAGGACACGCCACAACGTCGTGCCAGGGAATCGAAATTACAACATCACATTTGTAGATCTAAATCACACTTAACTAAACTTACATTTAGCGAGTTACTTTGTATGTGTGTGTTTCTCTGTGATAGTGTGTGTCTTCATGATTACGAATACATGATGATATTTTCCTATTTTAATTAATTTGATAGCGTATTAATTTGATAGCATTCTGGCTTTGTAATCTTTGGTACAACAACTCTCTGTTCTCTGCCAAATAGTAAGGACTAATATGTTAGATTGAATCGACGTGGAGTGTTAACGACGAATGTTTGCCGAAAATAATTCATTAATGATGAAATTCTTTGAAAAAAAATTGACTTGCTTTGATTTTCTCTAACAAAACTCAAAACTCGGAATTTTTGTTATAAAGATTGATGCCAAACCTTAAATAATGTAAATCATCTTATTTATTCTAAACTAAGCTTAACATTACTTTTAATAATCTCGAATGATCTGATAAATCACGGTTGACCTCTGACAAAACTAAAGCCTTTCATGTGATGAAAAAACCAGATACACGCACACACATACTATTACAACAGACTTATATATGAGTGACAGCCTGCGGGCCTATACCGATATTGATTGTGAAAGATAAGTTATGGCTGTAAGCCTTTAAATCAATGACAGACTAGAGGCATTA
The DNA here is from genome assembly GCA_964016885.1 of Eledone cirrhosa. NCBI lineage: Eukaryota > Metazoa > Mollusca > Cephalopoda > Octopoda > Eledonidae > Eledone > Eledone cirrhosa. The sequence goes on along the minus strand of OZ024742.1, from coordinate 153,702,734 downwards.
GCAAACTGTAAAATACATATTAAGGAATATTAAAATGAGTTCAGGAATGCAAATAATATCCTGATTGAGTAATGTGTATGCTTTTATAACTTGATTTAATAAAATATCTCAGATATACACGACTCATAGGATTACATATTTTTACATATATTAAATAAAATATTCCCTTCTTCATATTTTGGAATATGGTGTCATGATATATATATATATGCTATCTCAAAAATTGTGTACACATACAATTTAGATAAAATAAAGAAGGACCCCATAACGCTTTCAGAAATTTTGTTTTTAAAATGATCATATATACAAATGTAAAAATTGATCATTTCCTACATGTCGCTTTACAATAAATGTTTCCTACCTAAAAACATTCTTGGAAACAAATTGAAATTATTTCATTCGTATATAAACATGGGTTCAGACCACAAAGTATAATTCTTAAATATCTGCTGAATAACATAAATAGAATCATGTCAAATATTTCCTCTAAATAATACATATGTTACAGGGTGCTGTGCACAAGGTGGCCCATTAGAGGCGAGTGTATTTAAAGATGAATAAGCTATGTACCTCAAAAGTAAATCCCCATATTACTTGTTTTACCTCCATACTCGCACAAAACCTCTTAATATTATGCATGGAAAAAACTTTCTTAATATTAAGAAGTATGTACTTCTCTGCAACACAAAAATATTAGCAATGCCACACTAGATACACTTGTTTATGTTTCAAATGTATGACTACCCTGAACAAAAAAAAATGATATACACCTATAACATCTGCAAAAAGCAATATGTGCAAACTGATTCGGACACTGCGACTACTCTGAGGCGTTATATTAGAGTGTCACAATTGTCTTGCATAAGAAGTTTTTAGAATTGCATTATTTCTCTTTTTAGGAATATTGAATGATGGAGGTAATAAGACTCTCACGTTACATCTGATCATGAAACCATAAATGTCTGAGCTGCTGTATTACGTAGATCATCGTTGGAAGATATAGTCATTATGGAGATGGGGGTAAACGATGTGATGTCTGCACTTTTGCTAAAGGACTGATCTAAAAAAACAAGAAACAAGAATATATTTAGATCTATCTACGGAGGCATACATTCCATGTAAACATGTTTATATCGCGAAGGAGAATAGTGCCACCATAAATCCGATATTGTATTCACATGTGTATATATGTTTGGCATTCATACTTTCAAGAATAATAAAAATATTACCGACTCTCCCCTAATGTCACTTCTTCCTCTATATCACACACAGAGACATTATCTCGCTCTCGATCAGCTCCATCAGGATTAATATGTCTAAAACACACCATGTATCCACTACGACTTCCCCGGCTCCTGTTTCTCTTGTTATACCCGAATTGGAGGTATATATGGCTGATATTTGTAGCAGTTCCAACGACCTAGTGTATGATTCTTGTTCACGCACTGTAATGACCATTGACAAAATAGAATATTCTATTAACAAAAGAATCGCATAACATCCATCTGTTCATGGCTTAATGGCTGTCAACAGGCACTCGTAAACGTCACTGGTTGGGCACATTTACAGATATGAGGAAAACCTTTCAGGGCCATATATTGAGAAAGAAATGAACCCTTCCATTGGTACTAAGTGGATATCGGATATATGTAATAAGTAGATGCTCAATACGCAACAGATAATATTAATTTTGATTTGAAAATGTTATATTCATTTACAATAATTTTTGCAACTATTTTTTGGTGCGTGATTTTGGCAATATTTCAGTAACATTAATTAATAACTCGGTATACAGTTAAGAATCCAATAAAAGGTGACAATAACAAATCTTTATGCATCGGATTAATTTACTTTTCCATTAGTACTGCTTCTGAATCAGCAATATGTAGGAAATCTCGTTTTGATATTATAGCGTTTTAATAAGTAATAAATCGTGGGAATTAAGAAGAGAAATATTTGTTGCAGTAAAGAATGTAAGAGGAATAAATATGAAACATATAAATATAGAATAAATATAGAGTAGTAATTAAATGTTGATATATTATATAGCAAGGAGACTGTATCATGCAATTTTCTAGATTAACATTGACACACACACGCATTAAGAGGAAGCGTTATATATATATATACGTGTGTGTGTGTGTAAACAAATATCGTTTATACTATTAGCCTAAAGAACACTTGCGACATAAAATTATCCATATTAAAATATATATACACGCACACACACCCATATATGCACACATGCGTGCATGTACACACACACAAACGCACACATACGCACACACACACGCTCATATATATATTTCGTTTCAGAATTTGTTTAGCAAGATTCTTTATCTGAAAACGGGTGTTGATGCGTATATTGTTATACTTTGGGAGGGTCATGTTGGCAATAAGAAACACACGCACCAGCTGCTTTCACTTCAATTTATTATACATTTTATAAATATGCATTTCATAAATTTCGGGTTGGTTGGCTGGTTCCACAACCGGATGGTTTTTTTAATATATTGTAAAATTATTTCGTCACGCATTCTGTGACCTCTTCAGTGACATGGGATTATTTTATTTCTTTGTGCCTCTTTTATGTTCTGACCTACGCCATCTTGTTTGTGTGTGTGTTGTGTGCTTAGTTTGCACATGTGTTACATCCGAGTGTATGTGTGTGTTTTTATTTGTTTATTCATTTGTTTATTTACATGTTACAAGTTAGTTGTTTGTTCTATGTGTGTGTGTTTTCATTTTGTCCTTAATTATAAGCTGTGATGTTGCTATTTATTGCATGTTTTTATTTAATTTTGGTTGGAGTTCATTCATGTTTAATGCATCTGTGATTTGTTTAAGCTGTCTTTTCTGTGTGTAGATTATATTTTTATCTCTAATTTAACCTTATGTTCTATTTTAGCATGTTGGTGGAGTATTGATGAGTCTTTTCTAACTTGGAGTTCTCAACAGTTTTCATTTCATCCTTCTCTTATGCCACGAGCTGTCTCACGTATGTAGATTATATTCTTATTTCTAAATTGTCCCTCAGTACAGCTTATGCTATATAGTATGTTTCTAGTTTTTCAGTTAATATGGGGGCTTAGATTACTGATTATGCATTTCTTATTTATAGAGGGACGTCTTAGAAAAGGGTATGTATTACTAATCAGTGTTTTTATGGAGGTATCTGGTCTTTCCACTATCTTAATATTTAGTTCAAGTTTACCTAGGGCCCTTCTAAATGTGTAGGCTAGTTCACCTCTAGGGTATGTATTGATGAACATTACACTCTGGTATTTATTGCTATCATATCATGAGTTTATTTTATTAACTTTATTCCTAGTTATTTCTATTCTATTCCGAAATTTGCTCCTATACAAGGGACAGGTCCCATTGGTATCATTATTTACCAATTTTTCCCATTTGGTTCTGACTCCTCTATATACTCTAATGTTATCTCTCTGATTGTAGCGAGATAACAGCATACGGTGGATGAATTGTTGTATGTGTCTCTCTAATTCTTTGGAGTTGCACAAGCGGACACGTTCCACATTACCCTTACTAAATCCGCAATCAATATGTTGATTTTGGTGTGATTCGAAACAGCTGAGTTTCGGTGGATCAGGTATTTGAAATCTTGGCTTTGGCATAATGGGAATAGAGGATTTGTTTTATGTTATTAATTGTTTCTACTTTAGGCACAAAGCCAGCAATTACCCAGTGCATTACTGGTACTTTTATTTTATCGACCCCGTAAGGATGAAAGGCAAAGTCAACCTCGGCGGGATATGAACTCAGATCGTAAAGGGACGTAACTATGCTGGAAAGCATGTCGTACGACCCTCTACCGATACTGCCAATCCTCCGTTTTATGTTATTAATGGTTTCTAACCACAGCTCTGTGTCTAGTACAGGTAACCGATGGTTGGGTGTTTGCTTGTCTATAGTAACTTTGATGCTCTGGTGGATGGAGTTAGCTATTTGCTGGATGCTTTCCATGGTGTTTTTCTCTATTTCCTGACTGTTCTTTAGTGGGTGTCTTTTTACTACGTTGTTTATATCATCAACGTAGCGGGATTACATAATCAGCGTTGGTGGTCCTGTGACTGGGTCACTGTCCGTCTTATGGTGTTTCTAAGCCCATACAATGATGGCACGTCATTGTTCCAGGCCTGGAAATTGTTGAACAGGAAGGAGAACCGCACGAACGTGCATGCGCAGAAACCGGGTCACTTGACACAAGCAATACTAGAATGCGTGCGAGAGCTGTAAGTGAGATAACTGCGAAAGTCCGAAAAGATTTTAGTTGAAAACTAAGTTACAAGGAATCAGTCCGGACGACTTGTAGTTATGCAATAGGTGTTTGGTGACGTGTGGACAACGTGTGACAAATTCAATTCTCGTGTTTAGGCAATCACTATTGCGTAATCTCTTTAGAATAGTTATTCGTTCGTCAATACATAAGCCACACGTCGCATTTCCCCTTGCGTATGGCTTGGACTTAGTTATGGCTTTCCATTGATTGGAGTTATCTATACTTGAGTCCTTGAGATACCATACGTGGCTCGCGAGTTTCGTGGATGAACGTCTGTCCGGGTACCTTAAGGTAGACTGGTGATTCAGGAAACGTTCCTTAAATCGGCCCTCCGCCATGTCCACATAGGATTTGACCTCCTGTGCTTTGTTCGGTCGGTGGGAAGGGACCACAGCTTCATAAATTACAGCTGGTGTGTTGCATTGCTATTGAAGGGGCAAGCTTCGGGTTTACGGCAACAGCACTCTGGTGGGGTGTTGTTTCTAGGGATGCTGGTGATGTGCGCCTTCATGATTTAGCGCAGTAGTATCTTAGTTTAACTTTGTGTCAGTCAAAGATGGAGCGGTATTTATGACCTATGGGAAAGTGTCTATCTAAGAGGGCTAGAATTTGTTTTCCTACATTAGTCTTAACGTTGACTGAGAAGGGAGGAGAGAACCAGATAGTTTGTCTATTGTTGCGCTTTCTTTTCTTAATAGTGATTTTTCTAGTGGGAGAGTAAGTGATAATTGTGAGAAGCCGATGTTAGCCAACGCCGTGTTATAGTAGGGTGCCGCCATGTCAACGATAGCCTTATTAGAGGAGAGTTTTGAGATTGTAGTACTGATATACTTAACGAAGTTTCTAAAAATAGTGGGAGGGTGGCATGAGTCCTTGTGAATGTAATTGCGTTTCTCGTTTAGCTTATGGAAGTGTATGTGGGTGGGTGTGCGAATGTCTAAATTAATGTCTAAGAAATCTATGCTAGAGAGGTTGGTGGCTACTGTTATCCTAAGTCCTAACTCATTGAAGGTAGACGCTAAGTCTTTTTTAAACCGGTCGAGGTCGTGACCACTTTTATGGATCGATAAAGTCAGTCCATCGTCGCGGTATATTCCCGTGTGGAAGTCCGGGAATCTAACACCTAATATGTCTAAGATAAATAGGCCAACCAAGTCACATACGTCAGCACTGTCAAACGATCCCATGGAGACGGCGAATACGTCTGAAGTTGTAAACTTCTTTGCCCAGGCTCCTCCGTCTTTGAATAGGAGGGTTTTCCGGCAGTGAGCGATGATTTCGCTATCTAAACCTTCAACGGTGGTATAAGTGGTAGAGAAGTCCAAGGCTTTGTTTAACAGGGTCTCTGAGTTCGACGGGTAAAAATCGACAATGTCAAACTGTGTGAACTTCGCATTTTTCGATTTTAAGGAGTTAAACCACTTAATTACGGAGTCGCTGTTCTCCCACTGGGACAGATTGGACTTGGTCCTAATGATCTTAACTATGTTTCTATGTATGGCCTTACTGACTAGTCCCATATCTGTGCGTGCCGGGTTTATTAGTCTACATGTGGGGTTAGAAGTAAAGTCTAACTTGTGATCTTTCAGGGTGAGGAAGCTGTGGTCACTTTCAACCGACCAAACAGAACCACAGGAGGTCAAATCCTATGTGGGCACGGCGGAGGGCCGATTTAAGGAACGTTTCCTGAACCTCCAGTCTACCTTCATGTACCCGGTCAGACGTACCCGGACACACTTATTACATAACTACAGGGCTCCGTACTGATTCCTTGTAATGTTATTTTCAACTAAACACTTTTCGGACTTTCGCAGTTATCTCCCTTACATCTCTCGAGTGAAGTGACCAGGTTTCTGCGCATGCGCGTTCGTACGGTTGTCCTTCCTGTTCCTATCACAATGACCATTACGAGGTGAGGATCCGCTAATGTGAAACAATTGTTCTCGGTATGGTGAACTAACTGTTGTGTACCCACTTCCACCTAACTCATCCCATGGACTGAGTGCTCTACAACTACGGATATTACCTTCCAGTGTTCCACCACTATATGCGTCTCCAGCACCAGTCAGCAGATTCTCTGCACTACGTAGAAGTTTGGCTTTTAGCAGATTCTTCACTACGTGCGAGTTTGGCTTACTTCCCTAAGAGCGCACACTATATCCTCGTGTCCTACAAAATTGTGCGTCTCATCAACGTCAGTATGGATTTATACTAACTGGATTACTCCCTGAAGTACATTCCAACTCCCTCCAACCATGCTTACCAAAAGCTACTCCTACAAACAGCGGAATGTGTCATCAGACGCGTAAGATGGGAAGCCCTAGATTTTGACGGCAAAATTACAGGCACCAACAATACCTTCAACCTGAAATCGAGAGCCTACCCTCGTAAGGTAACTGTACATGCTCCTTTCGAGACGGACCTTCTTGACTTAGTCGCTAACATTTCCTTTCGCAAACACACTAACACCTTTCAAACGAAACTCAGAAATGATATTAAGAAATTTAGGTCTTCTAATAACACTTTCTGACAAAACTAATAATATTTACGAAGGTGACAATACCACTTTCCGCCACCTGGCCCATAACGCTATTACTTCTAAATATTAGAAAGCTAACCCTATGGCCTACCACGACATTAATACAGAAGCCAATGAACTTGCCGCCGACATTAAGGTAGATAAGAAGTTACAATCTCTAGCTAAGGGGAAGGGTTCCTCACCCTGAAAGACCACAAGGTAGACTTTACTTGTAACCCCATATGTAGACTAATAAAACCGGCACGCACAGATATAGGACTAGTCAGTAACGCCATACTTAGAAACATAGTTAAGACTATTAGGACCGAGTTAAACCTACCCCAGTGGGAGAAGAGTGACTCCGTAATTAAGTGGTTTACCTCCTTAAGATCCCAAAAAGCGCAGTTCACACAGTTTGACATTGTCGATTTTTACCCGTCGAACTCAGAGACCCTGTTAAACAAAGCCTAGGACTTTGTTACCACTTATACCACCGTCGATGGTTTAGACAGGGAAATCATCGCTCATTGCCGGAAATCCCTCTATGTCTATTCGCCGTCTCCATGGGATCGTTTGACAGTACTGACGTATGTGACTTGGTTGGCCTATTTATCTTAGACATATTACGTGTTAGATTCCCGGACTTCCACACGGGAATATAACACGATGATGGTCTGACTTTATCGAGCCATAAAAGTGGTCACGATCTCGACCGGTTTAAAAAAGACTTAGTTTCTACCGTCAATGAGTTAGGACTTAGAATAACAGTAGCCACCAACCTCTCTAGCGAAAGATTTCTTAGACATTAATTTAGACCTTCGCACACCCACCCACAGAAACTTCCATAAGCCAAACGAGAAACTGAATTACATTCACAAGGACTCATGCCACCCTTCCACTATTTTTAGAATCTTCGTTAAGAATATCAGTACTAGAATCTCAAACCTCTCCTCTAATAAGGCTATTTTTGAGAGGGCGGCACCCTACTATAACACGGCGTTGGCTAAATGCAGCTTCTCACATCCTTCCCCTTACCCTCCCACTAACCACAACTCCATTAAGAAAAGTAAGCGCAACAATAGACAAACTATCTGGTTCTCTACTCCCTTCTCACTCAACGTTAAAACCAATGTAGGAAAACATTCTAGCCCTCTTAGATAGACACTTTCCCATAGGTCATAAATACCGCTCCATATTTAACCGACACAAAGTTAAACTAGGATACTACTGCGCTAAGAACATGAAGGCGCACATCACCAGCAGCCCTAGGAGCA
>OZ024742.1:153654639-153687139 GCA_964016885.1 Eledone cirrhosa | reverse complement strand
ATTACTGGTACTTTATTTTATCGACCCCATAAGGATGAAAGGCAAAGTTAACCTCGGCGGGATTTGAACTCAGAATGGCAAGGGCCGTAACTCTATGCGTCAAAGCATGGCGTCCGACCCTCTATCGATACTGCCAATCCACTGGCATATAATATACTATATATTAATGAATGGAAACTATATTTATAAAACCATAATTATTTTATTATATATATTTCAAGGGCACCCAAGGCAAATTATGGTGCGCTTTTATCAGATAAAAGTTTTGAAAAACCATTGTGTGCGTGTTGGGACGGAGTATATGTCTGTGTACATATAGTCCCTGTATGGATGTTGGTGTGTATGTGTGAGGATTGGGGTATAAATGGGTGAGATGAGATCGTATCAAATCTGGAGGCTGTGTAGGGTGAAGTTTGGGTATATGTGTAGATGTGCATGTGTGTGTGCCTGTAGATGATGTGGGATCGTGTAAGATGCGTAGTTGCGTATGTGCGGAAATGCTGCAAGTGTCTCTGTGTGATTATGTTTCCGTATGGATGTTGGTGTGTGTGTGTGTGTGTGGATGATAAACATGCGCGGGTACAGCGGGTGGATTTCAACATGTGGTAAATTCGAATTTCGAGGTAATTTGGAGGAGAAGGTTGGCGGTGAGGTAGGTGAGGGGGAATGGGTTACGGAGGGTGGGGGGGGGAGGTGATAGTTCGTGCGCGGATGAGAGTGGCATGCACAAGGGAGGGGTTTAACCCGTCCGGGTAAAATGACGGAACAGAGAAAGGGACTCAGTTTCGAAGGCAGCGGATGCGGAGAAGTTGGGAGTAGGGAATGGTGTGTTTGGTGTGAGTGAGGTTGGAAGAGGTAAATTAGAGTTAGGAGTGAGGGTGAGTAGGTTTGAGAAAAGCCCAGGCATGAGTGAGTGGTGGGAGGGATCGATGGCGACGGACATGTTCGAGAAGTGGATGGAGGTGGTGAAGTTGAGGGAGGGATGGAAGGAGCAGATGAGAAATAGAAAGTAGTCGAGCCGTTCGCGGGTGATAGTCGTGGCACCGATACAATCGTCAATATAACGACAGTATAGTTGGGGGTTGGGACCAGTCCATTGCTCAAATATCTCGGCCTCAACGTGGCCAAGGAAAAATTTGGCGTAATTGTGGCTCATTCTTCTGCCCATGGCTACTCAAGTGGCAGCTGGTAAAATTCACCCAAGGAGAAGCAATTAAGGGTGAGGACCATCTCGGCGAGGTGGAGGTGGGCGGAGGTGGAGGTGGGCGGAGGTGGTGGAGACGGAGAAGTGGTGAAGGTCTCGTTGGAGGGAGCGTAGGCGTAAGGGTGGGGTCTACTGGTGTAAATGGATTGTATGTCAAGGATGAAGAGGAGGTGAGGGGGACCGGGTAGAAAAGTCAAGGATTCGAAAAGGCGGATGTGTGGTTGGCGTCGGAATTGAGTGAGGCGAGGGTGGTGACAAGGGAAGCGAGCATGGTGTCGGAGAAGAAAGAGTTGCAGCCGGAGACGATAGGGCGACAGGGGCTGTCGGGTTTGTGGACTTTAAAGAAGTAGAAGGTGGGGTTGCGGAAGGTGCGGACGATGAGGTGGGAGGTAGTGAGAAGCAGAAGGGAGGAGGTGACGAGGTGTTGCATAGTGGAGGAAAGCTGTTGCTGGTAGTGGGGGTGGGGTGAGAGTAGAAGACGGAGTTGTAGAGCAGCCTGAGGGCATCAGAGGTTTAGAGGTCACCGTGCCTCACCATCACTGCGCCTTCTTTATCCGCCGGTTTGATGATGGTGTCATCGCGGTCACGGTGGGAATGGAGAAAGAGGAGTTCAGCCCAAAGAGTTGTTAATTCGTGCTGTGGTGGAAGCGAAGGCGTCCAATTTGCTGAACTGTCCGAGTGCCGGCGGCGAATGTGATGGTCGTCGGCCCAGGGTGAGGGAGTGGTCTGGGCGTCTGGAGCCGGTTGATGTTGTGGGCTTACAGGTTCGGAGAAGCGGAGTTTGGGGGTATGGTGATAACAACTGGAGGGTCTGGCTTATGGTTTGGGATGGGGCGACGAGCGTGAGGGGCTAGTTGTGGGTGGAGAGGTCTCAGTCTGGTCGGTCAAGGTGACATATATATATATATATATACATACATATATATACATACATATATATATATATATTCATACATATATATATATATATATATATATATATATATATATATATATATACATACATATTTATACATACATAAATATATATACATACATATATATAATATATATATATATATATATATATATATGTATATATATATATATATATATATATATATATATATATATGTATATATAAGTATATATATATGTATGTATATATATATATACATGTCAGGTCACCAGTTGGTGCTACTGGTAACATGTATCCCAGTACAACCTGTCCCATGGTCGGGTCGTTGGCGACTAAACTGGCAACTCCACCAAGGTTTCTTGGTGAGGAGGGTGACTTTGGACATCCTGCAGGACTAAAAACAAAACCTGTCAAAGGGCAAAGGAGCTCTTAAGAGTCAATGGCCATCCAAAATCACCGGGAGAGATGACCCCTTAGCCTTTGTCAAGGCAGAATTCTAGGAGGAGGAAAACTCTGATATAACACCTGCAACCCTGATGGTATCCAATGATGTTGACTTGTTCTTCTTTTTGGTAAATATCATCTTGGTTAAGAGAGTGGGACTGGTTTTGTGCAGTGCCTTTGCTCACTATAAAAGCTTCACGGCACAGGCATTGCTTTATATCTGGAGATCTCTCTGCACTTGTCCTCACATGGTACCATGGGCCCAGCACTATGTGTCAGTAATTGTCACAGGTGTAGTGTTTGTACCAGAGTTTTCAAGTCGCTGGCTGGACTAAAAAGTCACACTCGTTCAGCGCATCGGTAGGGGTTCTCCTACATGGATATAAAGTAGTGGCCGTACTCGAAAACGAATTGGCAGCCACCATATGTATGTATGTATATGTATGTATGTATGTATATATGTATATATGTATCTATGTATATGTATGTATGTATATGTGTGTATGTATGTATATGTATATATGTATGTATATGTGTATATGTATGTATGTATGTATGTATGTATGTATGTGTATGTATGTATGTGTATATGTATGTATGTTGATGTCAGGTCACCAGTTGGTGCTACTGGTAACATGTATCCCAGTACAACCTGTCTCATGGTCGGGTCGTTGGCGACTAAACTGGCAACCCCACCAAGGTTTCTTGGTGAGGAGGGTGACTTTCGACATCCTGCAGGACTAAAAACAAAACCTGTCAAAGGGCAAAGGAGCTCTTAAGAGTCAATGGCCATCCAAAATCACCGGGAGAGATGACCCCTTAGCCTTTGTCAAGGCAGAATTCTAGGAGAAGGAAAACTCTGATATAACACCTGCAACCTTGATGGTATCCAATGATGTTGACTTGTTCTTCTTTTTGGTAAATATCATCTTGGTTAAGAGAGTGGGACTGGCTTTGTGCAGTGCCTTTGCTCACTATAAAAGCTTCACGGCACAGGCATTGCTTTATATCTGGAGATCTCTCTGCACTTGTCCTCACATGGTACCATGGGCCCAGCACTATGTGTCAATAATTGTCACAAGTGTAGTGTTTGTACCAGAGTTTTCAAGTCGCTGGCTGGACTAAAAAGTCACACTCATGCAGCGCTTCGGTAGGGGTTCTCCTACATGGATATAAAGTAGTGGCCGTACTCGAAAACGAGTTGGCAGCCACCATATATATATATATATATATATATATATATTTATATATATATATATATATATATATATATATATATATATATATATATATATATATATATATATATATATATATATATATATATATGTGTGTGTCACCTTGACGGGCCGACCAGACTGTCCGGCGCCATTCGGCGCCACTGGTCACAGCACGTGCTGTTTTACCCATACGATGACGCCATCCCACTGTATATATATATAGGGCGGGTAAAGTTCCCGAGATCCATGGACGAGTTTTCTCCAGCGGTCTCTGTCCCTCATTATCGCTGCCATGACCTGCGTCTCCAACAGAACAGTGTCTGTTCATAGGGCATCAACATACGTTAACCTTGGTCTTCCCCTTACCAATGCAGGGGTTCCCACAGAAGCACTGAGTGCAGTGTCAGCTCTGGATGAAGGTAAGCATGTCCAGCTAACCTCAGTCTTCTCTGTGTCAATTTTGACCTGACCTTTGGGAGGCTCCCATGCAGCTCTGAGTCTTTCATCCTCAGTGTATTCTTGTATAGAATCCATCCACCATCTGAGTTAGTTTCTTGGTCAGTATCCAAGTCTCAGACCCGTACAGCAGCACTGACTCCACTACAGCAATATATATATATATTAACACATAGAATTTAACTAATTAGAGTCATAAATAACTAACACCAGATTATACATTTTTCTCTGATACACTAATTAATCAACAATTATCTGCCCTTTCCCATTAGCTCCCTTTAGTGTAGATATCTAATCACTTTCTGAAATTAAACCGTTAGACAGATCACTACAGAACAACTTTAACCTCTGATAAGATTGTAGTGAGACCAATACACACTCAATAGATGTGATAAACATTTCCTAAAAATATTACCAATGTAATGGAAAGGAAAACCTTGGTATTAACATTCACAACACACATACATTTGAACATTACTGGAACAATTTTAACATTGCATCCACCATGAACTATCATAGAAACTGTTTTGCATACTCACGGATCTCTGTCTGTTTGATATGCTTTTACACTTGTATTATATTGTGGGATACCTTTGCCATACTGTGATATATATGATTGGTACCATTGCTCGTTTTTTAACCTTGTTACTCTGTACATGCTTAATACCACTGTATTATTTCTATGTTTGCCTATGTATCGCTAAAGTCCTCATTTTGCGAGTAACTTTCTTCTTTAATTCTTCTATAATTGTTGTATTATTCTTTTATAATCTGTGTCGCATCCAATGCTACTAACCACATCACTTTCATTCTTTAAATAGGACACCGTTAGTGGCAACAGTAATATCCACATGTCTTTATAATTGTTCTGTGGAATAGGAGGTTAATTATATGTCTAAACTTTGCTAATGCTCCAATGGATCCACACGAATATTTGGAAGAAACGATTGGCAACGATAAATTATTTTGAACATCGATTTGATTATTTTGTAATTTATATTCCTGCTCTGTAAGACATCTGATGTATTTACATTGAGCTATGTTTTCATACTGGCATTAAGGTGGTATAAAAAAATACTGACCTTTCCTGTTTATAATTATAGTGTATATATATATATATAAATATAAATAATATTATTGTTATTATTATATATATATATATATCATAAAACATCTCTATAGAATCATTAGATAAATTATATACCGTTTCCTCTCCCAATTACCATAATTAACCATATAAAACATCAATTAGACCAAGCTATAAGAATAAAGGCTCCTATTAAAAAATCTCCGACAAATAACCGAAAGCAGCCCCTTCCAAAGTGATCGCGCCAAGAATACATTCAAAAATGGCTAAGAATCGTGACGTGGCAGCGGTCAAGTTAGAAAGGATGTGATTAGTTACTTACGGCTGGTAGGCTTTTTGCTAGAAAGCGCAACCCAATACAGCCAAATTGTATCTCAACCTAACGGGAGATTATTACATATAAAGGTTTACATATATATATATATATATATAAAGTCATAGATATATATGTGTTTTGCAAGGGTCACGTTGTGGCTCAATGAAGAATTAATAAATTAAATAATCAGAGCTATATATCATAAAACATGTCTATAGAATCACTAGATAAAATATATACCGTTTCCTCTCCCAATTAGCATTATTAGCCATATAAAAAATCAATTAGAACAAGCTATAAGAATAAAGACTCTTTGGAAAATTAATTGTCTAAATTTGAGCTAACTCCTGAAGAATCCGAAGCTCTAGATATCCCATGTTATCGGATGTCTTAAAATGCGGACGAAACTATGGTAGAGGTAATTAGATATGTACACATTTCTTCTAGTTTATTTTACACCTAATTCTGTTTGGTTGACTGTATATCTGGTCCATTTATACGTGCTGTCAAAATGTTCGATAGATACTCCGTCGTAACCGCCGCGAAGGGGCTGCTTTCGGTTATTTGTCGGAGATTTCTTCATAGGAGCCTTTATTCTTATAGCTTGGAAGATCACTGATGAAGGACTAAATTTATTCATATATATATATATATATATATATATATATATATATATATATATATATATATATATATATATATATATATATATTTATTTATATATATTTATATATGTGTATGTGTGTGTGATTGTGTGTGTATGTGTGTGTGCGTATTTGAGTGTGTGTGCGTGTGGGTAATACGTGGAGAAAGGAGAGAGAATGTGGGCGAGGATGTAGTATATAGAATCAAACTGTTATATCTTGGTAGCAATGTCATGTTTACTGAAAATGTATAGTAAATGATACGATATGAGTTCCTTCCTTTCACGAACATCTCGCTATCCTTCTCTTCATCATACTGGTCATAATGTAATAGCTTCCATCACCACCATAATCCCTGCCATACTTACTCTACTTACATTCATCAATGTGACGACTAAAGTAATTAACTGCAGTGGTATTATTATTTACATTCTTCTCTGTATTGTTTTCTTCAATCGTTAGTTAATAATATTGTTTCCTCTAATGCCAAGCTCATATCATATGGCATAGACCTTTTCATACCATTTCAAGTGAGCACTTGCCTAAACTCAATACCTCTTCATTCTACTTATAACCAACAATTCTATATGCTCGTGTCTTGCACTAACTTATCCTCGCTTACATATTAAGAATAAGATGCAATTCTGCCGTCCGTTAATTGTAGAAATTCAAGACGTAAACACTTATTACGTGTCAAGCATACCATCATAAATCAAGGTAGTAATATTCCGATAAAAGAAGAACAGCAGAGCAAGCAAATGGTGTATGCATTCTCAAGTAGACAATTACGTATTTAGAACAGCTTGACATTGACAGC
Source organism: Eledone cirrhosa (assembly GCA_964016885.1). Taxonomy (NCBI): domain Eukaryota; kingdom Metazoa; phylum Mollusca; class Cephalopoda; order Octopoda; family Eledonidae; genus Eledone; species Eledone cirrhosa. The sequence continues at coordinate 153,680,053 of OZ024742.1, read as the reverse complement.
CATTGAGAAGTTTTAAATATTCTTCAGTACATTATCGTTGTGTGCAAACATTCAATAATATACAGATATATGAGAGCAAATGTAATTATATTTCCGCAATGGTGCTTTGTTACTCAATTATAAACAATAACTTTTTATAGCTAAAATTCAAATAATTAGAATGCAGGTATGACACACACACTCACACACACGGACATATACAAACACACAAACACACACACACACACACACACACACACACACATATATATATATATATATATATATATATATATATATATATATATATATATATATATATATATATATATATATGCACGCACACAAACAATAAGACACTCATGCAGATACACGCACACGTATATGTGTATATATATGTACGTGTATATATATATATATATATCAGTTTTCAGGATTTTTTCCGTTCTGGACCATCTCTGGTGTCTCGGGATACGTAACCTTTGAGCTTCCATCAGACACATCAAATGTCAGATCTCACACCCATCTCCTCATCGTTGGATGGGGACTGCAATATATTTTTAAAACATGCCTTTCCACCTGAACGCGCCCGCTTGTTAATTGGCTTGACGATGCAGTATGACTGCATTTGTCATATCCAGCCACATCACAGTGTTTTGGTTGAGTCGTTCGCACCAGTTACCAATTCCCTACTGAGACTAGGCCCTCTTCATCTCCTTCTCGTTGCTACATCATTAGATTGATGTTGTTCCGAGGTTTCGTCTGACAGAAAACTTGTATATATATATATATATAATTGAGATGAGCTGAACAAATAAATTTTAAACATTCTTTTAAAATAAATTAAAATACAGTTTAAATATTCACCTATCCAAATTGCTTTTACCGACGGTTTCGCCTCACAAAAGATTGGGAATCCAAGGGCGTCCAATGGAAAGATCGGATCTTCAGAAAGCTATTTACATTACATAGGATTTAAAATCCGATAGCAAGCAAATACACCGCCAACTGCCACATAGTTAAAGATCGAGTGGGCCATTAAAAATTGACCCACACGTGAACTGGATGTCTAGTGTAAGCGGGGATATTATAGACTTGTTGTATGCCACACTACTAAAAATAGCAGCTAGGTACAACTTTTTTTCTCTACACATGGGAGAATATACATAAAATGAGATTTATATCTCCACAGGTATTAAGTACACACGGAAATATATAAAGTGTCTCTAATACAGTTGTTGTTCAATGGTATTAATTAGAGATACCAGAAGTATAAAATCAATATGAACTGAAATATATATATATATATATATATAAAACGGTAGATGTCTGTCTGTGTGTGTGTATGATTTTTATGCACTTCCACATTTCTCTACCGATTTGGATTTTCTTTTTCCAATGTGCTCTAAATTTACCAACGCAGGTCAACGCGTAATTACTTTTGCCAAAAATATCCTGCTTCTATGGAAAAGAATCGATAAAACTAAATACATGCTGTAACCCTCTCTTTTACACGCTTCATTCCTCTCTCTACCCTCAATCTCCCACGCAACTCTCTTTAAAAGGTTACTGCCTCCGTCTCTGAAGTAACGCGACACAAACTTTGATAACCCTCTCTCTTACACGCTTCATTCCTCTCACTACCCTAAATCTCCTCTACAACTCTCTTTAAAAGGCTACTGCCTCCGTCTCCATTACAGTTTAGAACAACGACAAATGTTCTCTCTCTATAATAGATCATTCACCCTCTTCGTTCGTCTTACATCAAATATCAAAATTTAAAAAGCCGATAACACTAAATACATACTGCTCTCTCAACGTTACATTTTACATCAAATAACAAATACTCAAAAGCAACAGATGAATTTATAAAACAACAAACGTAACAATAACGACGCTTAAGCGTTCATTTACTTGAATCTCAACAAAGACATATGTTATTGTTGTCCTTTTTGTAATTTTTCTTCCTTTGTTTTTCTCAATATGAGACAAAAAATTAATGAGAAAACTTTTTTAACGAACGTCCGATTTCGATGATTTATTTTCCAGTGTGCTCCAAAATAACGCCCCTGTTTACGCTCTTTTGCGCTATAACTCAGGCAGGCTTGTCTTAGAGGTTTGACCTATTATTTGACGTGCATTCTTCATAGATCTTACTTAGTAGTCACTTTCCACTTACTCACCGTTCAATTGAAACTTTTGGCTGCTCCCCATTTCATGCTCCATTACCTGCATAAATATTTACGTGTTCGGTCCTGCTACGATATAGTACTCACTTTAAACTAATTCAAAGTTCATTTGAACATTTTCGCTACGAAACACATTCTTTGAATCTACGGTGATGCCACCCAAAAAAAGACGACGACTAAGTCGCCAAACTAAAGCTGCTTCTGCTGCCAAACGAAGAAGAGCTACAGAGTTGTCAGTAAAAAAATTGACTCGGTTGTCACAAAATGCAACTCGAAATGCAATTACCCGAGCAACCGAGACAGAAAAAAAGAGGAGCATCCGCCTTTCCGGAAATGCATTTGTAACTGCAGTTGGACGTGCAGCGCAAACTGATGAACAACATTCTCGACGACGAAGCAAAAATGCGGCCTCCACCGCTGCGGCACGTGACGGTGAGACCGAAGAACACCGTTACAGTCGACGATGAAAAGATGCCGCCTCAACTGCTGCGTCACGTGCTGCCGAGGACGAGGGCTAGCCTTCCAGACGTCAACGTACGGACGCCGCTTCAACAGATTTCGTTCGCGCATCAGAGACTGCGCAAATTCAATTACAAAGGTTAAACGCCAACGCACTCCGCAGGAGTGCTAAACGAGGTACGCATAGGATCAGTTGCACTCAGTGGTCTCATAAGGCTTTCCACTATGACCCAACAGTAAACTACGCACTGATGCCAGAAGTTCAGATTGGATCCATGTCTCTCACTTGCCAATATTGTCGGGCAAAAAATGGCCCGAGGAGACTTCAGGCATGTGCTGCTCTGACGGCAAAGTTAAACTGCCTCCTCTACAGGAACCACCACAACCTTTGAAGTCTCTACTGACCGGTGCCACAGCGGAGTCGGAACACTTTCTTAGATGTTCCAGGAGATATAACGCTGTCTTCCAAATGACCTCTTTCGGAGCTAACATCATACGCGAGGACGGCTTCATGCCTATCTTTAAAGTTCAAGGACAAATTTACCACAGAATCGGTTAGCTACTGCCCACGACAGACGGACAGCCCCAGTTCCTAGAGCTATATTTGTCACTGGCTATTTCGACCAAGCGGAACGACGCGCTTCAATTTCGCCTGGCACAGACATTAACATTCTGTTGCAACTCCATAGAATGCTGCACGAAAACAACAACTACATTCGCAGTTTTATATGCGCATTGGAGGCTGCTCCGTTGCCAAATTTTGCTGTTATAATCGACGCTGACAGGAAACCACCAGGCACCCACGCCAGACGTTTTAACACTCCCACGTGCAATGAAATAGCTGTGCTTCTTCATGGAGTACAGTACAACAAGCGGGACATCATACTTCAGTGTAGGGACAATAGTCTGCAACGGATCAGCGAGACGCATAGCTCCTACGACGCATTCCAATATCCCTTACTTTTCCCATTCGGTGAAGGCGGATACCACTTTGGAATTCCTTTGTGCAACAGCAACAACACTGTTTCCTCTATGCAATTCTACACCTACCGATTCATGGTCCGCCAATGCTGCTTTAACCAACTCCACCGTGCAAGAGTGCTCTTGAACCAGCTTGCTGTAGACGCGTGCGCAAAGATGGAATCTGAAAAGCTGTGCTACATAAGGAACAATCAGGCACGCCTTCGTTCGGATAGCTATATTCACTTACGGGATGGAGTAAGGAATTACGTCGATCCCGAGAACCTACGGAAACATTGTATCCTTCCGTCGACCTTCATTGGGAGTCCCCGATACACGAGTGAACGCACACAGGATGCTATGACGTACGTGCGTCTCTACGGCAGACCGGATCTCTTCATCACTTCACCATGTAACTCTACGTGGAATGAAATTACCGCGGATTTATTCCCCGGACAAAGGGCGTCAGACAGACACGAGCTCACGGCACGAGTCTTTCACTTGAAGTTGACAAAACTTATTGAACTACTAAAATCAGGTAAGGCCTTTGGACCTGTTAGGTGCATTTGGATCTGTTAGGTGCATTTTGTAAGTTATGCCGAAACGATCCCTTCGCCAAGACCATCTTCTACTCTCAGGTGCCATCATACTGCACATGGAACACAGACAACATAATTTGGTTAAGAATGGTGAAAGGACAACCCGTCGAGGCACATCCAGACATTAAAATGTCCCCTACTCTTGGGAGAATGTACACCATTCATCCTAACCAACAGGAATGCTTTTATCTCTGCATTCTACTGCATGACGTAGTAGGACCGACATCTTTCGACGATCTGAAAACAATCAACGGAGAGCTTTGTATTTCATTCCACGCAGCCTGCCTTAGACGGGGTCTACTGGAAGATGGCGCTCAGTGGGATGTGACATTGGCGGAGGCAGCTACAATTCGCTCAGCGCAAACTCTTCGGCAACTCTTTGCGGTGCTACTGCAGACATGCGAGTTAAGCAACCCTGCATCCTTATGGGATAAATACAAAGAGGACCTTTCCGATGACTGCATACACCAAGGACAACTGCTACTCCCGCATTCCGACGTACGACTCAGCGACGAATTCTTCAACAAAGCTCTCATTGAAAGCGAGGGCAAAATCCTAACTGCGGGCTGAAATGACTTTCCATTCTATGGACTGCCAAAAGTTCAGCGAACGGGCTCCGACAAACTTCCGACGGGCATAATTCAGGAAACTGCCTACGACGTCCACGCCCCCGAACTGTTCATCAACGAAAACGAGCCGAAATTGTTGCAGGACCAACGGCAGGCGTATGACACAGTTTGCACTTCCATTCGTCAACGCAGAGGAGGTATCTTCTTTTTGGACGCCCCAGGAGTAACTGGTAAAACATTCGTCAATAAACTCCACCTCGCCAAAGTTCGACAGCAGAAAGGATTCGCCCTGGCTGTGGCTTCTTCTGGCATTGCCGCAACTCTGCTGCCCGGAGGTAGGACAGCTCATTCCGCATTTAAACTGCCATTCAAGACGACTTCAGACGACACAATAACCTGGAACATCACCAAGGACTCTGACAAAACTGAAGTCTTGAAAAGATGCCACCTAATTGTGTGGGACGAATGCACATGGGCCCATAAAGGGTCCCTTGAGGCGTTAGACAGGACCCTACAAGACATCAGGGAATGCAACCGGCCGATGGGAGGAGTACCTCTACTGCTATCTGGCGATTTTCGTCAAACTCTTCTAGTTGTTCCAAAAGCCACCAGGGCCGACACTGTGGGAGCTTGCATTAAATAATCTCCCCTGTGGCAGGAAGTGACAATCCTGACCCTCACAACAGACATGAGAGCCCAACTGCTCGGCGACCACTCAGCAGCCCACTTCTCAAAGGACCTCTTAACAGTTGGTGACGGCACTGGACCTTCAGATGCAGCTGGAGAAATGGCAGTCTCGCAAGTAGGCACCGTTGTCGACACTGTTGACGACCTCACGGCCTCAGTCTTTCCCGATATGGCCATCAACTACAAAAACACGAGTTGGCTGCGTGATAGAGCCATATTGCCTCCCAAAAATGTCTCAGTTGCGAAAATCCATGAAGACCTTCTGCAACGCATTCCGGGAAACCTCCATACCTACAAATATGTGGACAAAGTGGTGGACAAAGATGAGGTTGCCGATTTTCCAACAGAATTCCTCAATTATTTGGACATTTCTGGACTGCCATCTCATGAACTGCGCGTAAAAGTTGGACTCCAGTGATGCTGTTGAGGAATCTGGAACCGTCACGTCTCTGCAACGGAACATGTTTAGTGGTAAGGAACCTCCTGCCGCATGTAATTGAAGCCACAATTCTCACGGGCTGCGGCGCTGGAGAAAATGTCTGCATACCCAGAATACCATTAACTCCATCAGGTACGCCCCTGTACTCTGCGCCGACTTCAATTCCTCGTTAAACATTGCTTCGCGATGTCAATCAACAAGTCCCAAGGCCAAACGCTATCAAAGGCAGGCATCCATTTAGCCCAGCCGTGCTTCTCATACGGCCAATTATACGTCGCATGTTCAAGAGTGGGATGCAAGCAGAACTTATTCATACTTGCGCCCAAAAGCGGAACAAAAAATGTCGTCTACATAGAGGTGTTGTGACTCCTCTATTCAGCACCACTGCAGTCTTGCCGGTCTGAAATATAGTGAGTAGTAGATGCTATTGCTGTATATTTTCAAACTTATCCGTATTTACTTTCAATGCCTCAATATTCATAATTGAGAGGAATCATTAAAAGCACTTTAAAGCAATTATACTCTGAGCAATGCCGGGCACTTCTGCTAGTATATATATATAGTAATAATAATAAATGTGAATCCAAACAGGGCTCGATAAGGATAAATATATATCAAATATATAAGAACCCTAGTGCAAATATTTATTACATTTTGAGCAAAGATCTTCTGAAACTGTTATTTTTATATATATATATATATGTGTGTGTGTGTGTGAATAAATTTAGTCCTTCATTAGTGATCTTCCAACCTTCATTGGTATTTAATCGCTTTAAGACCATATACCTCCGGTTGGTGCGAGCAACGGCTAAAGAAAGTAGTTGGGACACGTAAATAAGGGGAACGAGCGAGTTGTGAACAATCAAAGATGGTAATGCAACGAAAAGTGAGGAAGAAGGTGTCAAGTCCCAGAAACCGATGAATATAAGTTATGTGAAATCATGGACGAGACAGAATAAAGACCATCAAACCTACTCGAAATGTGAGCAAGGAAAGAATTTCGCACAGGTCAAACGGGAGGAAGAAGGAGTCGAGTCCCTGGATTCGGTGAACATAATTTCTGTGAAATCGTAGACGAGCGAGAAAAGAAAGGAACAACCAACCTGGTCAAAGTGTGCGTGAGGAAAGAATTTCGCACAGGTCAAACGGGAGGGAGTAGGAGGGAGTAGCAGAGAGTGAGTGAGTGAAAGGTGAGGAAGAGGCTAACTGAGAGAGTTACTGTTAGAGGGGGTAAAGGGAAGTGAGAGATACAGAGAAAGAGGAAGCAGTAGTAATGAAAAAGACGGGTCACAGCGGAGGTAAATATATATGTGTGAATATGAAAACAAGACGTGTGCGTGGTTGCAAATGGCTTACATATGAATACATTTAGTCCTTCATCAGTGATCTTCCAACCTTCATTGGTATTTCATCGCTTTAAAGCCCATGTACCTCCGGTTGGGGGAACGAGCGAGACTGTAAACAATCAAAGATGGTAATGCAACGAAAAGTGAGGAAGAAGGAGCCAAGTCCCATAAATCGATGAATATATGTTCTGTTAAATCGTATATATATATATATATGGTGAAATCTATTGAAATCTATTTCAGGACTGTGAAATGATACCAATTATACTACTGGCGATTGGATGTGCCTTGTAAATATGATAGTCACTATTAGATTAGACGTATTAGATTATGTTTGCAGACACCATTCAAGAGTGTACAGCATTCTAACAGTATTATTTTCTTTTATTCACTCTATTGTGTCATGAAGACGATGGATTTGTAGAAATTCAAATTTCTATATGTGTGTGTATGTGTGTGTGTGTGTGTTATTTTAATATATATATATATATATATATTAAAATAACACACACACACATACACACACATATATGTATTGTTAAACTTTGGGAGGGTCATACAACCAACCAAACGGAAATTTATAATGAATTGATGTGAAAACCAAAAGGTACATATGATTTTATTGGCAACATGACCCTCCCAAAGTCTGTGTGTGTGTGTGGGGGGGGGGGGGGGCATTAACACCGTAATTACAGGACGCTTTATTTCTAAGTGAGGCTTTGCAACTTGAAAGTTAGAATGAGGTTTTAAAATGAATATAATGATTTCCCAGAGAGATGAACGCAAGAATAGTTTCTTATTAATCACTAATGTAACATCACATATTCGTAACGAAATGTTTATTTCAGCAGAGAGACGTTCTCTACTTAAATAGTACTTTTCATTGTACAAGCAGTGGTTTAACATGTTCTGAAGTAATCATTTGTAAAGTGTGGATCTCGCATTGCCGCATCAATGCTCTCGTTTCAAAGATTCTTATATTATTCTCTATACATAATCACATATTGTGTTTAGAATGTTTTAATTGGTGCATTTAATAAGGTCCTTGTTATCCGATCCACGATCATAATTATATATGAGCTAATTGCAAACCACGTTGGACAACAAATACAAATTTGCTGAGAAAAAAATATTTCACAATACGGCCCACTTTCATTTGGCAGAAATTGTCATTTGTTCCTTTATAACTTAGTGAATAGAAATCGATAATACTCTCCCTTGTTGATGAAACATGTGAAAATATAAAGTATAATGAAGTGTATATAAAAAAAGAATTAACATTATATTTTAACATATATATTTTGTAACATACGTATTGAATTATTTCTATAAGTAATAATTGTTTCTACTTTAGGCACAAGCCCAGCAATTAGCTAGTACATTACTGGTACTTTATTTTATCGACCCCGTACAGATAAAAGGCAAAGTTAACCTCGGCGGAATTTGAACTCATACTATAAAGGGACGTAACTGTGCTAGAAAGCACGGCGTCCAACCCTCTACCATACTTCCAATTCACCGCCTACTTCTATAATTAATAATTGTATAGATTATGTTTCCAATGTAAAGAGATACATTCTTTTACAAAATGAATTATTCATTTTAATGATCTAAACTAATGATTATTCTTATCAATATATAATATTCAATGGCCATATAACCTAGCTTGTGTGGCGGGTGATATATATTTTGTGACTACTCTGTTGAATTAAATCATTCTTACAAGAGAATCAAGTGAATTTGAGTGAATCTGTTGTCAACACAATTGCTTAAGCAATCAACATTTTTCACAGAATCGTTTCTTAGAAATGTCATATTCTTATATTTTCTTTAAAGGGTTTCTTCTGAAACTGTTGAACAGTTTGTAATGCAAGTTAATTATGCTCATGTATTCCATAATAGGCTTTCTTAATTGCACACTGGCATAGTTGCACGCTTACACTTACCTACATGCTGGTAATATGTAAATATATATTATTCGTAACCATGGATCGGAGTCTATCTTATCTTTGTCGCACATAATGGACGCCATTTCACTTTTTGCTTCTAATAATTGCAGAAAAGATTCCTGTTTCTGTTTTAATCTTTTTTCCATGTTGCAGAAAACCCTGTATATACATATGCATATATATATATTAATAGGGGGTGGGGGTGCATGTGTTGCTCTGTGTGACTATTTTTTGTGTGTTGTCTGTCTATTATATTACAAATAATTCATTGTAAATATCTTAATAATATATCATTACTAATTACGTGTTACACTTTGCCAGAATGAGTACATATGAGCTAGTCTGAAACAAGTGTTTTAGCTAGTTGGACTAGATTTATTAGCAAAGTCAAATGTTATAAATGTTTACATCACTGGAGAACAGCATATGACCGATATTTGATATATTTTGTTTATTTTTATAACAGTAGTAAAGGGCTATGTACAGGGGAATAAGTAATCTAGCAAAAATAAAGATAAATAAGAAAAATAGTAAGAAAAGAGAATTAAGTAAATAAAAATTGGGAAGGGGAAGGAGAAACATACACTAAACCCCATTTAGCACATTGTTTCAACTGTGCCACGCGAAGAAATTGGCAAAAATAATGCCAGGAGAATGACCAGTGAAACCCGCTGCAACTTTGTGTTGCGGCCGAAGTAACAGGTTTGGTGGCGGAGAACGTGTCACAATGCGTCGCGTCCCAGTATAGAGATTCATCTTCCTCAAAGGGGAAGCGGGTTATTTTTTCGGCGCACTTACCATCAACATGATCGATGCTAGTTGGCTCCAGCTATGACAGGAAGCCGGCTGCGGTGACTTTATTTTTGAGGAAGTCTTTCAGACCGGGATGTCGGTGAAGCTTTCCGCGCTATGGCCGCATGATAGAGTGTACAGACCGAACAATTCAACAATAGCTCCACATAGTCATTTGTGTTGAGCGCACACTAAGGCCAAAGCGCTGAGCCACTTCGATGCGAATGCACTTATCAAAAAGTGTTCCGGTTTATGATGTGGGCACCGAATTGAGACATGCTGTCAAAACTACCATTGCAGATGAGTTCAGCACAGAATGGTGGTATCGTGTTTGCCAAGGCAATATTCGAGAGGGTGACATGACTTACCTCTCAGCGGGTTGAGGAGTTTTGGGGTGGTGAAGAATTTGTGGTCAATGAAGCACCAGGTGTGTGAAAATGAGGTGCAATATATCCATCAACCTCGACTGTCTACATGCTTTATTCCCAGTCACTCTCGTCTGATTTTCGGGAGGATTGGAATTATTAGAATTATTTAAGTTGATTACTAGTTTGATGTATAGGGAAATGTTTATTGTATACTGCTTACTTAATGCTGGTGAATTATAACACCCGAGACCTAGCCAGGGCAGGTTAGATTCTGCATACGTTCTCTTATAATGCAACACATGTATACACTTTATTATGTTATTGGGTTGATGTTTTGCTTTCATTTACCTCAATATTATTCATGTTTGCATTCATATTAGTAAAGTAATTTTGCAATATTTCAACGTTAATCGGCGGAATGGAGACATTGGTCTCCTTACTTGTCTATGATATGTTTTGTATTGTTTCATATTTACAAGTTATACGCATATTTGTAATCCTTGTTTTGGTTTCTGATCTCATTTGTCAAATTCATTGTAATGTTAAATATCATGACATTTATTTAATGCATTGTAATATAATTCTTTTTATCCCTATGTTTCAAATATCGCCGACGTCAGAATGCATTCTCTGTACATGTAGTCAGTAGTCACATATGAGTCTCTCCAGTTAGTCATGTAGATAGAAACATTATTTTACTGCTATGAATAACTCTAAATGGTTTATCTATGCACACACCAATGTGATACTTTAAACATTAGATTACATTTAACGCAATATTTGTAAATGATTAACGGTACGAATGTGGACTTCCACATAAAATATATCAGCAGGAACAGCTCTATCGCCAGTATCATCAGCGGCCCCTCACATTGCATTGCAAATAACAATATCTTAGAACTTTCTATGAAAATGATTGCAATAGAAACAGACACATAAATGGTCACATTCACATATTCTTAAAAATGAATGCACATAGAAACAATTCCCTACGACGTGGCAGCATTTGAGGATATCTATGTTTGTCTGCAGTAATCGCTTGATCTATTAGAGAGAGTAGAAAAATAGATTTAACCTACACCTTACAATACGCCAAAGAGAAACGAGTGGACCATTTCTTCCCAGATATGGAGCAAAAATATTTGTGGAGTTTTAAAAGTGGTTTTATTATTTTGGAATAAACCTTTATTTAATCATATCATAATGCACTGAATCTAAGATTACAATCTAATAATTCATGGCGGTTCTTGGTTAGATTAAGCTGTTAATATAGAGATGAAACCAGTAGCGATTAGAGTGATTTTATTACATGAGATGAAAACGAAACACAAAGGAATGAACATTAATCTTAATATCAACCGAGCATTTTTGGTTAAAGTAATGTCACCGGACATACATCTCCACATTGGCTATGAATAATTTGTAATGACACGGAATCATCTTCTGCAATTAACGTTCACCAATTCAGTGGCATTATCGAAGCATGCATACATTAAACTCCTGAACTTGGAACGTTTATGAACTGCAAAATATTTGCATCTGATTTTAATATATATCAAATATATAGCAATACAAGTTACATGCCGAAAGCAGGCTACCATAGCTATATTTCTGTTACTCAGATTCAGGTCCCTTGACTTTAAATATTTTTAAAGATACTACAGTTTGCATTGCGGTTATGTGGGCTTATATGAAAGAAGAAATTTATTTTCCCGTGTGCATTTACACATACTTTCGTAAATCATATTTTCTTCTGAAACTGGGACTGAAAATGTTAAGTAAAATTGTGGTGATTCATTATTTCAGCAATAGAAAAATGATATATCAGCAGAGATTAGAGGGATTAAGAGTTGGTTCTTCAAAGAATAAATGTGTTACAAATGATAGAAAATCAGTAAAGATTAAATATTATCATTTTTGTTTAAATCAATAAGAAGCATCATCAAACATCTATGCGTTTCTGTACTTTCTGCGCGATATCTAGTAGGTTATTCTCCAAGAAAGTGAATTTTTCTCATACCTTTGTCTTTTCATTTAATCTTCAACGGTAGATTGTCATTGCACCAGTGTGAAATTAGGATTATGCTTTGTGTTATGTAGTGTTGAAATTCTGACGCCAATAAAACGATGACCTATCTCCTCATGTTTATAGTGAATGCCGAGCACAGAATATGCGCTTGAACAACACGCTAGTGTATAGAAACAAAATCAAAATAGACATGTTTTGTAGTTGAGACATTTCACTTAGTGTTGCCATGTTGGTGCTTCAGTATGATGTGTGAATAATCAGTATTCATAAAATATTCTATATACTAGATAGCCCCTGTTTAGATATTCAGTAGCTATTCTGTGCTGGCATCTATGTAGTGTCCCTATAAAATATTCTATGATTATTGGGTCAGCTATCACACATAGCGCAATATATTCTAGTTATCAAAATACTCTAATAATTTTAGGTATTGGAGGCATTTCAAGAACAATACAGTTAGCGTATATATTTAAATGGATATAGAATTAATATATTTATCGAAAATATCACATGGGTTAATGATAACCGCTACAGACTACGGTAGATGTATAACGGGAGACAATGAGAGAATATAATGAATGACTATATGGAGAATATATATATTAAGAACACCTGCACCCTCCGACAAAACGAATATTCCATTTGGCCAACGCATCTCTTCATATTTGAAATTATGACATTCTTTTTTGTAAGCTATCAGAAGAGCGATTTCCCCACACTGCTCTGTTACACAGATTTATTTAAATTACATGACAGACAGCCGCCATTTCCTGTGGTCTCTAAGCTGATTTTATTGTTCTTCATTCTAAACATTCTCGTCTAAACATAGTTTAAAGGACTGTATCTATTAAATATATAAATATGTGTTGATATTAGACTAAGTCCATATTTATTTAATTATATATATTCTAGAGAACAACAGTAAAAACGTCGTTAAAAAACTAACAATAAAATATTTATCTAAGTAGTGTAGAAATGTGCTCAGCAACTTTCTTGTTATTCAACAGAAGAAAACTGTTAATACTCAGCATTAATTGAAATAAGATTCGGCACAGACAGTGAGATATTTTTATATCCGCATGGACAAGGGAAATACTTCTATACAAAAAGACAAAAAATACATCAAAGTTTCAAATTATTACCATAGTCCGCTGCAAATTTTCAATCAACTGGAATTATGCCAATCAATTAGTTGTGAAATCATTAATGACTTTAAAAGAAAAGGAGAGAGTTTAGTTGCCCAACATACATAAAAAATAAGAAAACGTATATTAGAAGGGACTTAATTTTCAAAGAATTTAGGTATTGATTATAATGGCATATTATGACTTGTTATTGAACTACATACTATTAATTTTACGCAAGGATCTAAAATAAACTTCGACAGATAGGTCACCATAATGAAACCATATATAACTTAAAAAAGGTAAACCATTAATACAACAAACGCTTCCCATTCGGACCAACTTTCACATCATTACCAAAACAACTGTCGTGAAATTTGAATTTAAACCATATCTATTCCTTAACAGCCAAGTGTAACTCTATGAATTCCATGGAAATGTCCATCTCTCCTTCGGTTGTATTTATGATTTATAGACATATTTACATATATGTTTTCTGATCTGAGAGATGTCAGTACGGCGAGTCGTTGCAATGATTTTTGTTATCGCATTCCGCACCCCAAGGATCAAGGAAAGATTACGATCGCCATCCGTCTACCTCTATCTAGGGCAGAAATAAAAGAACAATAACACCAAAACTTACGCGATGTATATCAGAAATGGCAGTGAACAGTTTAAAGAAAAACAAACGTCAAACCTATTATTTACATCCCACCGAGGTAAACTTTGCCTTTCATCCTTACGGGGTCGATAAAGTAAAGTACCAGTAATGCACTGGGTATCTGCTGGCCTTGTGCCTAAAGTAGAAACAATTATTTAAAAGCCTATTTACTATTATTTAATAATATAATTTAAAAACATGTCAATACAATTGACAAACCCCACTACATGTCATAATACCTATATACAAAGTTTGTCATATGCTGGTTATAACAGTAGTTTCGTTAGACCTAACTTCTGCTAACGTTTCAGATGCGCTCTGGTATTTTTCTTCCATATTGATAGCTCTATTCCAATCGCACTGCCGCCTACAATTGCGCACGAGCGTATGTGTGATTTGTGGATGGATTAATATATAAATGGGTGTGCTAATTTTAACAAGCAACTATAATGAATCTAGAGCTAAAAATCCCGGAGTAACAATATTATGAAAGACAAGAATGAGAACATTAAAGTACTCTGAATGGTGTTACAGAAATATTTAATAGTTTCTAATATTTCGGGTAAAACTATACCTTGTTAGATGCACAAGTGGAAACGAAGTGTCACAGATGGAAATTTTATGGCTATTTAATTATATGTTATGGGACTGAGAAACGAAGCTGCATATGCATACGATATGAGTGGGAATCACTTGAATAGTCTCAACATGGATATAACAGGCTGCGATTGCAACTTCGATATTCGTAGCGCTATTTGCATTAAGTTGGCTTCCTTCAAATAACTAATTTTTCATATCACACAAGGCTTCAAGCGAATCATAAAACATACAACGTAAAATCTATTTATCTGTCTTTGTTCACTCTCTCCCTCTTACTCTCTCACTCTCATTATATATATATATATATATATATATATATATATATATATATATATATATATATATATATATATATATATATATATATATATATATATATATATATATATATATATATATATATATATATATATATATAATATAAGATCAAAAGATGGTTAAAGGAGTTCCATGTATTTTATTATGCGCATTTCAAACACAAACATTATCATGCAATAATATTTGTGTTTTCATCAGATAAAACAGGAGGACATGATATGAAGGCTAATAAACACTTGTGGATAGTGCAGTTTTAAATCAACATATGAAAAGTAATTTTAGAGTGATGTGTGATATTGGGAAAAATATTTTATTTAGAGAGGGGGGGTGGAAAGGATGAAAAAAGGGGAGGAGATGAGAGTGAAGGTGGAGAGGGTGAGATGGGTGATAGAGAGAAAGAGATAGTTTTTATAACTGAGAAAAGATATATTGTTTTATATAGAGAGGTTGAAAACCGTTGGAAGATAATGTATGAATTAAAAGAATTTGAAAATTAACGAAGGGAAAAATATGTACGTGGAAGGAGAGGGAGTTAATATGTATTGAGATTAAAAAGTTTGATGATAGAGAGAAAAAAATAATAATTGCGGATGAATATTCTAACGTCAAAAAAATGTGTGTATGTTTACAAGTATTATGGCAATTTCAAAATTAACGAAGAGAAAAATTTATTAAGGTTTGTGTATAGAAGGATTTGAGAAAAATAATGTGAAGTTAAGGTTTGTATATTGAAGGAATTGATAATATGTGCGAAGAAAGAGTTAATATGTATTAAACAATTATTAAGGTTTGTGTATTGAAGGATTTGAGAAAAATAATGTGAAGTTAAGGTTTGTATATTGAAGGAATTGATAATATGTGCGAAGAAAGAGTTAATATGTATTAAGAATGAGTTAGATGATGGGGAGAAAAAAATAATAAATTAAGGATGAATAATCTAGCGTCAAAAAAATGTGTACGAAGAAGGAGAGGGAGTTAATATGTATTGAGATTAAAAAGTTTGATGATGGAGAGAAAAAAATAATAATTGCGGATGAATATTCTAACGTCAAAAAAAAGTGTGTGTATGTTTACAAGTATTATGGAAATTTGAAAATTAACGAAGAGAAAAAATTATTAAGGTTTGTGTATTGAAGGATTTGAGAAAAATAATGTGAAGTTAAGGTTTGTATATTGAAGGAATTGATAATATGTGCGAAGAAAGAGTTAATATGTATTAAACAATTATTAAGGTTTGTGTATTGAAGGATTTGAGAAAAATAATGTGAAGTTAAGGTTTGTATATTGAAGGAATTGATAATATGTGCGAAGAAAGAGTTAATATGTATTAAGAATGAGTTAGATGATGGGGAGAAAAAATTATAAATTAAGGATGAATAATCTAGCCACAAAAAAACAAATGTATATGTTATGAAGGATTTTACAAGGTGAAGATAGAATGAGGGTAATGAGTAAACAAGTATTATAGAGTGTATAATACCCTTTGAAGTAAGGTAGGAAGATGGGTATATTTTAAAAGAGGTGTATGTATATGTGCCTTTGAGAAAAGATTCTAAATTGATAAAGAATTGAATATTAGCTGTATACTTTGTGAAAAGTCCTATGGAATTTATGCAAGCAGATAGAAAACAAATCTGTACGTCTATTTATTATAGATTCTAGATTAGAGATAATGGTAATTTTTCATTTAGGCAGAGATTACAGATTTTAGATAGAGAGCTGTTCAAGTATGAGGACGCAGAAGAAACCTTTTTCCAAAAGATGGTATATTTAATGTGTTTGTCTTTCAAGGACCATATGAGTTCTGAGAGAGCCGTGTTGGTTCTTTTAAGTTTGTATTTAAAAGATGAATGATGATTATAGAGACGAGCTTTAAAAGAGGTGGAAGTGGAGCCAAAATATGTGAAGGAATTGGTGCTAGTTATAACTTTACATTCATAAATTATGTTTTTATCAAGACAATGGTTGTTGAGAGGACATTTATTTTTAATGCGGCAGTTGCAATTAGAGAGATTATTAATGAGTGACCTAGTGTTATCGATAGAAGGAATTGGATTGGAGAAGTTGTTTGCGATAGGAATAATAGTTTCTTGATTTAGAGTTGGATTATGAACATTTAGCGAAGTTGTGTTTGACGTTGTATGTGGGTTTACAGAAATTAGCCTAGGGTTTACAATGACGTCGGGAGTACTATTACTGTTATTATGAAATTCAGTGTTGGAAGGAAGAGATTTAGTATTTAGTATTTTATTGTTGTGTTTAGAGATAATGGTGGAAATATTGGAGGATGTAGAATAAGAAAATTTTATGGTGTGTTTGTTAAATATTTTACTATAGATATGTGAGGGAGGGAAGCATTTATTTAAGGCACTAAAGAATAATTTAGGAATATTGTTATTAATAGAGATGGAGAAAGGAGCATTATACCAGATTATGTTTTTGTATCTAGGTCTTTTATTAAAGTTATTGGAATGATCATGATTAATTATTCTACTGTAAGTTTTTCTAGAATTTGTTTCTTTACTATATTTGATTTTATCAGGATAGCCGGCTTTAGAAAGTGCGTTATTATATTAATTGGCGTTAGCATCAAAGATGTTTTTATTAGAATATATGTTAGATATTCTTTTTCCAATATTACTAACTATAGCATTCTTGATATTGGTAGGATGGTTAGATTTAAAGTTAACATAATTTAGGTTCTCATTGTTTTTATGGTAAGGGTAATATAGGCCAGTGTCAAGATTAAGAGATACATCCAAGAAATTAGCTAGTTTGATACTGTTATCAAATTCAATTTTTAGGTTATATTGGTTAAAGAGATTACGTATATTGTTCTTAATAATATTAAGGTTAACTATATTGCAATTTATGATAGTAAAGAGTCCATCATACACTCTATAATACTTGTTTACTCATACCCTCAGTCTATCTTCACCTTGTAAAATCCTTCATAACATATACATTTGTTTTTTTGACGCTAGATTATTCATCCTTAATTTATTATTTTTTTCTCTCCATCATCTAACTCATTCTTAATACATGTTAACTCTTTCTTCGCACATATTATCAATTCCTTCAATATACAAACCTTTACTTCACATTATTTTTCTCAAATCCTTCAATACACAAACCTTAATAATTTTTTAATACATATTAACTCTTTCTTCGCACATATTATCAATTCATTCAATATACAAACCTTAACTTCACATTATTTTTCTCAAATCCTTCAATACACAAACCTTAATAATTTTTTCTCTTCGTTAATTTTCAAATTTCCATAATACTTGTAAACATACACACAATTTATTTTGACGTTAGAATATTCATCCGCAATTATTATTTTTTTCTCTCCATCATCAAACTTTTTAATCTCAATACATATTAACTCCCTCTCCTTCTTCGTACACATTTTTTTGACGCTAGATTATTCATCCTTAATTTATTATTTTTTCTCCCCATCATCTAACTCATTCTTAATACATATTAACTCTTTCTTCGCACATATTATCAATTCCTTCAATATACAAACCTTAACTTCACATTATTTTTCTCAAATCCTTCAATACACAAACCGTAATAATTTTTTCTCTTCGTTAATTTTGAAATTGCCATAATACTTGTAAACATACACACATTTTTTTGACGTTAGAATATTCATCCGCAATTATTATTTTTTTCTCTCTATCATCAAACTTTTTAATCTCAATACATATTAACTCCCTCTCCTTCCTCGTACATATTTTTCCCTTCGTTAATTTTCAAATTCTTTTAATTTATACATTATCTTGCAACGGTTTTCAACCTCTCTATGTAAAACAATATATCTTTTCTCAGTTATAAAAACTATCTCTTTCTCTCTATCACCCATCTCTCCCTCTCCACCTTCACTCTCATCTCCTCCCCTTTTTTCATCCTTTCCACCACCCCTCTCTAAATAAAATATTTTTCCCAATATCACACATCACTCTAAAATTACTTTTCATATGTTGATTTAAAACTGCACTATCCACAAGTGTTTTTTAGCCTTCATATCATGTCCTCCTGTTTTATCTGATGAAAACACAAATATTATTGCATGATGATGTTTGTTTTTGAAATGCGCATAATAAAATACATGGAACTCCTTTAACCATCTTTTGATCTTATATATGATGTATACTCCAGTCCTACAAACTGTAGAGTGCTTCTTATCCGATATCTGCATTGCTTTATTGTACTACAATAAAACTCACCTCCTACATACATACATATATATATATATATATATGTATAAACATTAAATATAATATGAAGGATACTATTTATGCTTATGTATATACTAAAACCTTTTATAGTTATATATATTTTAAACCCTAAAGAGTGAAGGTCAGTAATTTATTACTACCTTATTACCAGTAAGATAAATAGCTCAATGTAATAACATCAGTTGTTCTACAGAGCAGTTATATAGAATTCACTTTGATTCTTGTGAATTCTATACATTATATATATATACATTATATATATATATATTATATAATATATATATATATATATATATATATATATATATATATATATATATATGGTGAAATCTATTGAAATCTATTTCAGTACTGTGAAATGATACCAATTATACTATTGGCGATTGGATGTGCCTTGTAAATATGATGGTCAATATTAGATTAGACGGATTAGATTATGTTTGCAGACACCATTCAAGAGTGTACAGCATTCTAACAGTATTATTTTCTTTTATTCACTCTATTGTGTCATGAAGACGATGGATTTGTAGAAATTCAAATTTCCCGTAAGAAATCGTGTTTAAGTATGTAGTTCAATCTGTTTTCCCATTATCATTTCTACATCACCCAGGTCAAATTTAATTTTCATCCATTCGATTTCGGAATATGTATATCGGGAATAGTATTGTGTCACCTTTCCTATTTATTTTTATACATTTCCTATAAATTTCCTATATATTTACTATATATTAATGTGGAAATGCAATATGAGTGAAATGAGACAGGCACTATTAGTACGATAGTTGCCGACACTGCCCATCAAGCATATAAGCCCGTTTTATCCTTGAATATCTTATATACATTTATAGACATTTTGGGAGGAAATTAATGTAGGAGAAGATACATAATTTCAAATGAAAATGTTACATAATGTACTAATATTCATGGTCAATTTCAAAACGATTCATACACCAATTAATATATCGGTGCGCAGCAAAATTCAAGAATCTACTACGTATGGATACTGTAAGTAATTCTGATCAGTATTACTTGTGCGTAGAGACATGCCATCTTCCATGAACATGAAATGATTGGTGTTGTCCCATGTGGTCACAGTAAACCAAAAAACTAATTTTCAATAGGGATATTTTGTTGCAATCACCCTACACACACACACACACACACACACACACACACACACACACACACACACACACACACACACACACACACACACACACACACACACACACACACACACACACACACACATATATATATATATATATACTGTATATATATATATAGTGGAAAGATAACAAGGACGATTGGTAACGCCTTTATTACATATTTATTGGTTGGTGAGCGCGTTTCGGCACTGATCAGCTCAAGGTTCTATCTGTAATCTGAAGTACACCTCAACACTGAAGTGAACCTAAACATCGAGTGTTCACCCGAGTGAACCTACAGTAACTCCAAGTTACACTCCCTGGATATGCATATATATACATATATATATATATATATATACATATATATATATATATATATATATATATATATATATATATATATATATACACATACATACACACACACACACACACATATATATATATATATATGGTGAATGCTCAATATTTGCAGATAATTACCGTTTCCTTGTGTAATCGCATCCACATACTCACCCCCAACCGTCCCGTTGTGAATTGCAGGTGGCGTTTCAGTCCAGCTGACCACATACATTGATACCATCCACCATGATAGAAACACATATGCCTTCTGATTGATTTAATCAGTTTTTTTAATATCAGCTGTATGTGTTTTCTGATACGAGGAATTGCATTTTAGACTGCTCTCTAAACCACACATTTTCACTCTTCTAAACCTGGAAGCATTTTAAACGTGTAACAGACCAAGATTTAGAGAGTGGTACAGGCCCACATATTTCACGGCTCCAACTTCCTATAATCACATTGTGGTTCATATTTTGACCCATCACTCTTTAACTATTCTCTCCTTCACCCTCATTTCTCTACCAGTCAGCTCTCCATGAAACGTGCAATTCGCCTACGGCTGCATTTTCTGCATTTTTTGTATCGTTTTCTTGGTTTATGGTGCTAGCGTTTTCCGCAGGCCATCTGATTTCAAAATATGTCATATGGGAGTCTATCATCTTCTAAACGAGAAGTATGGCCTGGCTAACATATTTGAAAGGATTTGGTAACAAATCCAATGCATATGTATGCAGTGTTATAGGTATTTGCGTTCCAGGTGTATTATTTTGTCACATTTTCTTAATTATATGGAGGGTCGGATTGGCAGTATCGGTAGAGGGTCGGACGCCATGCTTTGCAGCATAGAGTTACGGCTCTTTACGATCTGAGTTCAAATCCCGCCGAGGTTAACTTTTCCTTTCATCCTTACGGGGTCGATAAAAATAAAGTACCGGTAATGCACGGGGATAATTGCCGGCCTTGTGCCAAAAGTAGGAACAATTATCTTAAGTATACGTCTCAAGCTTATTTTAAAAAGCGTTCAAGCAATCTTAGTTGCCTACAATGTACTGACCTTGTTTTGAAAGAGTGCTACACGGCACTTAATATGCACACTCTGTAAACAGAAACCTTAGTTTTGTTAGTGATGCTACAACTTTTCTCATTACGCGTTTACAAAATGCTTCAGAAACTATCTTAATGCGTTAATGTATTTCAGCATTTTTTTAACCATCTTCCGACAATATGCTGCCCAGGTAAACAAATGTGTCAGCAATTTGGTTTCAGATTGGGGTAACTTGGAGTCGATGTGAAAATAACGTTTGTTTTCGTCAGCCTGATTTTAAGACAAAACACGTTACAAGAAATCCCCCGCAACTGCAAGGTTCTGGTCGACCTACATGATAATATGGGAATTAGTGTTGGATAAGAAAGTGAGAACCAGGTATGTCGATACTATTGCATTCCAATTCAGAGTATTCCCTGGGCAAACGTAGGACATTCAATCGAAATGGTGAATGTTTAGCTCGGAAGTTTCTATTTCAGCTTATAAATGGTGTCGCTGAAAGTGGTTTGGTGTGATACCAGGTGGTTTGGTGTGATCCATTGGTTCAATCAAGATGCCAAAGAGTAATGAAAAAGGCTTACGAACTAGGCTTGGATGTATATCCTCCTTCTTGCAGAAGAGACATTAAAGGCATCCAAAGTTATGAAGTGGAGTGACCTTAGAATTAAGCGGAATCAAGCTACAGATCAGCAAATAATTTATTCTGTTAGATAGTTGATTATCAAGAACGTGACTTGGGTTCTCTTCTATTCGGCGAGTATTTGTTAAACCTCACCGGTAAAGTATATGCTAAAAACCTGGCAAAGAGATATATGAATATTGACTCGGCCGCAGCACGACCTGGCAATTTTTTTATATATCGTTGGTGTATTGCCAAGAGGTGTTTGCTAGTTTGTTGGCGAGTGCTGTACAGCAGCTAGGAAATTCAGAGCTATGAAGACTGAAACGTTCGTCTACTCAAGGGATCCTGCGCCGGGTGCTTTAACTGCCAGTGGAGTTGCACTGAAGGAGTTGGAAAAGTATATCGTTGTCTCAATCGAGAAAAAAAGCAGGAGGCTGAAATAAATGGAAATGTTTGAAGGGCTGGTGAATTAGTGCTTCCTTCTCAGCATTTGTCCCTCTGGCAAAGGGATTAGAAGTAAAAGACAATCTCGCTATTTCAAATTCAGTATTCGTACCAGGTGTTATCTAAAGTCACGAAACTTGGACATGTCAGGTCTCTCTCGAGCGCTACTGGCAGTATATAATCCAATACAATATGTCACATGGTCACACGGTTAGCCAGATTAGCTTGCATCGTGAGGAGGGTGATGTTTAGGACACACTGTGAAAGTCAACGTACCTCTACTAGCGTATACATGTCTAATTCTATACTGGGTATAGACAGACCGCTGTCTTTTATCAGGACATCCATCTAGGAGAAGGCAAACGTCTCTATAACACTAGAAAAGCAGTTGGTTTCTGGTCGTCACAACATTTTTTGGGCCACTATTATTTTTAGCTCATTGTGCTGAAAAGTGGATTTCGCCATGCGCAAACAATGCTTTATCCAATCTAACAAATGTACGCACAGGAACGATTTAAGCTGTAGGAAAGGTATTAGTGATATCGAAAAGTCCGACCGAGTGCAATTAAAACGCAATGTAGCATACAAACCTGACAAGCTGGAAAAAGTATTTGTTCACCCGTATGTAGATGGCTTTGGATATTGGCCACTTTGGAGTTGACAATGGTGGGATTTAGAAGAAGGCCAGGTGATTAAGAATCTCTTTATAGGGGAATAGCTCACCTGCTAGCATGAAATATTTAGAGAGGTAGATTAAACAAAGTTTGCCAATATCTAAACTGTCCAGCAACCCGCAACTGACGGTTGTTTTCATATACATACATACATAAATACATACATACAGGCATATATGCATACAGCAGCTGCATCTCAGTTTCGAGAATTTCCATCCCTTGATCTGTTTTTCATACAAGGGTGGCATAGACTTAAATGTTTAGCCCTTTCAAGGACTGACATTCCTTTATACATATACTGCAGCGAAAGAAAATCAGAAACCCCATGTTTACGCAGTACACCTGAGAGTCGTGTAAATCAAATGAATCCTGTACTTCAAGCTTTTTTTTGTACTGAGAAATATTGAAATGTATTCACAATGAAGAACGGATCATCATGTTTTACATCAGTGATGTCGTAAAACGTATTAAGGGTATCTCACTCGGTGGACTAGCCACGCACTCGGGCGCGAAACCGCACATGCATACATAGATATATATCTACATAGATGGAGACTTTCATTTGAAATCCTCTGTGTGAGGTGCACTGTAGTTTCACATAGCCTTTTAGATAAAAGTCTTTGTCGTACGCACACAGGAAAATTTAAACTTTTGCAGACATATCAAAATGAGTTTGAATAATAATTATGATTGCACACGAAATCAATCTTCTATCATGCTCTAACAGCTTACCAGACATTCTGTATTTAGGCCCCGAAAAATCGAAATGTAATCGATTAGTTAGTATATAGCTATAACAAACAGTATAATATATATATGTGTGTGCGAGTATGTGTGTGTGTATGTTCTTGTGTGAGTGTGTGTGTGTGTGTGTATATATGATTGTGTGAGTGTGTGTGTGTATGTGCGTATGTGTGCATGTATAAATTTATATATATATACATATATATTATGGAATACTGTTGGCTTCTTGCTACAATAATGTCTATACTTTTCATTTACATATATATATATATATGTATATATAAATAAACATTTATATATATATACATACACACACACACACACATATATATATGCATACATTCAGAAGCACATATATAAATTCATATGTTTTTGTGAGTGTATGTATCTATCTATCTATCTATCTATATCTATCTATCCACTATCTATATCTATCTATCTCTCACTATATATATATGTATGGAGATATGTATGCTTCTATGTAAACATACTTATTGTCAATCAAAGTGTTCTTCTCTGTATGTATTTCTGGAGATTAATTTTGTGTTACTGCTTCTTTCCTTAGATTAAGCTTTCATATATTCTCCCTCACAAACCTCCTCGTCTCGCTTTCTCTCTCTCCCACTGATTCTCTCAATCTGTCACTGTCTTCTGATTCCACCTCTCTATATCTCCCTTCAATTTTCCTCCATTATAATATTAATGTCCCAGTTAGCTAAGGGTCCGTTAATGTGTTTCTAGTGATGTCCTGTTAGATTTTCTTATTTTTCTTTTCATTGTTAATGACACAGCCGCTATTCTCTTTCAGTATTCTCGCACCACTGGTTTTCAAGACAATTTTAAACAAGGGACAAATTGTAGTGTTGCAGATATAAAAAGGCAATTATATTCTACTGGCTTCCGCATTAGTTTACAGCGATGACAGAGTAAGTATAGAGAAGTTTATATCAATTATTTCTTGGAATCAAACGCGTAACCAATACTGGCAGTCAATACAGATCTTAATTATATTGCGTACTAATCTATAATGTAATTTATTGTGAAAAGTCTTTGGTCTTGCGCCATTATTAA
>OZ024742.1:153634639-153652139 GCA_964016885.1 Eledone cirrhosa | reverse complement strand
CATATAGGGGCTCCCAAAGGAGCACTGATTATATATGTATATATGTATATATATATATACATATATACATATATATATATGTATACATACTTGTCTGCATATGTGTGTTTTTGTATATATATATATCAGTATGTATACGTACTGTAGTATGTATATATATATACATACATGCACATATATATATATATATATATATATATATATATATACGTATGGATTCACCGAACATTTATTATAATGCTCGGTCTGTTTGTAAACAAATATCCCGTATTAAGCCGCAGTGTCTAGCAACCATGGTTGCTCGTTTGTTCAACACTGACAAAGGAACGCTGTACTAGTTTCAAGCATATTAGCTATCGTCACAAACGTATATCTTCCTGCCAGATGATTGAACGTCTGAAAGTAGATAATTTCCTTATGCATATTAACGGCTGAGCAGGCTAATTTGCATATCGAGTGGGTTAATCAGCCGGGTGCACCGAAAACGATAAACGGAAAACATGAAACGAAATTTCAATTCCCACTCTTAATACGGCTGTTACTTAAATATAAGTATGTATACGTACATACATATATGTATACAGACGTACAGTATATATATATAAGAGATAATTGACGATTGCTTGAAGCATTGTGGTATAATAAGGTAAATTTCTTTAAGTCGTTTGGAAGCCTCGACAATGCAGATGGGTAAATCTCCGGTTAACAAGATCCGGTGGTGGAGAGAGAGATGTAAGTTGGTGTACGTTGAGATGCGTGGTGTGTATAAGACTGTAACGTGTAGAGGAATGAAGCAAAGAGGGTAAAGGATAAAAATAAAAATAACAACACAAGAAAGAGTTACCTTGGGAGAGATATAATTGTCCCTATATATTTCGGATTCACATCCATCAACTGGGATTTTTTTCCGGCGGAGGAAAAGGTTATCTGTCGGAAAAGGTTCAAAACGTGTCCTCCGCTGTTCGTTGTTTTAAATATCTGATGGTATTCAGCAGAGCGCGCGTGCGCGTGAAATGGTGTCGGTCAGGCAAAGGGCAGCGGCCGAAATAGTTCTTTCAATTGTGGGAGTGGGGTGGCGTTAGCTGTCAGTCCATTCTCTGCCTGTTTGGTGAATGTTACTGTGTGTGTGTGTGCGTGTGTTGTTGTCTCGCTTGAGTCTGTGTGTATGTGTGCCTGTGTTGTTGCCTTGTTCCTCTGTATTAGCAGTGTAGTATGTTCGTATGGTGGAATGCTACCGTGTGTGTGTGTGTGTGTGTATGCGTGTGTTGCTGTCTCGCTTTTGTGTGTGTGTACGTGTGTTACTGCATCGTTTGTTAACTTAAACCAACCACCTCATTTCGCTTCTCTCAGATCGGTTGTTTAATTGTGGCCCTACGCGTTTGATCCAAAATGCTTCCTTGATACGTGACGTGCCGACGTTTCTTTCTGTCGCTAGAATTGTGACAATGGGCCTTCCGTCTTTGTTCCGCATTTGGCTATGTGTTTCCGGAAAGACGCGGCCCTGGTTTTAGTGTGTTCCTTGATCCGGATGTGCAACAGCCGTTTGCGGTACCTATATAGTATTGGTTGCACTTGTTACATTCTATCTTATACACAACGTATGTGCGTAGGCAACAGTTCGCATGGCGCATCGGCAGTCTCTGAGGGAGCACGCTCAGTTGATTTCCCGGGTTTCCTGGAGAGGAATTTTCGCAGGGAGGGGCCTGAGTGGGCCAGGTGGATGTCGAGGCCCTCCCTCCGTATAGCTTTGCGGATAGGGTTGGTGGTATTCTCGCCCAGGTGAGGCATTTTAAGGAAGCACTTGCCTTGGGTGCCTATCTGTCTCTTATGTCTGGTGTCTCCTACATTATCTGTGAGCAAGGTAGGATACCGTTCGTCTCCAGTACCTCGAGAAATCGCTTGGTATGAGTGATACCAGACGCGGGATCGCTGAATCTGTTTATGATTCGCGCGATCACGTTCGTGATGTATCCTATTTTGGCACTGTTATGGAGGGCGGACTTGTAGTGGACGAACAAGTCCCTGCAGGCTGCCTTTCGGTAGAAGTTGCAGTGGATCCCTCCCTTTTGCATGATGTTGATTCGGAAGTCGAGGAGGGAAATTGTTCCGTCGTCGTTGGGGTGTTCAACACTGAAGTCAATGTTCTCGTCCGTGTTTTTGAACGTCACATAGATTCTGTTCGCCATGTTTTGGGAAGATGTGACGATGAGGATATCGTCCACGTACCTTGAGAAAAAGGCAACGGCGTTGGAGTGATAGGCGTTGAGTGCCCTGCGCTCGAGGCTGTCCATGTAAGAGATCGCTAGCACACCCGACAGGCTTGTTCCCATGGGCAGTCCCGAGGTTTGTTGGTATGTTTGGTCAAGGAATCCGAAGTAGTTGTTGTCGACGACGATGTATAGGAGTTGGTGGATGTCAGTGGTGGTGAGCCCGAAGCAGTGTAGTTCGGTGGATTGGATGCGTTCCATCAGTATATTGACGGCCGGGAGTGCCGGTACCGTGGTGTAGAGAGCGACTACATCAAGGCTGAAGGCATATCTGTTATTCTTTCTGGTGACAGGATCCATTTGATGCAGGCGCTTCAACACCTCCTCGGGGCTGTTAACGTTTCCTGGCAAGGTGTCTAAGATGGGTTTGAGTATTCTGTCTAAGAGCCATGATATTTTGTAGAGAGGTCCTTCCACGCTCGATACAATGGGCCTGATCTTCAGGTCGGGTCCCTGTTTGTGTGTTTTAACGAGGTGGTAGAAGGCGGGTAGTCTGCTGTTCCTCGTGAGGAGGTTGTATCTCAGCTTCTTCGGGAGCTTCCACCGGTCGCAGATGTTGGTCAAGGCGGAGTTGATGTGCTCTTCTATCTGCGCGGGAGTGATTACCGTGATGTTGGAATAGAGGTTGTCATCGTCAAGGTGTTGGAGGGCCAGGGTGTTGTAGGCCTCTCTGCCGATGACGCAGAAATCTTTTCCCTTGTTGGAGGGGAGGTAGATGATGTTCTTCGATTTTAAGTTGGAGAGAGTGGTGAATTGAGATTTGGTGATGTTGTGTGTTGTGCGTGTGTGTGTGAGTTTATGAAGTATATCCGAGATGGAGTGTTTTAGCCTGATGAGTTTAGTGTCGAGTTCGTGTTTTGTGGGTGGGAGGGTGGAATGGGTTGTCGGGGTAGTAAGTGGGGAACTTGGGGTGGGTTGCGTGGGCGCTGTTATTTTCTGTGGCGCTGTTGATGGCGGTCACCTATTTAAGTTGATAAACGGCTCGACAAAAGTTGGCCTCGATGTTGAGTTTGAGTCTGTCGTCGAGTCGTTGTGAGACGATGAACTTGGGTCCGAGGTGTAGGAGTTTCAGCTCGTCGCTCGTGAGAGTGCCGGTTAGGTCGGTGACCAGGTGCGTCGCATCATTGAGGTGTGGCTCGGTGTTGGTGGATGCGGCGGTGGCGGTTGTTAAGTTGTTGTTTTCCACGTGGTTCTGGTCCGTCTGTTCGTTAGTGTCGATGTTCTCGTTGTGGAGTTTAGACAAGATCCACTCATATTTCCGCTTGAGGCGTTTTTTCTCGTATTGCTTTAGTGATATTCAGGAGCAAGTCGCCGGGAGTTATTGACAGTCGATGTGTCCGTTCTGAGAGTGTCCGCCTATGGACGTGTAATTGGTGGTTGAGATGTATCAGGATCTGTTTAATACACGTGCGATGTATGCATTACCCGGAGATTTACCCATCTGCATTGTGGAGGCTTCCAAACGGCTTAAAGAAATTTACCATATATATATTTTCCTCCGCTATGACCCGTCTATTTCGTTCTTACTGCTTCCTCTTTCTCTGTATTTTCCCCTCCTTTTACCCTCTCTAACAGTAATTCCCTGTTAGCCTCTTCCTCACCCTTCACTCACTCACTCTCCGCTACTACCTCTCCTACTTCCTCCCGTTTAACCTGTGCGTAATTCTTTTCTCGCGCACGCTTGACCAGGCTGGCTGTTCCTTTTTTCTCACTTGTTTACGATTTCACAGAACTTATGTTCACCGAATTCAGGGACTTGACTCCTTCTTCCTCCCGTTTGACCTGTGTGTAATTCCTTGCTTGCTCACATTTCGACTAGGTTTGATGGTCTTTATTCTCTCTCTCGTTCACCGAACTTATATTCATGGAAATCTGGGACTTGACTCTTTTTTCCTCACTTTTCGTTGCATTACCACCTTTGTTTGTTTACAGTCTCGCTCGTTCCCCTTATTTACGTGTCCCAACGACTTTCTTTAGCCGTTGCAACCGGAGGTATATGGTCTTTAAAGCGATGAAATACCAATGAAGGTTGGAAGATCACTGATGAAGGACTAACTTTATATATATATATATATATATATATATATATATATATATATATATATATATATATATATATATATGTGTGTGTGTGTGTGTGTGTGTGTGTGTGTGTGTGTGTGTGTGTGTGTGTGTGTGTGTGTGTGTGTGTGTGTGTGTGTGTGTTTGTGTGTGTTTGTGCAACACTACCTCCTTCGTAACTTTATTGAATGTCATTGCCTGGAATGTGTCACGGTGCACTGCGCTGTCCAAGTCTTTATATTTCTAAATCTTGAAATATATCTGTCATGTTGGATAGGAATCAATTGTGTGGTTTCTCTGAAAGGGTTTCCATTCATTAATTATGAAGTGCCTCAGTTGCTTCTAACATTCTATTTATTGCCTCTGGAAATGATTTATAGATGTGGTTCACTAAAAGACATATAAACATGCACAAGGAAGATTTGTAATTATAGACATTATTCCTTGGAGTTTCTATATAATTGGTATCGGGAGATTTATGGAATACACAAACTGGAACATAAGGACAGGTCGTGAGTGAGAGTAATTTAATTCAATGGGCGCGGATATAGTAATAGCTGCTTAGATATAGTGTGTTATTTTGAACTTATTGGTAACTTCTGAACTACCTTCTGATACGGCCTTAGTAAATATCAACGTAGCGTGTTTTAGTATTTCATTATAATTAAAACCAGTTTAGCAGTAAGGCATATTCCTATTAAAGAAAAGACAAAGATTAAGACATAATTACATTCTCTCTAATATGGGCAATATACTGACAAATGATAATGACATCATCTTCAGTTATAATAAAGTATGAAATCGCTCAGTAAGTGATGAATTTCTCAAATAACATCTCATAAACCCTGGCTGGTTAAACATAAACAAAAAAGTACGAAAAACTATGGTGACATTTTATAATTTTATGGAAAACGCAATTCAAGCTTCTGAAGAAATATAGAAGATGTTTACACAATCCACACAATGTAACAAGTATGAAACACATCTCGTTATGTAAACGATAAAATGATGATAATAGAAATATAACAATTTCAGCCTTACACCTGATTGAAGAAAAACGGTTTCTATGTCAACTGAATAAACTATTGCATGTTTACATCATATTACGAGAATGTCAACAACACGGTTCATTATCCAAATACAGTTGCAAACACAACTTCAACAGAATAATACTAACTAAATCACATTGTCGTGTGCGTGTATATATATATATATATATATATATATATATATATATATATATATATATATATATATATATATATATATATATGTATATATATATATATATATATATATATATATATATATATATATATATATATATATATATATATATATATGTATATATATATATATATATATATATATATATGTATATATATATATATATATATATATATATATATATATATATATATATATATATATATATATATATATATATATTCATTAGTTAAGCAAAATAAGACCACAAATTTCACAAGGAAGACAGTATTAAAAGACTGTCAACATATTTAGTTTGATGTAAGGAATGTAGAGAATAATAATAATAATAGTATTAATATTAATAATGCCCGTTTACAATTGTTTCGCTACTCCGTATAATATTTCTGGATCAGATGACTATGTATCATAATTGATCTGGTTCAGTTGAAAATAATTAACATATTTAAAAAAAGAATGGCTCATCGGAACTCAAAGGAATATAAATTAAAATAATGTTACATAATATAATGTTCCATATATTAGTTTTTAATATGGTGCATGTTTTTCATCAGCTGTCAGCCATTATCAAGCAGTACTCATCTGTCGAGGCTGCATTGTGTGAGATCTGCCTATGGCTAACAAGATGGCTGCCAAAGGGCATATTTACCTTACTAATTAGAGGGTAGTTTCAGGAGGAATAACTTCTCGAGAGATTAGAGATTGTGTATATTTCATAGTTATGTGCTAGTATTTAAATTATTTAATTGAGAGACAATGTAGGGGAAGTAACTTATAATTATCGAGTTGTTCATAGCAATTTAACTTATTAGCTACAATTAGAGATGGAACTACATGACTAAGTTGGGTCATAAACTCTATTGGCGAAGGAATTATCCCTTCGATGTAGACAGCTAATGGTTACCTCCGTTCTATCGTTAATTGGTAGAGGTCTTGATAGAGTTATGTAATATGCTTCCGTAACACAGAGATCACAAGATTTTTTTTCGTCCATTGAACGGTTGGGCCCTAGCTACGATATCCCATTTTAGTGAGTGTTGAACTTTGTTTAATTTAATGTTTTTAATGAGCCTAGCTAGCGATGTCGAACATCTGTCGCTAGGGTCTCGTAAGGAAAAAGAGTGCGCGTTATAGCGTACCTTAAAAGGGTTAGAGGTAGACCCGATATAAGAGCTGGTATTCGTAGCAGTCTTAACTGTGCACCTATAGACTATGTTGGGTGTCAGGTAGTGTCCATTTAATGGGCATGCATTGGGGTACCTGCAGTTACAGTTGCTTCGGCGGTTAGTGACAGTAGGGTTATTTAACCTAAGCAGTTGGTCCGTGCTAGAAGGATTAGATGGGGGAGGTGTGCTACTAGAGTAATTATTGGTGTAGTGGCGTGGTGTATGTGATAGGGGTGGTGGTACCGCGGTGTGGGAGTTACAGTGTCTTAGCTTATGATGGTTACTGAATGCGATGTGGCTAGCTAGGTTATGAGTAGTGGAGAATGAGATTTTAATGTTGTTTTTATTAAAGAGTTTGTAATTTAGGAAATAGATATCGGTGCACATGCAACATAATATAAAAGACAAAGAGTACTGGTGTGTGTGATAAAGTTTTACTTCATAGAAGTCAAAGGTGTATAAGGTAAAGGGTTGTTACCCGATGGCAATAATACCATTGTGAAGTTGGTAGAAAATGTCTTGGCGCTCTCATCTCAGGCTGGTGAGCTGGATTGTGCTGGTAACGAAAGGGTCGTCCAGAGAGAATCACCAGCTATGGTCGAAGATGTTACCACTTCAGGAATCAGGAGGCGAGAGAGAGATTTCGCGGTTAATCGCTCCTTTTATCTCTGTTGACCGGAAGTGACCACTAGGGAGTTTGGTCAATCCCAAAGGGAAGCAACTCCACCTACTTCCTGTCTAGAGAACAGCGATTCAATTGTCGTGGCAGGGGAGGCAACTCTTACTACAGTATCCCCCGCCAGATTTTTAAAACATAACAAATCGAAAGAAGCATGCATGGAGTAAGATGGCGAGCATGTAAGAGGCATGAAAAATATGGTACAGAGTAATGGTAGAAAGAAAAGTCAAAAGTTCAAATGTACAAAATATAGTTCACAGGTGTGCAATCACATGACAGCAGGAAAGAAAGTGTGTTCCAGAGAATGAATGCAGGTGGTCTCTGTTCTGTGGTATATCGTGAATTTCCAACCTCCGAATGGATTTTCTCACAGGAAGAGTGCTGCAAAAATAAATTCTCTGGCTTTGGTTGCTGTTGCTGTTGCTGCTGTTGTATTGCTGTTGTTGCTGCTGCTGCTGTTGTTGCTGTATTGCTGTTGCTGCTGCTGTATTGCTGTTGCTGCTGCTGCTGTATTGCTGTTGCTGCTGCTGTTGTTGCTGTTGCTGTATTGCTGTTGCTGCTGTATTGCTGTTGCTGCTGCTGTATTGCTGTTGCTGCTGTATTGCTGTTGCTGCTGCTGTATTGCTGTTGTTGCTGCTGTATTGCTGTTGCCGCTGCTGTATTGCTGTTGCTGTTGCTGCTGCTGCTGTTGTCTCGCTGAGTGAGCGTATTCGGTGTTTAAACTCACAGTAGACAAAAAATTTTTCAGAAAAAATGAGTTGCGCAAAGTGCTAGAAATAGCAGCCGAAGTTGATGGTCGATGTTGAGAATGCGTTGATCTGGAAGGGTCCAGAGGCCAGCGACCAGAGAGATAAGCATTCTTACTAAATGCGCGGTTATCAACGGTAAATTTACATTGCAAACTTATAAACCGGCAAAGAGAAGAATGTAGCTTAAAATGTTCATTGTAAAGGAAACGAAAAAACATATATATACATCCAGTGAAATGGTCATGAGAGGTACATTGCAATACAATAAATCAAATAAATAAGAACAGCAAAAACAAAAAAAAAAAATATATATATATATATATATATATATATATATATATATATATATATATATATATATAAGGCTCCAATGGCCAGTTCATATAAAAATAGTTTGGCAGAACTTTTTGGGCCAGTGGACTCTCCGACCGGAACGGGTCGTAGTCTTGTATGTAGGTGATGGTGGGGCAGAAGGAGCAGGTGTATGCACAATGGTGAAAGATTGGGGTATTTGTGGCTCGGGTGTATGAGCGTCATTGTGTGCCCTTTTCAGTCTATCCACCGAAATTGTCTCTCTGGACCCCTTAACGTCTACTGTGAAATGTTTGTCAGTGCGTGCTAACACACGGTAGGGTCCAGAGTATGGTTGTGTGAGGGGTGGTCTCACAGCATCGTTCCTTACGAACACATGGGTCCACGAGGCAATGTCCCTCGGGACCGCATGTTTTACAGTTTGCTTCCTCGTATCCATCGGCGGCAGGTCCTGTAAATAAGAACGCAGACGGGATACGTAGGAAAGCGGATCTTGGAAAGCAAGATCAACAGGGGCAAGCATTTGCCCAGGCAACGCTAGAGGAGCACCGTAGATTAATTCGGCCGGGGAGAACCCAAGGTCCTCCTTTATTGATGACCGAATTCCTAGTAACACAATAGGAAGGTACTCGCTCCAACGTTGAGAGTCTGGATAGGCGCGAAGAGCGGCCTTTAATTGGCGGTGGAATCGTTCCACCATTCCATTTGAAGCAGGATGATAGGCTGTGGTCCGAATCCGTTGAGCTCCAATTATTTTTGTGAGCTCAGAGAAGAGATGGGACTCGAATTGTCTACCGCGGTCTGTCGTGAGTGTAGTTGGTACCCCAAAGCGGGTAATCCACCCTGATACCAGGGCACGTGCTACAGTCTCAGCCGTCATGTCTTGTAAAGGTATGGCCTCAGGCCATCTCGAAAAACGATCGACACACGTCAATATGTATGAATATCCACTGCTGAATGGCCAAGGTCCAACGATGTCAATGTGGATGTGTTGAAACCGGGCATCTGGAGTGGTGAAAGTACCAAGTGGAGTCCGGATGTGTCTATGGATCTTCGATTTCTGGCAAGCGATACAGGAACGGCAAAAAACAGCAATGTCTCGCCTCATATTAGGCCAGAAGAATCTGGCTGTTATAAGTTTAACTGTGGCAGCCGATCCTGGATGAGAAATGTTGTGCAGAGCCAGGAACACAATTCGACGGTGAGTCTCAGGAACAAGTGGTCGTGGTGCATCAGTGGATACATCACAAAGGATCTGCCTGTCGGTGGTGGACAAGAGCAGATATTTGAAAGTGCAAGTCGCAAATTCGGTGGAAAGAGTGTCCAACGATTGGAGTGCAGGTTGGTCTGCAGCTAAACGACCTAAATCGATGTCCTGGGATGACGAGATGGAGCTAATTGGCAAACGAGATAATGCGTCTGCAACTATGTTGTGCGAGCCGGCAATGTGCTGGATATCGTTTGTAAATTGTGAAACGTAGTCCAGGTGCCTTGTCTCTCTGGGCGAATATCTGTCGGCTTTGGCCCTCAAAGCGAAGGTCAACGGTTTGTGGTCGGTAAAAACCGTAAAATTTCTCCCCTCAAGGATATGAGAGAAATGTTTCACCGACAGATATATGGCTAATAATTCCCGCCCAAACGTGCTATAACGCGTTTCTGCTGGTTTCAACTTCCTCGAGAAAAATGCCAAAGGTTGTTGGCTTTCAGCGTAAGACTGCTGTAAAACTGCACCCACAGCGGTATCAGATGCATCAACACAAAGCGAAAGCTTGGCCTCTGGTACCGGGTGGGCTAGCAAAGAAGAACTAGCGAGGGCTGTCTTGGCAGACTGGAAGTCCTGAAGCTGTCCTTGTGTCAAGGAAATGTCTTCATTCTTCTTACGACGTTTTTTTAAAATGTCAGTAAGGGAAGATAGCCAATTAGCACAATGAGGAATGAAACGCCTATAGAAATTGATTAGGCCTAAGAAGTGACGCAACTGGTGAAGTGTAGTAGGCGGCGGTAACTCCTGTATGGCTTGAACTCGCTCAGGGAGCGGCCTAATACCTTCGGCGTCGATGAGGTGGCCTAAAAAATGTAGGGAAGTGGAACCGAAAACACACTTTGCAGGATTCACGCGAACGCGGTAATCCTGAAGTCGCCGAAGTAAGAGAAGCATGTGGCGCATATGCTCTTCCGGAGAGGAACTAGCGACGAGAATATCGTCTATGTAAGCATAAACGAAGTCCAGACCACGCGTGACCTCGTCTATGAACCGCTGAAAAGTGCTAGCGGCGTTCCTGAGTCCGAAAGGCATGGTCAAAAATTCGAATGATCCGAAAGGGGTTGTAATTGCAGTTTTCGGAATATCCTCCTTCCTGACCGGAATTTGGTGGTAGGCTCGCACTAAATCGGGGTCACCACTTTAGGAAATAGATATCGGTGCACATGCAACATAATATAAAAGACAAAGAGTACTGGTGTGTGTGATAAAGTTTTACTTCATAGAAGTCAAAGGTGTATAAGGTAAAGGGTTGTTACCCGCGGCAATAATACCATTGTGAAGTTGGTAGAAAATGTCTTGGCGCTCTCATCTCAGGCTGGTGAGCTGGATTGTGCTGGTAACGAAAGGGTCGTCCAGAGAGAATCACCAGCTATGGTCGAAGATGTTACCACTTCAGGAATCAGGAGGCGAGAGAGAGATTTCGCGGTTAATCGCTCCTTTTATCTCTGTTGACCGGAAGTGACCACTAGGGAGTTTGGTCAATCCCAAAGGGAAGCAACTCCACCTACTTCCTGTCTAGAGAACAGCGATTCAATTGTCGTGGCAGGGGAGGCAACTCTTACTACAGTAATATCTATGGTTAGGGGGGAAGTGTTTGGATAGGATATAGAAAAAGCGATTGGGGATATTAGTGGCTAGATTAGATGAGAATGATGGGTTAAGCCAGGTGATATTTCTAGGCCTATTCCTTCTAGGGGTTCTAGTGGAGTTGGTATGGGCCTTCAGCTCTGCGCACCTAACCTCTGCATGAACCCAGCCACCTAACTGCTTCCTACTGCATATTGCACATTGAGCACATGCCTTTACGCTTTGGCTTCTAACTAACTCACCAATCTTTCCTATCAATATCTCTTCTACTATCTCAATCTCTCTCTTTAAGATTGGTTACTCTTGAACTGTGTGTATATATATATATATATATATATATATATATATATATATATATATATATATATATATATATATATATACAGATAGATAAATGGAGAGAGAGAGAGAAATATATATAGAGAGAAATAGAGAGTGAGAACAGAGAAAGAGAGTTGTGTGATGTGTCGGTGAGAGAGGATGCAGTGCTTTCTATAATATTTGCATACTTCTTTGAGTAAATTATGAATGCATAATTATATATAGCTTCGTCAATGTACTCACATCATATTTATATGCCTATGTGTATTTGTGTGTGTGTGTTGAGGGTTTGTATGACAGCCCCCGTGTCTATTAAAATATTAGTAAATTAATAGGTACACAGTTACACACTTACGTAGAGAAATAGAAATATCGTCACATTTAGAAAGAAATTGTCGACCTAAATAAAAAGGAGACTTGGCATTACATATATTTGTACAGTTGTGCAGTGGATGTATTTGCAGTCTAACACTGTGCCTGAGTTATCAAGTATAAATGCGCGTGCCTATATCTATAAGGAAGTGATAATGTAAGCATACTTCGTCAAACGATTGTTTTCAGATTACTTGTGTCTGTGCAAAGCTCGATTGCATAGAAATTAATTATGGGATGCAGATGTTGATTTTTGAACTGTCATGAAATGTTCTTAAATAATATGCACTCTTATCGATTCTGTCAAATTGCGATCCAATTTAATCAGTAAAATATGCGTCATATATGTGTCAGTGGAGTTGGGTGAGATGAAATATGTTTGTATAGCGCATTGCAGTACAGCCATTTCTTGTAGTAACAAAATAGATTATTTGATAACTTTTAATCCATACTGTTGCGCATGCTCAAATATTATCATTGATCGTCGAAACGACCGTTATTGGAATTGTAACTATAACAATTCTGAAGGTAGCTTCCGTTATTACTAGTGTAAATATTCTATAAGGTTTTGCGAGGTTTCATTGCTGCAACGCTAATCTAGAACATCAAAAATATCAGTCATTTATACAGCTAAAATGAATGTGTGCATATTATTCATTTTCCATTTGTTCACCATTCTTAATCTGTTTTTCTTTTTTCTATAAATATATCTGAGTGTGTAGATACCGAGTTAAAGCAGAGTCAACCACAGTTAAAAATGTATTCAATACGTTAGTAGAGTGTAAACATCAAACATTAAATGGATTCTAGAAGATTAGAATTGTTTCATTCATATGAAATCATCGGGGCAGTCCCGATGAGGAGATCATGTATATATATATATATATATATATATATATATATATATATATATATATATATATATGCGTGGGAGCGAGATTATGTGTGTGTCTGTGTGTCTGTGTATGGGTGTGGGAGACCAGGCTTCTCTATGGAGCAACTAGAGTTAGTAAGGTTCTCAATATATTAGTTACATATAGAAATAGCTTCTACGGGCGTGGAACTGTTTCATAAAAAAAATTAACGAAACAGTTCTACGCCTGTAGAAGCAATTGTTATAATACAATTCATATATATATATATATATATATATATATACTTCGTTTCTGAATTTGTTTAGCAAGATTCTTTATCTGAAATCGTGTGTTGAAACCGATATTGTTATACTTTGGGAGGATCATGTTGCCAATAAGAAACACACGCACCAGTTGCTTTCACTTCAATTTATTATAATAAATTTATAATAAATTTATAAATTTATAAATTTCTGGTTGGTTGGTTGGTTCCATAACCAGATAGTTGTTTATATATATTCATAGTTATTTCTTCACACACTCTGTGACCTCTTCAGTGACTGGGGATTCCTTTCTTTGTTTCTGTGCCTCTCCTTTGTTCTGTCCTACGCCATTTTGTTTATGTGTGTGTGTTGTGTGCTCAGTCTGCGCATGCGCCACATCCGGGTGTCTGTGTGTGTTTATGTTCATTTATTTATTTGTTTATTTACATGTTACTGGTTGGTTGTTTGTTCTATGTGTGTGTTTTCATTTTGTCCTTAATTGTAAGTTGTGATGTGCTGTTCCACTCATATTTTCTATTTAATTTTGGTTGTAATTCTTTTATGTTTATTGCAATAAACATTATTGCAGAAACAAAATGGCGTAGGACAGAAGAAAGGAGAGGCACAGAAACAAAGAAAGGAATCCCCAGTCACTGAAGAGGTCACAGAGTGTGAGACGAAAGAACTATGACTATATATAAACAACTATCTGGTTGTGGAACCAACCAACCAACCAGAAATTTATAAATTTACAAATTTATTATAAATGTATTATAATAAATTGAAGTGAAAGCAACTGGTGCGTGTGTTTCTTATTGGCAACATGACCCTCCCAAAGTATAACAATATATAAATATATATATATATATAACCGTGTGTATATGTATAATAAGGCCAAAACAAGCAGTTATGGACATAGAATAAAGAATGCAAAAGCAAAAGATATTGTTGACAATTAGTCTTTTACCTTAGATTTATTTAAATGTCCTTAATTTTCGAAATAATATCTCTTCTTCGGAGGGAAGTACAGCGGTTAAACCAGTGTTCTATAGAGCTTGCCAAGTCATGCTGACTGGAAATGGTATAGAGTATCTGTTCTATCTCTAATGTCAAAGAGTTAAGCTTAGATGGGTGAAGAGCAGTCTCCTTTAAAAGATTTTTTTTGTACATGCCTGTTTAAGTGTGTGGGAGAATGCGTGAATGTGTAAGTATGTGTGTGTGCGTGCGAGTGTGTGTATGTGTGTGTGTGCGTGCGTGTGTGTGTGCGCGTGTATGTGGAAGGGGGGTGGAAACACGGGGCTAGATGCTCTATGAAGTTATAAATTGGGTGTTGAATTCTAGTCTTTTATTTATTGGTGGTTGTGTTTTGTCTATAATTAGTGCTTCCTTAATTCTAAGATTGCTGAGGTTTCTTTCATTAGTTTCTATCCTAACTGTTATGGTTTTGTCGGTGTATTTGCATTTAACTAATTGTTTCTTAAATGAGGAAGCGTTGTATTGAGGTGTTCTTTTATTCTAATGTGGAGTGGTCTGGTGGTGCTACCTACGTAGAAGTTGCTGCATTTGTCGCAAGTGCGACAAATGCAGCAACTTCTACGTAGGTAGACTAATTGTCGACAATATATTTTGCATTTGGATTCTATATTCTATGTCCATACGTGCATTGTTTTGGCTTTACTATACACCTAAAAACGTTTATACCTCATTACACAATGCTTCAAGTGAACTATAACTTCCTCCCATATATATATATATATATATATATATATATATATATATATATATATATATATATATATATATAACGAAGGAAATGTGGTAAGGAACCAGATGGACCATAACGCACCAAAGTACTCAATACTTAGGGTAGTAGAATGGGTAATAGGAACGAGTAGGACTACGACGGCTGAGCTCAAGCCGTTTCGACGGCAAATTCAGGACTAAATGAAAATGTTTATCCTGTTAAATGCATAGCCGAGCGTCTCAGGGGGTAATATTACATATATGTTAAAAGTGATTGTCACAAGGATGGGTCAAAGTTTGTTGTTGAGACACACAATTCTATCATGGCATTTTGTGGAAGGAAGGGGTAGCTGAACTTGCCAGTAGAAGAAAGAGGGAGAGGGAATGGAGGAAACTGAGTCGTTCTTTGAAAGTGACGACTATAGCAGAATCCTAAGGATAAGAGGTCAAGAGGGGGAGGAGGGAGGAAGTTGAAACAATAAGTATATCTATATGGAGTAAATCTATATAGAAAAATAACATCGTCTCCTATAACAACAAAATACTCAACCCCTATGGAAGAAATATCCTAGATAGCAGTGGAGAGCCGACCAGGAGGTGTCACTGTCCTGCTGGATCCATTTGCCCCTCGACAACAGATACAGAGATCGTAATGTGATCTACCAGCGCAACGTGAGGACGGACACCTCCAACAAAGCTTATATAGGATTAAGCGCTTGGGACTTCAAGACCCGGTTATACCAACACATTCATACTTTCCGAAACCCGGCCAGGCGTCACGACACTACACTTTAGGGCCACATCTGGGACGTCAAAGATAACAATACAACCTATAATCTCACTTGGACCTTACTGTCCAGAGCCAACTCTTACACGGGAGGACGCCGGCCGTGTAATTTATGCTCGGAGAATACTTTACAAATGCTGTTTTCGACGGACCATCTCCTAAACAACAAAGACGACGGGTAACTGGATGGAAACACAGATTGCGTAGGACATACCTCGCCCTCAAACCCCATAATGACCCGAGGGTGGGGGTAGACAAGGGCTGTAACACCCCACTTGCCGACTGTGTAATGGGTAACCCCTGCTTACAAAGGTAGACATAAGATTGTCTTATAAATTTTTATCGTCTCCTCTATATTTCCTCCTTCCTCCCATCCCTTCCTCGTCCTTCCACCCCAGCTCTCCTTCTTTGTCGTTCTTTTCGCCTTCTCGCCCACCACAAGGCAGCCATTCAGTCCTCCGTAGCCTTAGTACCCCCACCCCCATTCTATGATAGAATTGGCCAAATCCGCCTTTTATAGCAGATCTGCTAGACCCCAGATACTTGCTTTCTTATCTGATTGGTACCCCATTTCCGTGATTTCTAGATTTCTTAGTGGTATCTCTGCTTTAGTTTCTCGTATATCAGTATTAGGGGGGGGGGGGGGGGGGCTCTGAATTAATTTTTTGTATTCATTTTTTCTTATATATCGTACGAGCATTTATGTAGTTTGCATTAGAATGTATGTATTGTAGCGGTACTCTTATATATCGTATTAGTATTCATTTTCGGGATTCTGAATTAATATTTCCTATTATTTTCGGGTCTCTGAATTATTATTTCGTATTAGGTTTTTTTTTTTTAGTATTTTGGCCCCGTACTTGTTGACCTGTCATTGTAAGAAAGATTAGGCAGAGTACTACTAACTCATACAATTCTTTCACTACAATCTCGTATTTAGTAACCACCTATTACACTTTTCTATAGTTTAGCAGTGACAGTGAGAGATTTGATGAGTGTGGTAGGGGAATAGTAACCAGAA
Source organism: Eledone cirrhosa (assembly GCA_964016885.1). Lineage (NCBI taxonomy): Eukaryota > Metazoa > Mollusca > Cephalopoda > Octopoda > Eledonidae > Eledone > Eledone cirrhosa. The sequence continues at coordinate 153,635,466 of OZ024742.1, read as the reverse complement.
ATTGTGTTTTTTTATATTTTAACCATTCTTATTTTACTCTATAGATTTACTCCATATAGATCTACTTATTGTTTCGACTTCACCCACCCCACTCCCCCTCTTGTCCTCTTATCCTTAGGATTCTGCTGTAGTTGTCACTTTCAACGCACGACTGGGTTTCCTCCACTCCCTCTCCCTCTTTCTTCTACTGGCAAGTTCAGCTACCCCTTCCTTCCACAAAATGCCATGATAGAATTATGTGTCTCAGCAAAAAACTTTTGACCCATCCGTGTGACAATCATTTTTTCCGTATATGGAATATTACCCCCTGAGAAGCTCGGCTATTCATTTAACAGGATAAAAATGTTCATTTAGTCCTGAATTAGCCGTCGAAACGGCTTGAGCTCAGCCGTCGGTGTCCTACTCGTTCTTGTATATATATATATATATATATATATATATATATATATATATATATATAAATGTAAGTATGTATGTATACGTACATACATATATGTATACAGTAGCATGCACACACATATATATATATATATATATATATATATATATATATATATATATATATATATATATACATACAGGTACACATACATATATGCACGCATCAGTTTAGCGGACGCTTATTATAACGCCGCTTTGTTCGTTTGTAAACAAACTGAACAGCCTGAATTTATGCCATACGGTGTTAAGGCAACCACGTCACCTTTTTGTTCAACACTGACTCAGGAACGATGTACTAGTTTCAAGCTTGTTAGCTATCATCAGCACCGTATACCCATCTGCCAGATAGTTTAACGTTCGAAAGTATATACTTTCCTTATGAAAAT